>CM042182.1:2784970-2814228 GCA_023376005.1 Doryteuthis pealeii | reverse complement strand
CAAAAAGTGTGGATGGTCCAACACAAGCCGTCACCACTATAAACAAATCAATGTGTGGATGTTCATTGTATGAACACTCATACGTCTATCATATGTGTGTATAAATAGAAAGGTATGAAAAACACACAATTGTTGTTAAAATGATTATATTTTTATATCCTTTTCATTGCTAATATTGACAACATTTCGATTTATAAAAAAATCATCATCAAAGCATAATGATGATATAAATTTTTTTTCATACATTTCTATTCATACATATATCGTCGGATTCATTTCCTTACTCTTAACTCATATATATATATATATATAATATATATATATATATATATATATATATATATATATATTAAAATTCCGGCTATAATATTGAACGTTTCATCTGCACCACTTTCGTCTCATAACGGTCCACTTTCACCGTTCTCTTTATCATACACAACTCACTCTTGATGAAGACCACTTCAATAAAGGGTCGAAACAGAATTCTATCAGCGATTTTTACATCATGTGTTTGTTTTTTTCTAAATATTTATTTCACACTGTCGGATTCACTTCCATTCATTTTTCATATATAATATATATATATATATATATATATATATATATATATATATATATATATATATATCTTAGAAAGGAAGAAAAACTCCCCAAAATTCAGTCTCATCGTATGGAGGATCAGGTTAACCTGATCCTCCATCTGATAAGACTTAATTTTGGGGAGCTATATTAAATCAACTTAGATTATATAGGCCCCAATTTTGGTCGAAATAAATTTATTATGGAATTACGGTGTTGAGTTTTTCCTTCCTTTCTAAGATAAATATTGCTCTGTATATAATCTAAAAAGTTTATTATACATTGAGCTCTCTTTAGTGATTTAAAGATTCACTGTATTTATACATACTGGATCATACAATAATAATACAGTGTATCTTAGAAATCACATATAGAATCATCCCTTACTACCGAGTTTTGGATACCTCTCATATATATATATATATATATATTATTATATATATATATATATATATATATATATATATATACGTGTGTGTCTGTGTGTTTGTGTGTGTATTTAGGCAGAATCTTTTCATTAAAAAATTAAATAAACATAACAGAATCTTTATTCTTTTATAAAGTTTTTTTATTCTTACTTTTTAAGCTGCTTTTGATCTTACAATCTTGAAAAGCCTTAATGAATATACATAGCATTAATATTAATATATATATATATATATATATATATATATATTATATATGGTTAGGAGGTAGATTTAGAAGGCCATCACAATGCAGTTTGGAATAAATAAAAAATAATAATACGGTAACAATGGTGGTGTGTGTTGACCTGTATTTTTTTTTATTATTTCTTGAATTTTCGAGGTAATACCTCTTTATCAAAAGAATTGAACTGAAGCAGTACAGCTATGGCATTTCTTCCTAAATTCATTTAGGAAGAAATGCCATAGCTGTACTGCTTCAGTTCAATTCTTTTGATAAAGAGGTATTACCTCGAAAATTTAAGAAATAATAAAAAAAAATACAGGTCAACACACACCACCATTGTTACCGTATTATTATTTTTTATTTATTCCAAACTGCATTGTGATGGCCTTCTAAATCTACCTCCTAACCAATACATACACAATGCTTCAAGCAAATTATGAAACTCTCTTATATATATATATATATATATATATTATATATATATTCTTATAATGGGGATTGTGGGTTTGTCTATCTGTAACCGAAACTATATTACCATTCAAGTCACAATTCCCTTTGTTATTTACATCACATTCTCCATTATTTTATTTTATCTAAACCTCAATTATTAATAAAATTGTTTTACATCATTAAGACTTGACCATATCTACATGATATTTTCCACGTACCCCACTTGTACGGGTCAGGCACAAGGCCCTATTAACGTGGGACCACCCACAAACCGAAGCTCATGGAGTAGCAGGTGAAAAATTGCGTCTACCCGTCGGCATTCCCCCTCAAGGGGGCGCCTCAGGCACTGGGCAATAACCCCAGCCCTGCCCCTTTAAATCAAGGGGGCAGTTTTGCCTGGGGGATGGCCCCCTGGGATCGACGCCGTTAATTATAGCAATGGTCCAGAGGCCGAAGCCACTGTTGACCATACTTACATACTTTATAACATGCAATTGTATTTATATATACAAAAAAAAATAGCGGATTACAGTGTGAATGGGAAGGCTAATTTGCATATTGATCTAAAAATTTGATTTTAATAAATATATACTTATTATATTATTGATTTCTAATCGTTTGGTTTTATCTTAATGAATATGAGCAAAAATCTCAAAGATAAATCTTAAAAGAAATCCCTTAACAAGAAGAAATAACTGTAATTTTATTCTTTACTTCCTATTTTAACTAAATTGTTAAATTAGAAAAAATTACCAATGAAAGAGGGGAGTAATTGAAAATGATGGAAGAGTTAGTTTCTAAGTTGTTCTATTTTTCAATCATACCCCTCTGTTCCAAATCTTTTTATCTGAATTCTTATTCAGTTTCATTAGCCTTTCTAATTTAATATGATATTTTTTATATTAAACCTGAATACTTGCACCTGGAGGGTGCATATATTTGTTAGTATATATAATGTAAATATCTTTTAGAAGTATTTCGAACTAATATGGCAAACATTATCTAAATAAGATTGTCTACCTTTTTAGAGTTATGTGCTTACTTTAATTTTTCATCATATTTGAATCAAGTTCCAACCATTTTTTTATATATAAATTTAAGATTAAAGTATATACGAATATGTATAAGGTAAAGAAAAAACAACTTTTAATTTCATTTTATGTACTTTTCAATTACTGTCACCGTTTTCAACGGCATCATATTGCCTCAAGAGTCTTGAAAAGGTAAGAATTTGCTGAGGAATAATTATCTATGATAACGGAAATATGTTACAACCCAAATGCAGAATTTGGTTTGATGCATTTTAAGAAAACTCTTTGATGCCGAACTAATAGTTGGAATATATCAAAGTGATTTCAAAGTTGTTGTTTTTTTTTTTTTTTTTTTTTTTTTTTTTTGGGGGGGGTCTCCAGAATATCGAAAGAGAAACGTTGCATATCTATGCACTGGGTTATGATTTAACCCATTTATAACATTTGCAAGTTTTACTTAGTTCTAAAATAAGATCGTTACACATGGTTGCATCGATTAATGCATTTTTATAGTAAAAATTATTTCCAATGCATTTTTGTAGTAAAAATTATTTCCAATGCATTTATATAGTAAAAATTATTTCCAATGCATTTTCATAGTAAAAATCATTTCCAGTGCATTTTTATAGTAAAAATCATTTCCAGTGCATTTTTATAGTAAAAACCATTTCCAATGCATTTTTATAGTAAAAATTATTTCCAATTAAATTTTATGGTAAAAATCATTTCCAGTGCATTTTTATAGTAAAAATCATTTCCAATGCATTTTCATAGTAAAAATCATTTCCAATGCATTTTCATAGTAAAAATCATTTCCAATGCATTTTTATAGTAAAAACCATTTCCAATGCATTTTCATAGTAAAAATTATTTCCAATGAAATTTTATGGTAAAAATCATTTCCATTGCATTTTTATAGTAAAAATCATTTCCAATGCATTTTCATAGTAAAAACCATTTCCAATGCATTTTCATAATAAAAATCATTTCCAATGCATTTTTATAATAAAAAATTCCCAATGCATTTTTATAGTAAAATTAATTTCCAATGAATTTCTATAGTAAAAACCATTTCCAATGCATTTTTATAATAAAAATTATTTCCAATGCATTTTTATAGTCAAATCATTTCCAATACACTTTTATGGTAAAAATCATTTCCAATGCATTTTTTTTCATTTTTATAGTAAAATCATTGTATTTTCATAAATGCATTTTTATAGTAAAAACCATTTCCAATGTATTTTTTAATAACATTATTTCTAATGCATTAAAATAGTAAAAACCATTTCCAATGCATTTTCATAATAAAAATCATTTCCAATGCATTTTTATAATAAAAATTATTCCCAATGCATTTTTATAGTAAAAATTTCCAATGCATTTCTATAGTAAAACCCATTTCCAATGCATTTTTATAGTCAAAATCATTTCCAATGCACTTTTATGGTAAAAATTATTTCCAATACACGTTTATGGTAAAAATCATTTCCAATGCATTTTTATAGTCAAAATCATTTCCAATTCATTTTTATAGTAAAAACCATTTCCAATGCATTTTTATTATAAAAATCATTTCCAATTCATTTTTATAGTAAAAATCATTTCCAATGTATTTTCATAGTAAAAATCATTTCCAATGCATTTTTATAGTAAAAACCATTTCCAATGTATTTTTATAATAACATTATTTCCAATGCATTTTCATAGTAAAAACCATTTCCAATGCATTTTCATAATAAAAATCATTTCCAATGCATTTTTATAATAAAAATTATTCCCCATGCTTTTTTATAGTAAAAATCATTTCCAATGCATTTTTATAATAAAAATTATTGGAAACGCATTTTTATAGTAAAAATCATTTCCAATGCATTTTTATAGTAAAAATCATTTCCAATGCATTTTTATAGTAAAAATCAATTCCAATGCATTTTTATAGTAAAAATTATTTCCAATTCATTTTTATAGTAAAACCATTTCCAATGCATTTTTATAATAAAGATTATTCATTTTCCATGCATTTCTATAGTAAAAAGCATTTCCCATGCATATATTCCTTATTCAGTAGTAATGTGAAAATAGTCTGATAACCATTATACCTCGATGGGACACCAGCTCATCTGTGTAGATAATTTAAAACGATTTTAATCGTAATGTTAACTCAGTTTAAAATCGATGGAAAACGATTTTTAAATCGTAATGTTAACTCTGTTTAAATTCTGTGGAAATCTTGTCTTTAAAGTCTGGTGACTTAAATATTAAATCAATTTCTTCAGTGAAGTTCAACAGGTTTGAATTCAGAGTTTTCCTTCTCCTTTAGCGGTTGCCTAACCAAGATTAAAGTGCCCAGTCTACCCTACTATTTATCCATAGCTGGAGGGAAAGTAGGATTCACACATTTTCCAAAGGTATTAGCGCTAAGTGAAATGCAATTACCACATCCAGGATTTGAACTCGGGGCGACGAATCCATTTCCCATGACTTTAACCATTACACCACGCGCTTCCTAACAATCTACTCTATAAGGTCATTTGGTAAGCTCAGTTTTCATTGGATGATCATATGCACCTTGTCAATGACATGCAGCTCATTAAAATTTATTTACAGAAACTATTCTCTAATTAAAAAGAATTTCCGAGTGATTTTTTTAATGACTTTTTTCGGTTCGATAAAAAAAAGAAAAGAAAAAAATACGATTACACAGTGTATCTCTTTTTATAAAAAATATTTTTTATAACTCTGAGCAAACAAATAATTATACACGAAAAAAGGAAATAAAAAATTTCCAACATTCAATATTGAAAGTTTGGTTATGATTACATTTGCCTCAGAACCGCAAGTTTCCAGGTTCAATACCATCCCTCGCCAACTAAGCGCATGAGTAGCACATCTTGGATCTGTGCGGTAAAGTGGGGAGCTGATTGTAGGTGTGACACTCCGCACCAGACGCAAAAAGAATCTCAATCGTCTAGCACTAGTGAAAAGGGGATAGGCTGCCTCGCTGGTACTGACTTTAGGCCACCCTGACGACTTTAGTTACTTTTTAATTATATAACCCAACAATAGTTTTAGCAAAAATATACATAGACAATGCAAGAATAAGAATCCATTGCTCAAAAGGAAAATTGTAAATGTATTTTAACAAAACTTAATATTATATATATATATATATATATATATATATATATATATATATTATATATACATTCATTTGTTTAAAGAAAAAGAAAGTAAAAAAGTCTATGACTCTCTGCTTTTGGTATTGGCAAGCGGACACCATCAAGCTAACAGGGATGAAAGAAATAATTAAAAAAGAATACCCCAGAGAAATAGGGAAACTCCTAGAAACCAAGCTCTGCAGACGAAATCTCGTCAAGGGAATAAATACATGGGTTGTCCCTATTATAAGATTCTCAGGTTCATTCTAAAAATGGACATTAGAAGAACTCAGACGGATTGAGCCAAAGAGAAGAAAATTAAAGATTATGTACAAGACATTACAATCTAGAGAGAATAAAGACAAGCTTATATATATCAAGAAAGGAAAGTGCAAGAGATCTTTCCAACCTAGAGTATTGCTTAGATGTCTCGATTCAAGGACTCGTAAAATGCACAGAAAACGAGCCAGGATATTAAAATATGTGAAAAAGACTTTAAAACACTGAGTTCAAAAGGCTGCATTAAAAGAAATTAATGATTTGGAAGGCCCAGGAAACTGTCAGCAAATATGTGGCACAAAACTGGTTCAGACATTTTAAGGAAAGTGGCATCAGCCTTGAATACCAAACAAAGGGAAACCTTCTCTTGTAGAAGATGCGGCCTTACTTGAACATCGGCCAAGCATAAGCACTAATACATTGTCGGCAGAACTTGTATTTTCACAAAGCATCACCAATCAACCACTCCATAATCCCAGTCTTGTTGATGGTTGAGGAAATAGATCACTAATTAGGACTGGGCCTATTCTACTAGTGGCTACACCAAGCGGAGTTTAAAAGGTTTGAATTCAGAGTTTTCCTTCTCTTAGACTCATTGCCTAAAAATTGCCTTTCAATCATGCATTTTGTTTAGAGACTTAATTTCAGTGAAAACCTTGTTGGCTAGAGCTGTAGAATATGGCAACAGCACTTCTACACAGGGGTAAGACCCCACCACAATGGGCCACCTGTTAGCCGTGGGTGGCTACCTATGATGCTTAAGAATGAAATCCTGGTGGCTGAGTAGTCCATGATATTCAACACTCCACTTTAACCCTTACTTAGGCTAGATGGGCGGTTGGAGAGGTACCCTCCAATCAATTGGCTGGTCACGTCAAGCCCTAGCACTGTATTGCTCTTATGGCAAACCCTAACACTTTTTATCATATATGTGCTGGGTAGTGGCTACGAGTCTTAATGTCCTGGGTATGATGCTAAACTGCATCTAGCGGTGAAGTTCCAATTCTGGAGCTCTGGGGAGTGTGGAGTACCCCTTCATTGCCATTACTCCCAGGTCCACTCTGACCTATGTCCTGGGTATGATGCTAAACTGCATCTAGTGGTGAAGTTCTAATTCTGGAGCTCTGGGGAGTGTGGAGTACCCCTTCATTGCCATTACTCCCAGGTCCACTCTGACCTATGTCCTGGGTATGATGCTAAACTGCATCTAGTGGTGAAGTTCCAATTCTGGATCTCTGGGGAGTGTGGAGTACCCCTTCATTGCCATTACTCCCAGGTCCACTCTGACCTATGTCCTGGGTATGATGCTAAACTGCATCTAGTGGTGAAGTTCTAATGCTGAAACTCTGGGGAGTGTGAAGTACTTCCATTACAGCTAGGTTCACTCTGACCTGGAGTGGTAGCACTTGTTAGGGTCCCATCTATGGTTTTAATAGATTTAAGAAAATAAAAAAAAAGATTTAAAAAATGACTTTTAAAAAATTTGAATATCCAACAAGAATGAATAAAATAAAAACGTCTTCAGCATAAAAGAACTCAACGATTGTGTTACGATTCGTGTGGCCATCCTAGGGCTCTAGTTGAAAGCAGTTTTACAGTGGAGAACCTTTGTGGCATAAAATTTGATCCTTTCTTGAATAAGAAAGATGTATAATCCTCGTTTGTCTTTAAAGTAGGGGCTGTATCAGAGTTTATCCTGTCTTGAAGTAAATTGCACCCGATTTAAATAATTAATTACCTCTACTACAACTAATAATCTTATTATAATGGAGATTGTGTGTTTTTCTGTCTGTAACCGAAACTATATTCCTACTCAAGTCACAATTCTCTTAGTTATTGACATCACATTCTCCATGATTTTATTTTTATCTAAACCTCAATTATTAATAAAATTGTCTTACATTATTAATACTGTTAACTATGTCTACATACTAACAACATGCAATTATATTTATATATACAACAAAATAGCGCTTTACAATGTGAACGGGAAGGCTAATTTGCATATTAATATTTAAAAATCGAATTTAATAAATATGTGCTTAGTATTATTGATTTCTAACTGTTTGGTTTTATTTTAATGAATATAAGCAAAAATCTCATCAATGAATCTTAAATGAAATCCATTAACAAGATAAAATAAGTGTCATTTTATTCTTTACTTCCTCTTATAACTAAAGACTTAAATTAGAAAAGATAACAATGAAAGACGAGAGTGATGGAAGAGTAAGTTTCAGTTGTTCCATTTTTTATTATACTCCCTCTGTTTCAAATCTTTTATTATACTCCCTCTGTTTCAAATCTTTTTATCTGTATTCTTATTTAGTTTCATTAGCCTTTCTAATTTAATACAATATTTTATTACATTAAAACTTAAATACTTGCACCCGGAGGGTGCATATATTTGCTAGTGGATATAAATTCTAAAATCTCATTTCCTTTCATCCGCTCATTTTCGCCTCTCCTTCTTGGGTTTCTTTCCTTCGCTCTTTTGATTTGCTCCTTTCTTCCTTTCCTTTCTTTCGGTCCTTTTCTTCGCTCCTTCCCATCGCTTTTTTCCTCTTTCTTCTTTCCTTTTCTCCTTTTCTACATTCCTTTCCCCCCGTCCTTTCACCCACTTGGATTATTCAATCATTGAGGAAGTATTTGCAATACTGAGGAGCACCAAGGAACAACCAACAGATTCTTTACCAAGGATTTCTACTGGACAAACGCTCTCGCTTGGAGCCTAAAGGATGGCCCATAAAATTGTAACAAAAAGGACTATACGTATGTATAAGTAAGTAAAGTCGTTGGGGCGGCCTAATGTCGATATCAGCCAATCAGCGAGGAAATCTATCCCCTTTTCAATAGCGCTAGACCAAGGAGATTGTTTTAGCATCTGAGATGAAGCGCCACACCTACCGTCAGCTCCTTACTTTACCGCACTGATCCCTGTGCTACTCATACGCTGAGTTAGCGAGGACCGGTATCGAACTAGGAAACTTGTGGTTTCTAGCCGAACGCTCTACCGACTGAGCTAACCCGGCCATACGTATGTATAGTCCTTCTTTATTTATTTATTGAACATGAAAATGACAGTGATACTTATCATAGTTTCAGCACTTGGAACAATCTCTGAGCATCTGGACAATAGACTGGATGAATAAGAGATTAGGGGAAGAATCGAAACCATGCAGACAACAGCACTACTAAAATTGGCTCGAATACTTGGGAGAGTATTTAAGACCTGAGGAGTCTTCATTCACTTTATTTTTACTATTGCCAAATTTTTACTATTGTCAAATAGCTGAAATATCTCTGTCTACCGGATAAGGAAGTTGTACATTTTCCACCATTATTATTTACTCCTTTGAGTTTTCACATCAGCATTAGCTAATGGTCTTTCACTAGAGTCTGAGTGACAGCAAGTCTCCTCAGGTCTCCAGGACTCAGCTGAGTATTCTGGCAGATTGCAGCAGTGCAGTGTTCTGAATCGTATCAATCCTTCCTCTGATTTCCAAACTTTCCAAACCCTTTTCCAATCCTTTTGGGACTGTTCCAAGTGCACCAACTACAATTGGTATCACTTTGACCTTCATATTCCATAACTTTTTCAGTTCTCTGGCAAGCTCTAGATATTTGTCCATTTTTTCATTTTCCTTTAGCTTGACCCTGTGATCTGCTGGCACTGCAAAATCCACCAGTTGGCAAGTTCTTTCTTTTTTGTTAATCAACACAAGGTCTGGTCTTCTTGCTGGGATAAGGTGATCCATTTTTATCTCAAAGTCGCAGAGAATTTTATGCGTTTCATTCTCAAGAACATATTCTGGTTTATGCATATACCATTTTGTTGTATGGTCAAATTTAAATTGTTTGCATAATTCCCAGTGGATCACCTTCCCAACCCAATCGTGTCTAGTTTTGTATTCTTGTTGTGCTAGTTTGCTACATTCGCAGAGTATATAGTTTACAGTCTCAAGTTTGCTACATTCGCAGAGTATATTATTATTATTATTATTATTATTATCAAGAAGAAGAAGAAGAAGAAGACAATGGTTAATTTTCACGCAGTACACAATATAAACAAAGTCACACAAAACAAGAAAAACGTAATTCTGGTCGTTGTGTTAATGTGTGGAGGATGATCACTAATTAGGACTGAGCCATTTCTAGTAGTGACCACCTCAGTTGTTTTTGTGTTGTTGTTGTTTTTTTTTCTGTTTTTTACATTATTGTCAAGTTGATTATTGTGATAGCGTGTTATAAGTTTACATATACATATTATACGTATCATCATTATCAATAAATTCCCTCTAAGAAACCATCAGCGTCACTATATCATTTTTGTTAAAGTCCTTTTGTTTGCACCAAAAAGTCTATAGATATGATTGTTTCTAATACTTGGTCAGTTTCAAGAGCCTTACTTCTGCGAAGACTGAAATAGTGTTGGATTATTTTGTATATATATATTTACCAACCCCTCCGCACGAGCAGGATGTGACACAAGGTCAATTTCTTAAGCGGAGTTTAACAGCTTTTGAATTCAGAGTTTTCCTTCTCCTAGACCGGTTGCCTAACCAAGGTTAAAGAGCCCAGTTTGCCATACTATTTACCCATAGCTGGAGGGAGAGTAGAATTCATACCTTTCCCAAGGGTATTAGTGCTAAGTGAAATGCAATTACCACGTTCAGGATCTGAACTCGTGTCGACGAGTCCATTTGCTATGACTTTAACCATTACATCACGCCCTTCCTAATATTATTTTGTATATAAGGTGTGCTACAATACACAATTTAAATCTATAGACTAAGCGAGGTCACATGGTTTAAACCCCAATAGCCCGAATGCGTGACTGGTTGACTACTTAATCACTGATACTGAGAGACATACATTTGCAATCATTAACGAGGGACTTGCAATACTGATGAGCACCAAGGAACAAACAAAGGATTCTTTCTCTACATTTTTGAGACTAGTATTATTTGTATGGCTCCCGATTACGTCATGAAGGTTCCCTATTACGACTAGAAGGTTTTCGAGTTCGAAAAGAAGGTTCCCGATCCGAGAAGGTTCCCGAGTCCGACAATAAAATAACTGAAGAAGGCCGGCGGGCACATCAGCCGAAACGTTGTACAGATAACAACGAAGATGAGGAAAATAGTCCGAATAATACAAATAATACCAAAGGATTCTTTTCCAAGGATTTCCGCTCTTGCTTAAAGACTAAAGGATGGCCCATAAAATCGTAACAGTTAGTAATCAGATGGAGTAAGAACTGGAGAGTAAGGATTGGAGAGTAAGGATTGAAGAGTAAGACTTGCTGGGTAGGGCTTGGAGAGTAAGGCCTGGAGAGTAAGGCATGGAGAGTAAGGCCTTGAAAAGTAAGACCTGGAGTGTAAGGCTTGGAGAGTAAGGTCTGGAGAGTGTGGATTGGAGAGTAAAGCAAGGAGGGTAAGGCCTGGAGAGTAAGGATTGGAGAGTAAGACCTGGAGAGTAAGGCTTGGAGGGTAAGGCCTGGAGAGTAAGGATTGGAGAGTAAGACCTGGAGAGTAAGGCTTGGAGAAGGCCTGGAGAGTAAGGATTTTGGAGAGTAAGGATTGGAGAGTAAGGCTTGGAGAGTAAGGCCTGGAGAGTAGGGCATGGAGAGTAAGGCTTGGAGAGTAAGGCCTTGAGAGTAAGGATTGGAGAGTAATGCCTGGAGAGTTAGGAATTGGAGAGTAAGGCTTGGGGTGAGGCTTGGAGAGTAAGGCCTGGAGAGTAAGGCATGGAGAGTAGGAACTGGAGAGTGCGGATTGGAGAGTAAGACTTAAAGAGTAAGGCCTGGTGAGTAAGGCTTTGTGAGTAAGGCTTTGACAGTAAGGCCTGGAGAGTAAGGTCTTGGAGAGTAATGCCTTGGAGAGTAAAACTTACAGAGTAAGCCTTGGTGAGTAAGGCCTGGAGTGTAAGTATTGGAGAGTTAGGCCTGGAGAGTAAGGCCTGGAGAGTAAGTATTGGAGAGTAAGGCTTGGAGATTAATGCCTGGAGAGTGAGGATTGGAGAGTAAGCCTTGGAGGGTAAGGCCTGGAGAGTAAGGCGTGAGCGGACATTTTTTAACGGTCGAGGTCTTCAATATTTTCAGATGTGATGTTTCTTTTTTATATGGAGAGCTGTTTATTATACTGGTGATAAAGCATCCTACGTGTTACGCTTGAGAAAACTAGAACCTCTTTTTCCTTCAAACTATTTCTATTGCTGACAATATACACATTTCTCAATATACTTAATTCAGTGGCGAGTTCAATGATGAATATTAATCAAGGGCTTCAAACATTTCTGAATGAAATTGACAAAGGAAAACTTAGCTGCTAATTTCGTCTGAATGTACAGAATTATTTAATCCAACACTGCAAAGCTTTGACGCACGAACCACTGTGTATTGTTGCGTCTGTTTCCTTTGAGAAAAAGTTAAGATAGATAGATAGATAGATAGACTGATAGATAGGTAGACATGAAGAGACTAATATATGTATATATATATATATATATATGTGTGTGTGGGGGGGGGAGAGACAGAGATAGATAGATAGACATGGATAGACTGAGATCGATAGATAGATAGATAAATAGATAGATAGATATGGAAAAAAAGATTGCGAAGCTTTGATGTGAGAACCACTGTGCATTGTTGTGCCTTTTTTCTTTGAAAAAAAGATTGGGATAGATAGATAGATAGATAGATTGATAGATAGATAGGTAGACATAAAAGACATATATATATATATATATATATATATATATATATATATATATATATATATATATGGATAGATAGATAGATAGATATGAATAGACTGAGATAGATAGATAGATAGATAGATATTAAAACAAACATTGCAAAGCTTTGATGTGCGAAACACTGTGCATTGTGGCGCCTTTTTCCTTTGAGAAAAGATTGGGATAAATAGATAGATAGATAAATAATCCCCAATGGTGCCAACACATTGTTAAAACCAATTACTAAAATGTATAAATATAAACACACAATATAGGCTACTTCCTAACCGTTAGGCATGGCATAACCCTAGTCGGGTTGATATGCCGTTAAAATCAACAAACCAAACAACCAACCAACCATCACTGGCAACGACAAGTTTTTTGTCTGTCTTTTCGCATTCATCATTTTCACTGTTGTGTGCTGGCACAACAAAATTCCTTAGAAGACAAGTTTTTTTTGTATCTTGTTAAATAACACTAGGTCTAGTCATCTGGCTTGGCTTAGGTGATCGGTTTACAGTCCCAGATTATTATTATTATTATTATTATTATTATTATTATTATTATTTGCTCCTTTTAAGTTTTCACATCAGCATTAGCTGATGGTATTTCACTGGAATCTGAGTGACAGCAAGTCTCCTCAGGTCTCCAGGACTCTTCTGAGTATTCTGGCAGATTGCAGCAGTGCAGTGTTCTGGATGGTATCAATTTTTCCTCTGATTTCCAGACTTTCCAAACCCTTTTCCAATCCCTTTGGGACCGTTCCAAGTGCACCAACTACAATTGGTATAACTTTGACTTTCATATTCCATAACTTTTTTTAGTTCTCTGGCAAGGTCCATATATTTGTCCATTTTTCATTTTCCTTTAGCTTCACCCTGTGATCTGCTGGAACTGCAAAATCCACCAGTTGACGAGTTCTTTCTTTTTTGTTTTGTTTTTTATTTATTATTATTATTATTATTATTATTATTATTATTATTATTATTATTATTATTATTATTATTATTATTTTATTGAGTCATAACATTATACCTATTTATTTACATCGAATTATACTACTCACTACTCAGTACTAAATTTGACGATAAAAAAATTAAACTAATATATACATTTTTCTTATGAACACTTATTTTTCTTATTTAATTTATTATTATTATTATTATTATTATTATTATTATTATTATTATTATTATTATTATTTACTCCTTTTGAGTTTTCATATCAGCATTAGCTGATGGTCTTTCACTGGAATCTGAGTGACAGCAAGTCTCCTCAGGTCTTATTATTATTATTATTATTATTATTATTATTATTATTATTATTATTATTATTATTTTATATGGAGTCATAAGGTTTTACCTATTTATTCCCATTGAAATCTAGTATTCAGTACGAGTACTAAATTTTGAAATGAATACATTAATACAAGACCATAAAAAGATAAAAACTAATATATACATTAATCTCAGGAACACTTATTTTTCTAATCTAATATATTATTATTATTATTATTATTATTATTATTATTATTATTATTATTAGTAGTAGTAGTAGTAGTAGTAAAAGAAAACACCATCCATGCATCGTAAAATTTTAATTTCAGAAAGACATTGCCTAAGAGGGTGGGAGTTAAAAATTCAATGTCAGAGGGTTTGTATCATAAGTAAGACAAATCCTCATATTTATTAAAGGAGAAAAAAAATTTGAAATGAAAACTGAGCCCCGTCCCTCTCAAATAAAATGTTGCGTGCATGTAATAATCAAACAATTATCTTGAATATTTTCCACATCAATTTTCCACAAAATCGTAGGTATTTATTTATTTGTAAACTTTTTAGTTAACTTCTTGTTAATGTGAAAAAAAAAGGTCAAGAGTAAAAAAACAATTTTTAAAATTTGCTTACTCAAATTTTGGAAGTATATAGCATAAGAATATTGTGACGTAGGCTGTGACGTAGAGCTATGACGTAGTTTTTGTTACAGAGAGAAATACAGACAATCTCCATTATTAATAAGATATATAGAGTCATAACATTATACCTATTTATTTACATCGAATTCTACTACTCACTACTAAATTTTGACGATAAAAAGATTAAACTAATATATACATTTTTCTTATGAACACTTATTTTTCTTATTTAATTTATTATTATTATTATTATTATTATTATTATTATTAATAATAATAATATTATCATTATTATTATTATTATTATTATTATTATTATTATTATTTTATATGGAGTCATAAGGTTTTACCTATTTATTCCCATTGAAATACTGAGTATGTGTACTAAATTTTGAAATGAATACATTAATACAAGACGATAAAAAGATAAAAACTAATACATCCATTAATCTTACGAACACTTATTTTTCTAATTTAATTTTTGCTTTTGTGAAAGTGAGTCTGTAAATCATCTAAGTTGAAGCGGGGGAAAAACCGTAACCGTATTGAATGAGATCAAAGAAATCAAAAGAGATCATTTTTATTCTTTTTTGTCATTGATCTATAGATGAACGGCTGATTGGTTTACTGGTTGGCCTCAGATGAAACACTGGCGCAAAAAAAGTCCTTTGAATAATTCGAATAGTAAAAAGATAAAAAGTGAGATTTTTCTGAATGTCAAGCAAATCACGGGCTCAGCAATATCAGTTAGAGTCGTCGTCATAGTCGTCGTGGTTTATGGCGGCAAAAAAAATTTAAGGAATTATGTTCAGGTCAAGAGGTCAGTTGATTCTTGTTGTTAGGCAGACACTGTTTAAGTTCCGATGGGAATACGAAATTGAATTTTACCTGTCTGATATATAAAAAGTGTTTTCTATTTCCGATTGTTTGAGTACCTGTGCATTGGGTTATTGCATATATTATAAAAAAATGGAGACACGGGGAATTTATGAGAGGTTATTTAATTCTTTCTTTTATGATCAGTATTTTCTTTCCTTATTTCTTTCTTTCTCGATAATTATTTTCTTTCTTTTCTTCTTTCTTTCTTTCTTTCTTTCTTCCTCTCTTCCTTTCTTCCTTTCTTTCATTCTTTATGGATAATTATTTCTTTCTTTATTTCGTTCTATTCATTTTTGATATTTTCCTTCTTTCTTTCTTTCTTTCTTTCTTTCTTTCTTTCTTTCTTTATGGATAATTATTTCTTTCTTTATTTCGTTCTATTCATTTTTGATATTTTCCTTCTTTCTTTCTTTCTTTCTTTCTTTCTTTCTTTCTTTCTTTCTTTCTTTATGGATAATTATTTCTTTCTTTATTTCGTTCTTTTCATTTTTGATATTTTTCCTTCTTTCTTTCTTTCTTTCTTCCTCTCTTCCTTTCTTCCTTTCTTTCATTCTTTATGGATAAGTATTTCTTTCTTTATTTCGTTCTTTTCATTTTTGATATTTTCCTTCTTTCTTTCTTTCTTTCTTTCTTCCTTTCTTTCTTTATGGATAATTATTTCTTTCTTTATTTCGTTCTTTTCATTTTTGATATTTTCCTTTCTTCTTTCTTTCTTCTTCCTTTCTTTCTTTCTTTCTTTTATGGATAATTATTTCTTTCTTTATTTCGTTCTTTTCATTTTGATATTTCCTTCTCTTTCTTTCTTTCTTCCTTTCTTTCTTTCTTTCTTTCTTTATGGATAATTATTTATTTCTTTATTTCGTTCTTTTCATTTTTGATATTTTCCTTCTTTCTTTCTTTCTTTCTTTCATTCATTCTTTATGGATAATTATTCTTTCTTTTTTTCGTTCTTTTCATTTTGATATTTTCCTTATTTCTTTCTTTCTTCCTTTCTCCTTTCTTTCTTCTTTATCGATAATTATTTCTTTCTTTATTTCTTCTTTCTTCTTTCTTTCTTTCTTCATTCTTTCTTTCTTTCTTCTTTATGGATAATTATTTCTTTCTTTATTTCGTTCTTTTCATTTTTGATATTTTCCTTCTTTTTTCTTTCTTTCTTTCTTTAATTCCTTTCTTTGTCGATATTTTATTTTTTATTTTTCTTTCTTTATGGATAATTCTTTCTTTCTTTCTTTTTCTTTCTTTTGTTCGTTCGTTCGTTCTTCCAAGTTTATTCCAATTCTTTCTTTTTGATCGAAAATGTTTCTTTCGTTCTATCTTGATGGGCATTTTCTTTCTTTCTTTCTTTCTTTCTTTCTTTCTTTGAATAGATGTATTTCTTTCTTTCTTTCTTTCTCAATAATTATTTCTTTCTTTCTTTCTTTCTTTGTCAATATTTTCTTTCTTTCTTTCTTTCTTTCTATCTTTCTTTCTTTCTTTGAATAGATGAATTTCTTTTTTTCTTTCTTTCTCAATAATTATTTCTTACTTTCATTCTTTTTCGATATTTTCTTATATATATAATATATATATATATATATATATATATATATATATATATATATATGAATTAAAAATTAAAAACAAATACTGAAACCGGTTAAGAAACGAATTTGCCCATATTTTTTCTGTACTAACTATCACTGAGGCGGACTACACAGATATTCTGTCCCTTCTAGTAAATACACCTACATAAGCTGAATACAAGTTTCACAGCGTAGAAAATTCAGCACGAAATATTGGCCTCTACGTGAACTCCGATAAAAGTGAGTTCATGTGTTTTAAAAATGAAGGAGACATCTCCACACTCGATGGAAAACTCCTAAACTCGGTGAAACAATTCGCAGTAATATCTCTTCAACAGAAAGCGATGTTAATGCACGCATAGGAAAGGCATGGTCTGCTGCAAACAGATTGTCAGCCATATGGAATCTAATCTCACTGACAAGTTAAAGTGACAGTTCTTCCAAACCGTAGTTATACTATTGCTACTGTACGGCTGCACCACCTGGACCATAACGAAGCTACTAGAGAATATATAGGAGCTGCACAAGAATGTAGCGTTAAATTTTAAACAAGACGTGTAAACAACATCCCACGAGAAGACAGCTGTACGGCCACCTGCCCCATATCACTCAAACCATCCGTGTGAGGTGAAGAAGGCATGCTGGGCTCTGCTGGAGAAACAAGAATGGACTCATGTAACGTTATTCTATGGAAGCCAGCACATGGGCACACCAGCAAAGATATGCATTGACCAGCTCTGCAGGATACTGGATGCTGCACAGAGTATCTATCTGGGGCAATGAATGATAAGTACAATTGGCGAGGAATTGAAATCCGTGCTGCTGGTGCGACATGGTAATGAGAATGACGTATTTAAACACGTGAAAATATCGACGCCATTTCCTGAAAGTTGAATGAACTTAAGCAACAATGCTTTGTTGTTAGTTTTTTTAATGCTTTTCAAACTTAATATATTTAAACACAATTCTAAACTCATTTTTTCTATTTAATCTATAGATTGAACTATAAATATAACTACTATACTGGATCCAGGTAGACCCAGGGATAATACTGATGGGAAACTATAAGTTGCCACGTAAGACTTTGATATATTATGTTGGCCACGGTACCAAACGTGATACGTGTCACATACGCATATCGCTAATTGGTGTGTGTGAGAGTGAGAGTTCTTTGAAAATAAAGTTCTTCGGGGATAGAGAGAGGTATTAGAGAGAGATAGAGAGAGAGAGAGAGGGAGAGACAGACAGACAGACAGACAGACAGAGACAGAGCACAGACAGGCAGAGAGATTAGATTTACTTGGGGATGAGATCTTATTTCTTTCTTGCTGTTCCTTCTACCATCTGCTAAGGCTGACATCTTGTTTAGTTGGGTTGACTTCTAACTAACTTCTTCTTAACCAAGGGAGTTCAGTTCTTCTAAGGGCTGTTTCTTCTGACTAAGGGCTGATTTGGTCATTGCAATTAAATTAACAAGAGATTTTTTTGTTTAAAGCTTTTGTTTTATTTTGCCCATGATCACCAGACCTCAGCCCGTCTTAACCCAACGGCGGCCAGGCTCAATCTCCAAACCTCTCATCTTCCTTTCTCCTTTTCGCCACGTCATCATTCCTTGTCCAATCAAATCAAAGCCACATGTCTTTGATGAATCATCACTCAATTTTTTTCCGTTACGGATCAGGCTACTACATAAAATTTTCCCTAACTAAACCACCATCATGGTTCCATGTCATAAGCATTGTGTCACACTGATCAAGGGATACTTCAACCTTTCCCCAGAGCTCCAGAATTATAAATTTACAACTAGGTACAATTTAATGTGATACCCAAGACATCAAGACCCTCAGCCACAGCTCTGTATCATATACACAGTGTGTCAAAAAAGTATCCAGATTTTGACACACCTTGTATTCTGAAAAATTAATGTTCCATTCATTCTTCATCTCTATATTGGTAAATACAGCTTTAAAATCTGTACTTTTTAACACGCCTTGTATTCTGAAAATTAACGTTCCATTCATTTTTCTATCTCGGTAAACACAGCTTTAAAATCTGTACTTTTTGCACCACCTTGTATTCTGAAAAATTAATTTCCATTCATTCTTCATCTCTATCTTGGTAAATACAGCTTAAAAATCTGTACTTTTGACACACCTTGTATTCTGAAAAATTAATGTTCCATTCATTCTTCATCTCTATCTTGGTAAATACAGCTTTAAAATCTGTACTTTTTAACACACCTAGTATTCTGAAAAATTAACGTTCCATTTATTTTTCTATCTTGGTAAATACAGCTTTCATATCTGTACTTTTTAACACACCTTGTATTCTGAAAAATTAACGTTCCATTCATTTTTCTATCTTGGTAAATACAGCTTTAAAATCTGTACTTTTTGACACACCTAGTATTCCGAAAAATTAACGTCTCATTCATTTTTCTCTCTTGGTAAATACAGCTTTAAAATCTGTACATTTTGACACACCTAGTATTCCGAAAAATTAACGTCTCATTCATTCCTCATTTCTATTTTGGTAAATACAGCTTTAATATCTCTACTTTTTAACACACCTTGTATTCTGAAAAATTAACGTTCCATTCATTTTCTATCTCCGTAAATACAGCTTTAAAATCTGTACTTTTTCACACACCTTGTATTCTGAAAAATTATCGTTCCATTCACTCTTCATCTCTATCTTGGTAAATACACCTTTACAATCTGTACTATTTAACAGACCTTGTATTCTGAAAAATTAACGTTCCATTCATTTTCCTACATTGTAAATACAGCTTTAAAATCTGTACTTTTTGACACACCTAGTATTCTGAAAAAACTTAAAGTTACATTTATTGTTCATTCCTATCTTGGTAAATACAGGTTCAATCTCGATAATTTTTGACATAACTTGTATATCAAAATGGGGTTAGAGTTTACCATAAGGACAAAAGGATCGGGACAATCATATAAGTGCTAAGACTTAATGTGACCAGACCTTTGAAAAAATGTGTTTAAAAAAAATCAGTTTGAAGAAAAAAGTGAATACCCAACAAGGCAGGGAGAGGAGTGGGGCGAAGAGGAGAGTAACATCGACAGCAAAGAGAGACAGAAAGAGGGAGAAAAGACAGCAGCCCCAGAAAGTGTGTGTGCATTTAGTGCACCAAAGACTGTCAATCAAGACTGCCTACAGAGCCACTTGCGCAGATGCAGATTTTTCTTTTTTTTTTGGACACTCACCATCGTCCTTAGTGGACAAAATTAGTGCCAACAACAACACGAATTAATAAAACAAATTATATTCGGCATAGAATAGCTCAGGGTTGACATGCCGTAAACCCAACCAACCAACCAACCAACCAAATAATTATGTGTGTGTATGTGTGTATGTGTGTGTGTGTGTGTGTGTGTGTGAAGAAAGGTAGACAAACACGAAACGTTGTAGAAAATTGATGTTTATTGTAGGTAGTGATGTCGACGATGCAACGTTTCGGTCTGTTAGACCTTCTTCAGGACTTGGATATAGTTCTTGCTTCAATGATGGAGATTTTCAAAATGGTGAAACAGGAGGTCGTTAGTAAGGGGGGGTTGATTGGGGGTGGGTAGTGGATTTTCCTTTTCTCTAGATAGGGAGGGGTTGGTAATGGTACCGTAGGTATTAGGTGTAGGTTTGTATATACTGGATTTGTAAGGATTGGTTAAGAGTATATGTGTATGTGTGTCTATTTATTTATTTATTTATTTAGAGACAGTTCTTCCAGGTTGTTGTCGTATCAGTGCTGCTGTATGGCGGCACCACCTGGACCCTAACTAAGCGACTAGAGAATAAACTAGATGGGAGCTGCACAAGAATGCTGCGGGTGATCATGAACAAGACGTGGAAACAACACCCTACGAGAAAACAGCTGTACGGCCACCTGCCACATATCACACAAACCATTAGAGTAAGACGGACAAGACACGCGGGACACTGCTGGAGAAGCAAGGACGAACTCATAAGCGACGTACTCCTGTGGAAGTCAGCACATGGACAGGCCAGTGTGGGCCGACCAGAAAAAAACGTACGTTGATCAGTTCTGTGCGGATACAGGATGCTGCATAGAGGACCTCCCGAGAATGATGAGCGATAGGGACGGATGGAGAGAGATTGTCATGGAGATCCGCGCTGAAAGCGCGACATGATGATGATGATGATGATGATGATGATGATGATGCTTTTAACCAGACTGCTCTTATTTCACCAGTCAAATCTTAGGAATAGATTTCTTTCTAATAACAATCTTCTCTCCTTTTGATTGGTTCTTATCTCCACTAGACATCTGCATTAACTGATTGATAGGTAGATAGATAGGTAGACCGAGAAAGAAAAAGATCAAGGAATATTTGGAATAGAATCGCCACCCGACTATCGCCACCCGACTACCCGTTTTTCAACCGTCTCACTAAATTGCGTAAGGGAAGTCAGATTTTGCGTCCCCTCTGTTGCATCTAATCTATTCTCATTACACCGATATGTTTGAATGTTTGAATGCCAAAGCAACTCCTTTACGGTCAGCTGCACAATGGCAAAAGGCCACAGCATAAACATTGGAAGAGGAATAAGGATTGATTCAAAACGACCTTGTAAAATGTGGCATTGTTTTTTCAGAACAATCATAAACGACAGCGATATTTAAATTTTAATTCAACCCGATAAAATTTAGTTTATTTAAAACTTTACATTTTTATCACTTTTCATTAAGGTTGCATTTCTGTAAAGAAAAAAGAAATCAGACGAATTAATATCGAAAGAAGTAAGTATCAACATTTGATTTCTGTCTTTTCTTTACAAATAAAAGTACGTATTTATTTGTATTTGTAGAGAAAGATTTATTTTCATTACTCTGTTTAAAATTTGATTTAGTCCTGTCGTGAATGTTTGTTGGAAAATATATTCATTTTTATGTGTATTTTATGAGAATAGTTCGGTTTCATTTAGTTTTAAAGTGGGGGTTCGATTTACAATGTAAACGTTAGAATAAACTGAACCCTCATTTTATGTCTTTTTAACAATAAACGTTTTTTCTTGCACCCGTAATTTTAGATTTAAAAATTCTTATTTAAGAAAATATTTAGTACTTAGATTCAGCTTGTTAATCCACTTTAATCGTAGGCTATTTTAAGGCTATGAGCCAGTCAATCTGGTAGAATGCTGAAGGGGTGCTAGCTACTCTACAACACTTTTGCTAGTATATATACTTCTTGTTAATGTCTAATTCATTTGTCCGCCCTGTCGGCTGGGGCGTTAGAATGCACCGACTGCACCTCTGCAGAGAGGTAAGACTCCCCCAATGGGGCCACCTGTTGGCCGTGGGTGGCGACCCATGATGCTTAAGGATAGAGCCCAGGTGGATGAGCAGTTCATGACATCCAATACTCCACTTTGGCCCTATCTTGGGATAGACGGGCAGTCGGCTGGTCACGTCAAGCCCTAGCACCTATATGATTTTCCCAACCTATTGCCCTTATGGCAAGGCCCAATCCCTTTTTATCATATGGGTGCTAGAAGGCGGTGGCTGCGGGTCTACATGTCCTGGAAATGACGTTAAACTCTCTGATGGTGAGGTTCCAGTTTTGGAGGTTTGGGGAATGTGGAGCACCCCTTCATCACCATTGCTCCCTGGTCCACTATGACCCGGAGTCGTAGTACCTGTTAGGGTCCCATCTATGGGTTGAATAGAAAAACATGAGTTTATAAACAAAATTGTATTATCCATTAAGAATTGATTTATTTCAACACTTTATCGGCATTAAATGACTGAGGTTGATATGCCGTAAAACAAAACAAACCAAACAAACCAATCTAATTCATTTGTAAACACATGAGATTGGTTACGATTGTAGGGTTTATGTCATACAGTTTTCATGTCGATTTATTTATCAAACCAATGATTATATAAGAAAATAATATTTCATCTTTATTGAAAGAAAATATGTTTGATTATTTTTTAAATTGTTTTGAGGATATTGACAATAACTCATGAAGATAATAATTATACTGTCTGAAGAACAACTGGGACAAAAACTGTTACTGGTGAATTCATGTAGATGAGGGCTGTACTAGTTTTGAGAGTGAAAAGATTGAGCATGAAAACCTCAAGCGTCATTTTCGAAATGGGTACATCTGTCATATTGGAGAGAACACGGAGGGTTGGAAATGTCAGACATGTGGTCGAATTCTGCTTTGAAAGGCTGGATATGTCAATCATAGGAAATATCGTCAGAGACAATTCATGCAAACTCCAGAAAAAAACAATGTGTCTGGTGCAATCTTTAACAAAGTCTGTAAGTCAGCATCTGGTCTTAAGAGACATATGGTGCTGCATAAGCATAAAACGTTATCATCTGATCTATCTGATACAACTAGAAGGACGTCAATCCTATGTCATATTTGCATCAAACTTTGTGGATCTGCAGTGGGTTTAATGAGTCATTTGAGGGCTCATGAGAGGAAAGGTTCTGTTGGTGGGGTTATAGGACATTGAGAGACAGCAGTGATCTGTAAAGATTATGTTATTTCTATAACAGAATGAATAAAACAAAATATATTCGGCATAGAATAGCTCAAGGGTTAGCATTCCGTAAAATCCAACCAACCAACCAACCAACCAGCCAACCTAGGAAATTTGAGACCTGTATACTATCCTATGAAAGGCTTAATAAATTCTAAGAAACCAGACTGCTGTTGTTGCATAGCCTTTCTTCGCTACTCTGAATCGTATACGTTGCTGGTATACTGCGGGTAGGTTAGTAGTCGGCGTAGAGACTCAACACATGGGCATTGTAACAAACTTTAGTTTATTTTTTTACATTCTCTCGTGGTGGGTGGCGAGCTTGACAATGAAATGACCGAGGGTTGACAATGACTTCTACTGCTGCTGGGATCTGGTGATGTTCAGGTAAAGGGGTGGCTGGTGGCGTCTCACCGACCTTAGCCGTGGCGGTGTGACCGCGTCGGTCACTCCGTTATCTTTGCCGTCCGCTGTCTCTCTGGCTCTCTGCTCACTACTGACCGCTGACTGCTTAAGTAAGCGCAACCCTATCTATTGTTTTCTTTGTTCTATTTCCTCTTTGTCTGGCTTTCCCGCCAAACGCCCACATATTCATTGTTCTCTAGCGGAACCTTCTAGTTCCGGTTCTTCTTTGACTCCTTTATCTATTGTTAACATTTTGCTTTGTTTAATCTAACCGGAAATTCCTATTTCCGTTTGTACAATATCCAACACTGTTTTACCAGGTACATCTTAGGAAAACATTTGTTTCTCATCCCAGTTTTCCCCCTTTGACTGGTTCTTTTCTCCTATAGACATAACTGAGTAACTGATGGATATGTAGATAGATAGATAGATAGATAGACAGAGAAAGAAAGAGAGCAAGGAAGATTTGGAATAAAATCGCCACCCGACAACCCCTTTTTCAATTTTCTCACTGAATTGCGTAAGGGAATTCGGATTTTCTGTCCCTCTGTTACATAATTATTAGATTCCTAATACTTATGTACAGTAGTGTAGAAACCAACATGGTTGTTATAAGTTGCAGCCCACGGCCTTGAAGGATTGAATGACAAGGCTTGACCTCATCCTGATCCTTCTGGTGGATACCGTGAGAATCGGTGGAGAATACCCTCTTCCGGTTTAGACTAAAGAGAGTTTTAGTTAGATCGGCCAAAACCACGACGGTGGTAAGTCGTGTTATGAACGCTGACGACTCAATCTGCGCAGGTAGCCTGGTGGGGATTTCAGAATAAAATATGATCTAAGTTAAATCAAAGTCTTCTGCTTTTATCTAAAATCTAACAATGACACAGGGCTTCTGATAACGAGAAATCCCCAATGGAAGACAGACACGAAGTCTCCAAGACGAAGTCCAGACGATAGCAGAGACGCTAAAAAAAAAAGAAAAAAAGAAAGAGAGTATACAACACCTCTGTCGCATCTAATCTATTCTCATGCGGATGTGTTATGAGTATATAACAGAATGAATAAAACAAAATATCTTCAACATAGAGTAACTCAAGGGTGACATGCCCTAAAACCTACCAACCAGCCAACCTAGGCAAATTGAGACCTGTATAGCATCCTCAGAAAAGCTTAATAATTTCTATGAAACCAGACTACTCTTTGTCTCACCAGTTACATCTTAGGAATAGATCAGAGTTTTCCCTCCTTTTGGCTGGTTCTTATCTCCTATAGACATCTGCAGTAACTGATAGATAGGCAGATAGATAGATAGAACGAGAGAGATAGGGAGAGAAAAAAAAGAGAGAGACAGAGAGAGACAGAGAGAGAGAGAGACAGACAGACAGACAGAGACAGAGACAGAGACAGAGAGACAGAGAAAGAGACAGAGAAGAGAAAGAGAAAAAGAGCAAGACAATTTCAGAAAGACAGTCGCCACCCGACTACCGCCACCCGGCTACCCCTTTTTCAATCGTTTCACTGAATTGCGTAAGGGAATTCGGATTTTGTGTCCCTCTGTCGCATCTAATCAATTCTCATCATACCGATGTGTTATAATGGATATATAGATAAATATATGATTGATAGATATATAGAGGGAGAGAGAGACAGAAAGACAGAGAGACAGAGAAAGAAAGAACAGAGACAAAGAGACAAAGAGACAAAGAGAGAGAGAGGGGGGGACAGAGAGAACTAAATAGACACACATAGAGAGAGAGAAAGAAAGAGAGCAAGAAAGAGGGACAGAAAGAGAGAGATAGAGAGAGATAGAGGGACACAAAGATATTGGCAGAGAGACAGAGAGAAAGAGAAAGAGAGAGAGAGAGAGAGAGAGAGAGAGAGAGAGGCAGAGAGAGAAATATAGACAGAAAGAGAAAGAGAGACAGAGACAGGGAGACAGAGATATAGAGATAGAGACATAGAACGAGAGTCAGAGAGACAGAGACAGAGACTGAGAGAGAGAGAGAGAAAGAGAGAGACAGACAGACAGAGATATAGAAACAGAGGCATAGAAAGAGAGTCAGAGAGAGAGAGAATGAGAGAGAGAGAAAGAGACAAGGGGATAGAGGGACAGAGAAAACGAGAAAGAGAGAGAGAGAGAGAGAGAGAGAGAGAGAGAGAGAGAGAAAGAGAAAAAGAGACAGGGAGAGAGAAAGAGAGAAAGAGAAACAGAGAGACAGACAGTCAGAAAGAGAGAGAAAGAAAGAAAGAAAGACACAGAGACGGGGATAGATAGAGATAGATAGATAGATGGATATATATATATATATATAGAGAGAGAGAGAGAGAGAGAGAGAGACAGAGACAGAGAGAGGGGGGATAGAGACAAAAAGAGAAAAGAGACAGGGAGAGAGAGACAGAGAAAGAGAGAAAGAGAGACAGACAGTCAGAAAGAGAGAGAAAGAAAGAAAGAAAGACACAAAGACACAGAGACGGAGAAAGATAGAGAAATAGATAGATAGATAGAGAGAGAGAGAGAGAGAGAGAGAGAGGGATATGGAGAGAGCACCCGATTACCGCCACCCGACTTACCCCGTTTTTTCAGTCGTCTAACTGAATTGCGTAAGGAAATTCAGATTCTGTGTCCCTCTGTCGCATCTAATCTCCTATCATCAGGTGTTTAACCTTGACACAAAGGACGGATCGGATGGAAAGAAGTCGCCTACGATATGAAGAGCAATTCTCTGTAATCTTCTCCTCACCTCCAGGATTGGAAAAAGATAATTCAGATTTCACGTAACCCCACGTCTCGTCTGAACGAATCATATTGATCGTTTAAACTTGAAAGCAAGGCAGTAGGGTTAGTAATATTCGCTGTTCTACCCGGCTTGCTGGAATATGGTTCACAGCTTGAGGCTTGTCAGATCTTATTTGAATTCAGTTGTCTCCTAGGAGCGAAGAAGTTTTAAAGTCGACACAAAATACTTCCACAGAAAAGTGGCTCTTCGTCATAAGAATTCAAACTTTTCCGTTCCAGTGGCATTTTAGTAAATTATCCAAAAGTGCGTATTATATAAAAAAAACATAAGCTTCAGAATTATAAATTTACAACTTCGTACAGTTTAATATCATACACAAGACATCAAAGTATCCAGATTTTGACACACCTTGTATTATGAAAAATTAACGTTCCGTTCATTCTTCATCTTTATCTTGGTAAATACACCTTTAAAATCTGTACTTTTTAACACACCATGTATTCTCAAAAATTAACGTTCCATTCATTCTTCATCTTTATCTTGGTAAATACACCTTTAAAAACTATACTTTTTAACATACCTTGTATTCTGAAAAATTAACGTTCCATTCATTTTTCTATCTTGGTAAATACAGCTTTAAAATTTGTACTTTTTGACACACCTTGTATTCTGAAAAATTAACGTTCCATTCATTCTTCATCTCTATCTTGGTAAATACAGCTTTAAAATCTGTACTTTTTAACATACCTTGTATTCTGAAAATAAATTACGTTCCATTCATTGTTCATCTCTATCTTGGTAAATACAGCTTTAAAATTTCTTTTTAACACACCTTGTATTCTGAAAAATTAACGTTCCATTCATTCTTCATCTCTATCTTGGTAAATACAGCTCTAAAATTTGTACTTTTTAACACACCTTGTATTCTGAAAAATTAACGTTCCATTCATTCTTCATCTCTATCTTCGTAAATACAGCTCTAAAATTTGTACTTTTTAACACACCTTGTATTCTGAAAAATTAACGTTCCATTCATTCTTCCTCTCTATCTTGGTAAATACAGCTTTAAAATTTGTACTTTTTAACTCACCTTGTATTCAGAAAATTAACGTTCCATTCATTTTTCTATCTCGGTAAATACAGCTTTAAAATCTCCACTTTTTGACACACCTAGTATTCTGAAAAAATTTAAAGTTACATTTATTATTCATCTCTATCTTGGTAAATACCGGTTCAATCTCGATAATTTTTGACATAACTTGTATATCAAAAAGGGGTTGGAGTTTACCATAAGGACAAAAGGATCGGGACCATCATATAAGTGCTAAGACTTGAAGTGACCAGGCCTTTGAAAAAATGTGTTTGAAAAAATTCAGTTTGAAGAAAATAGTGAATACCCAACAAGGCACGGAGAAGGGTGAGGCGAAGGGGAGAGTAGCAAAAAAAACTCCAATTGGACACATGGCCTAGTGGATAAGGTAGTTAGGTTAAGACATTTCTAAGTGACAGTTATCTCTGGATTCCGGGTTCAATCCTGAGTAGAGGCAGTAACATATAAAAATAATTAACACAACTCCCACCCCAGCTATGATTAGTGGAATGAGAACAGGATACACCCGTGGACTGAATAAAGGGTTAGGTTCAAAGTTCCGTGATGGCTCCCGATTACGACAAGAAGTTTCCTGACTACGACAAGAAAGTTCCCGAGTTCGAAAAGAAGGTTTCCGAGTTCGAAAAGAAGGTTTCCGAGTCCGACAAGAAATACTTGAAGGAAGCATATCGGCCGAAACATTGTACAAATAGTGTCAAATACTTGAAGGAAGCATAATAATAATAATAATAATAATAATAATAATAATAATAGTAATATTGGAAAAGAGGTAAGTGTCAAATACTTGAAGGAAGCATATCGGCCGAAACATTGTACAAATAACAATAAAGATGGAGACAATAGTCTGAATAATGCAGATGATACTAATCATCAAGCCTCATCTCAAACATTCAGAGAAATAATAATAATAATAATAATAATAATAATAATAATAATAATAATAATAGTAATATTGGAAAAGAGTTAAGTGTCTACCATGGTTTCAATCTAAATGATCTCATCAGGACTCTAGCTCCGATCTAAATAATCACACAAAGATTATGTCTTTGCTACCCTAATCTAGATATATATGCACTATCAATGATATTGAGTACACTTATAGATATAACAAACTTTATATATATATATATATATATATATATATATATATATATAATATATATATATCAATGTATATATATATATATATATATATATATATATATATATGGTATT
>CM042182.1:2772470-2779970 GCA_023376005.1 Doryteuthis pealeii | reverse complement strand
AACAGAAAACCAGACCAAAGTCTCCAAGTCAACTCCAGACGCAAGATCTTAGAAGATGCCAGACCAAGATAGATGATAGAAATACCAAAGACGATCAGAATAGCAAAGCCGGCCAGAAGAAAAGACAACTAGAAGTAAGAAGTAAGAAATGGTATGCAACAAAATGATATTACTATTTTAAACCATTATTATCATTTTTAAAACACCATTATTATTTATAAAATCACACTTTTTTCTAAAATCACAATATTATTCTTAAAAAAACGTATTATTATGCTTAAAATGATACTATTATTTTTAAAAGAGTTTTAGGAGCATATATCCACAGACACCGATTTCGTCGTTTCACGCCTATTCACTGTGGCTAGACACAACAACTACCTATGGCTAGGACCGAAATCCGACTGACTTTTTGACTGCCCGACTACTTAACTTCTCGGCCATTTTGACAGCTCCTGTAAATGGATGGTGTTTAAACTATTAAATACATACGTTTATGTATATATTTTACGATCACCAGAGAGATCTCGTCTATATTTATTTATATATAAAAAGGGGGTGATTTACTGGTGAAATTGGTCTCAATGCTTAGTTGATACAAGTTTTACCACGATAACTCAGTGATATAACAAATATAAAGTGCTCAATACATAAGTAGAAGCTGATTTATCCGGGTTAAACTTGTACAAATCAAATATTGAGACTAACCCAATATTTTCACCGGTAAGTCATTCCTTTTATATATATATATATATATATATATATAATATATATATAAGCAAATTTATTATTATAATGTTACACAGTAATAACCTACTCGAGTTTCAACATAAGGATCTTCAGGGTTAAATCCACTGAATTAATCAAGAGATTGATTAATTACAGCCGAATTAATTATTGCCAAAAAATACACACGTGCAATCGGCTGTAATTAATCAATATCTTGATTAATTCAGTGGATTTAACCCTGAAGATCCTTATGGTGAAACTCGAGTAGGTTATTACTGTGTACCAATATAATAATAAATTTGCTCTACTTATCATTGCCCAACTTGCATCAACTAACCAATGTGACCAATTTCAACGGTAAGTCACCATTTTCATACATATTATATATATATATAATATATATATATATATATATATGAATCTGTTTTCTATCCCTGTTGGAGGTAGCCTGCTAAGTCTAGCCACTCGGAGGACACATGATATGTCGAAACACGGTCTCTGTGGATGACCATATAATTATATATATATATATATATATATATATATATATTATAAAATGGGTACAAGAGATAATCCACTGGGTTTTCACCTTAAGGATCTTCAGGGTTAAATCCACTAAATTAATCGAGACACCGATTGATAGTAGTCGATTTCACGTGTGTGGTCATGACAATGCAATGACCACACACGTGAAATCGACTGCTATTAATCGGTGTCCCGATTAATTCAGTGGATATAACCCTGAAGATCCTTATGGTGAAACTCGAGTAGGTTATCTCTTGTACCCATTTTATAATGAATTTGCTCTACTTAGTATTGAGCACTTTGTATTTGTTATATCGTTAACTTACCCCTCTGAATTGTACACTTCTACACTACATCGTTACCAATTTCACTGGTAAGTCAACTTTCCCTTTATATATTATATATATATATATATATATATATATATATATATATATATATTATATGAAAAACTAAATTTAAAAAATTCATTTTATTTCTTATTTCCATTACTGAGGACATTTTCCCAGCTTTTATCGATTTCTGTATACATTTTCTATTTCCTTAGGTTTTATTTTGTCCTATTTTTTTTATTGTTTGTTTATATTTTTTTTTTTGTTTTGACTTAGACGAAAAAGTGAGCAGGCCTCAATTTATTCCCACAAGGCACGTTTCATGAAAATGACTAGTTTCACCAAAAGAAAAAGACAGAGATAGATAAGTAATTAATTACTATTTGAACTGAATTTTCAGTAAAGCATCTTTTGCCCTAAGCAATTTTTTTGGTGTTTTTGTTTTTGTTGTTGTCATTTTTTTAACACATTCCTTTTATCCTTTTCAATACAGCTTCATTGATGTCATCATCAATTCGTCTTCCTCAAAACTTTGGTTTATAAATAAATAAGAATACTTTTTTCATTGATTTGTTTATGTATTCAGTTTATTTTTTATTTAAGTAGCCAGTTAATTAACAGAAGTGTTGAATGTTCATTAATATATCTTCTATCTATACACCACCCTGTCGGGTGGGGCGTTAGAATGCACCGACTGCACCTCTGCAGAGGGGTAAGACTCCCCCCAATGGGGCCACCTGTTGGCCGTGGGTGGTGACCCGTGATGCTTAATGATATAGCCCAGGTGGATGAGCAGTTCATGACATGCAATACTCTACTTTGGCACTATCTTGGACTAGACGGGCGGTCGGAGAGGCCCCCTCCGATCAATCGGCTGGTCACGTCAAGCCTAGCACCTATATGATTTTCCCAACCCTATTTCCCTTATGGCAAGCCCCAACCCCTTTTTTATCATATGGGTGCTAGAAGGCGGTGGCTGCGGGTCTACATGTCCTGGGAATGACGTTAAACTCTATCTGATGGTGAGGTTCCAGTTTTGGAGGTTTGGTGAGTGTGGAGCACCCCTTCATCACCTTTGCTCCCTGGTCCACTCTGACTCGGAGTGGTAGTACCTGTTAGGGACCCATCTATGGGTTAAATAGAAAAATGTATTTATAAAGAAAATGTATTATCCATTAAGAATTGATTTATTTCAAAACTTTATCGGCATTAAATGACCCACTGAGGTTGATATGCCGTAAAACAAAACAAACCATCTATCTATACATATATAAAGGACAGCTGTGTGAATCTGTATGTCCGAGGGAAACTTCGAAAATAAAGCAAATAATGACAAAGTAAACATATATACACATTAAATATCACCAGGGCTCAGTTTTTGAACATAAATAATGAAGATTTGATTTATATTTTCGAATACATCTAAAAATTAAACAACATTAACATTAATAATGTAAGATTATCTTCTGCCATTTTTCGGCGTCTCTTGCTAAAAAGTAAACAAATGGAAGTAATATTAGTAGCAATACAGCTGATAACATATGTAGAGGCCTTATTGTTGCGGTTCACAAATGATATTAAAATGACGTATAAGATATGACACAGTTTAGGTAGAAAATACGGAGAAATGATAAAACAAATGCATATAATTATAAAATAACAAATACATTTATTCAGAGAATAAATTTGCAATAATATGTGAAATGTTCAAAAGGAATAGTGTAGATATGATATGTGTAATGTAAAAGTTAGTATGTTAAGTTTGGAAAAGTTTGTTTAGATGTGGACAGAAATGAGAATCACGTTTGTATATACGACCTGCTGAACGGATTCTTATTGTAGAACGAAGTGGTAAGAATAATGATAGTAGTAGGAGCGTCGTAATTGTGTTGAGTTAGTCGTGTTCTATCTGGCAGCGAGACGGGATTCGTGTGTTTGTTTGATGTCGTCGGATGTGTCCGGTTTGAACGTGAGATGAAGTCTGTCTAATTGTTGATTTCTTCCCCTTTTTTTATGATACTTGGTCGGATCAAAAAGTAATTAACTTTTTGGTGCAAACGCACGGACGTAGTAGAAAGCAATGCTAACCTATCCAATCGATTCTGATTTTTGTGTAAACATTTGGTTTAATCACTTTTCCTTAAATTTAGGAAAAGGATTGTGTTGGTGTGTTTGTTTTAATTTCTTTCCCTTAAGTTTGGGAAAAGAAATGTGTACATGTATTTATTTAAAAATATGGAATTGTATTTGAAAAAAATACACAGGTTTAAATAAACCTGTGTTTTTTCAAATATCTCACAATATTACATATTGTTATTTATATTTTTGGCTTGAAGGCAGTTACGATGCGTATACAGTATAAATATTTTTTACTAACTTTCACATAATACAAAAAAAAATAAAGAATTATTTTCAATCTAAATAAGGTTGCTTTATTTCTATGCAATAAATAAATAAAAATTAAAATTAAAATTAATGAAATATTTTAAATTTAAATACTGTATTTTTAAAATTATTTTTTAAAAAATTGTCCCCTCACCCAACCAGGCCGGATTATAACAGAAGGTTTTTTTTACGTAGGGATTTTTATGAGGCATCCTGCGAGGATTGAACTTGCGAATTCAGTAGTAATGGATCTAAAAGACTAACTTGTTAACCATTACACCACGTTTATTCTATTTTTTGTCTACCCGAGCTTCACCGGGTAGCCGCTTCTAGTACATATACGAAGGGCAGTTGTGTGTATCTGTATGGTATGTCCGGAGGAACCTTCGAAAAATAAAACAATTGACGACAAATTAAATATATATACACATTAAATATCACCAGAGCTTGGTTTATGAGCAAAAATAATTGACATTTGATTTATATTCGTGAAGTTAATTGAAAATATCAAATTTAAATGATAACATCATGGTTTTTTATTTATTTAATATTTTAGATAGTAGACATTAACATTTCTTTTCAGAGTAGCTGGATCAATGCAAGGTCTATTCTTTTACATAGAGATTTAAATGGGGCATCCGACGAGGATTCAACTCACGATTCAGTAATAATGGATCTGCGGGACTAACTTAAAAAAAAAACCCTCTACTCAGGCGACGCCGGATACCGCTGCTAGTATATATATATAAAGTACAATTTGTGTGTATGTATGCCCGGAGGAAACTATGAAAATAAAACAATTAACTAAAAAGTAAATATATATAAACATTCACTATCATCGTATCTCGGTTTTTGAGTTAAAATAATAAAGATTTGATTTATAATCGTGATCAGCACAAGGTCTTTTTTACGTGGGGATTATAATGGGACATCCTGAGGGAACCCTCCTCCACCCAAGCGATGCTGAGTATCCACTTCTAGTACATATATAAAAGACAGCTTGTGTGTATGTATGTCCGGAGGAAACTATGAAAATAAAACAATTAACGACAAAGTAAATATATATAACAGTAATTGAAGTCATACCTAATTTTAAAAATTAATTAGTTAATAATTAATGAATTTAGGCGGGCATATATGTTCAAATGTAAGGCTAAACAAATCGAGAAAATGTCAATCCCTGAATGTACATTTTGACCTAAATTTTCGGCTAAAAAGCCATATAAAATAAACACATTGTTTGCTTACTTACTTTCATATAAAAGTAAGTAAAGTCGTCAGGGTGGCCTAATAGTTGGTATCAGCCAATCAGCGAAGGAGTCTATCCCATTTTCACTAGGGTTACACCGAGGAGATTATTTTAGCGTCTGAGGTGGAGCGCCACATCTACTATTAGCTCATTACTTTACCGCCTTGGTCCCTGTGCTACTCATATGCTGAGTTGGCGAGGGCTGGTATCGAACTAGGAACCTTGTGGTTTCTAGCCGAATGCTCTACCGACTGAGCTAACCTGAGCAAGAAATTACGATGAAGGAATAATTAAGTTTAGAATGAAGGATTATATAACAATGTATGATATATGTTTTATCTGAGTTCATGCATCTCAACTCCTTATGGGTCATTTAATGCCAAAATTTGATTCATTTGCAAATACTTGATTATAATAATAACTGTTTATATTTGGCTTGGTTTATTTGTTTAACGGCATCTCAACTCCTTATGGGTTATTTAATGCCAAAATTGGATTCATTTCTAAATGTTTGGTTTGGTTTATTTGTTTAACGGCATCTCAACTCCTTATGGGTTATTTAATACCAAAATTTGATTCATTTGCAAATACTTGATTATAATAATAACTGTTTATATTTGGCTTGGTTTATTTGTTTAACGGCATCTCAACTCCTTATGGGTTATTTAATGCCAAAATTGGATTCATTTCTAAATGTTTGGTTTGGTTTATTTGTTTAACGGCATCTCAACTCCTTATGGGTTATTTAATACCAAAATTTGATTCATTTGCAAATACTTGATTATAATAATAACTGTTTATATTTGGCTTGGTTTATTTGTTTAACGGCATCTCAACTCCTTATGGGTTATTTAATGCCAAAATTGGATTCATTTCTAAATGTTTGGTTTGGTTTATTTGTTTAACGGCATCTCAACTCCTTATGGGTTATTTAATGCCAAAATTTGATTCATTTGCAAATACTTGATTATAATAATAACTGTTTATATTTGGCTTGGTTTATTTGTTTAACGGCATCTCAACTCTTTATGGGTTATTTAATGCCAAAATTGGATTCATTTCTAAATGTTTGGTTTGGTTTATTTGTTTAACGGCATCTCAACTCCTTATGGGTTTATTTGCCAAAATTGATTCATTTGCAAATACTTGATTATAATAATAACTGTTTATATTTGGCTTGGTTTATTTGTTTAACGGCATCTCAACTCTTTATGGTTATTTAATGCCAAAATTGGATTCATTTCTAAATGTTTGGTTTGGTTTATTTGTTTAACGGCATCTCAACTCCTTATGGGTTATTTATTGCCAAAATTTGATTCATTTGCAAATACTTGATTATAATAATAACTGTTATATTTTTGGTTGGAACGGCATCTCAACTCCTTATGGGTTATTTAATGCCAAAATTTGATTCATTTGCAAATACTTGATTATAATAATAACTGTTTATATTTGGCTTGGTTTATTTGTTTAACGGCATCTCAACTCCTTATGGATTTATATGCCAAAATTGGATTCATTTCTAAATGTTTGGTTTGGTTTATTTAACGGCATCTCAAGTCCTTATGGGTTATTTTAATGCCAAATTTGATTCATTGCAAATACTTGATTATAATAACTTTATATTTGGTTTGGTTTATTTGTTTAACGGCATGTCAACTCCTCATGGGTTATTTAATGCCAAAATTGGATTCATTTCTAAATGTTTGGTTTGGTTTATTTGTTTAACAGCATCTCAACTCCTTATGGGTTATTTAATGCCAAAATGTGATTCATTTGTAAGTGCTTGATTATAATAACTTTATATTTGGTTTCGGTTTGAGTTCATCTGGTGGCCAATGTATCTTGCTGTTTTCTCTAAGTAAAGAAATGAATAATGGCTGACAATAACTCAGCGAATAATAAAATTTATAATAACTTTTCTCGTAGTGTGTAAGAAATTACGATGAAAGACTATTCAAAAATTAATAAGAAATGACAATGTTTTATCAATAAAAATAATTCAAGATAATATTACTACAGCTTTTCATTAGAGGACAGCTTTATTTGCCGACAAACAAACGATGAATTCAAAAAAAGATGACAATAAAGGGGAGAATAATTCAAGATTTAGTAGTTTTGAAAAAAGAAAAAATTGAAGAGAACATGGCTTTGAAAAAAAAAATGTTCTGTTTTATTCCAAAAGGCAGAAAGAATCTTTGATCGACAATTTAATATATCGATCTGTAAATAATAGTGTCCCGTGAAAAAGGAAAATCTTTTTGATCCTCCTCTCTTTTT
>CM042182.1:2748469-2772370 GCA_023376005.1 Doryteuthis pealeii | reverse complement strand
TTAAGGGATAGTAAGAAGTCTCAGTTTAGTTAGAGGTTAGGTAGCCGAGCCCGATTGGATGTTAGTCGATCTGCGCACCCATGTTGGTGGTATTTTACCAATAAACACGATCAAAGTAAATCGAAGTCTTTGTTTATTATCTTAAAACTAACAATGACACAGTGCTTCTGATAACGAAGAAATCCAAACAGAAAACCAGACCGAAGTCCCAAGTTCAACTCCAGACGCAAGATCTTAGAAGATGCCAGACAAGATAGATGATAGAAATTACCAAGACGATCAGAATAGCAAAGCCGTCCAGAAGAAAAGACAACTAAAAGTAAGAAGTAAGAAATGGTATGAACAAAATGATATTACTATTTTAAACCATTATTATCATTTTAACACCACTATTATTATAAAATTCACACTTTTTTAAACACAATATTATTTTCTTAAAAAACGTATTATGTATGCTTAAAATGATATTATTATCTTTAACGAGCTTAGGGCATATATGCACAGACACCGAGTTTACGTCGGTTTCACGCCTCTCTCACTGTGGCTGACACAAACAACTAGACATACGTAAGCTAGAAGCAGACTTATACGGGGTTAAACTTTGTACCAATCAAATTATTGAGACTAACCAATATTTGGTCGCCGGTGAGTCATTCCTTTTATATATATACTATATATATATATACCATATATATATATATATATATATATATATATAATATATATAATAAAAAAACAGAAAATAAATCTTCGTTACGACACAAGAATTTTATTTAAAAAACCTGTCGCATTTGAGAGCTCAATGGTGTTGCCTTCTTAATGTTAGCGTCAACAGAGCAAATATATAACGTAAGAAATAACAGAAGACTTAGAGATTTAGCATAATAGTTCTATTTCAGGAGAGTTAGACAATATATTATATATATAATAATATATATTATATATATAAGCAAAATTAATATTAAAAAGTTTACACAGTTAATAAACCTATCGAGTTCACCATAAGGATTCTTCATGGTTAAGATTCCAAATGAATCAATCAAGTGATTGATTAATTACCGCCGAATTAATTACTGCCGGAAAAATACACACGTGCAATCGGCTGTAATTAATCAATATATCTTGATTAATTCAGTGGATTTAGCCCTGAAGATCATCATGGTGTGAAACATCGGAGTAGTTATACTGTAACATTATAAGATAAATTGCTCTCACTTTATCGTTGTCAAACTGCATCAATGTGACCAATTTCACCGGTAATTCATCATTTTCATATATAAAATCATATATATATATAATATAATATATATATATATATATATATAGAATCTGTTTTTATCCCTGCCGAGAGGTAGCCTGCTAAGTCTAGCCCACACTGAGGACACATGATATGTCGAACACGGTGTCGTGTGGATGACCATATATATACACACACACACACCACACACACACACACCACACCACACACACATAATATATATATATATATATATATTATATTTTATAATAATTTAATATATATAGAATTAAACAAAGGCCCATCTCCTGTTAACAATTAATTTTTTATCTTTTCAAATTTTTCTGGTCAACTTTTTAAGATGTTGCGTGGGAATATAGTGGAAAAATAGTTAAAAGTTGCCCAGAAAATTAGAAAGATAAAAATTAAAAAATTGCTAAAGAGGAAGATGTGCCTTTTGTTTAATTCACATGTATAAATGAAAGAATTCTGCCCAAATACACACACACACACACACACACACACACACACACACACACATATTATATATATATTATATATATATATATAATATATATTATAAAAGGGTACAAGAGATAACCTACTCGGTTTTCACCATAACGATCTTCAGCGTTAAAATCCATTAGATAATCGAGATACCGGAATAATAGAGTCGCATTTCACGATGTGTGGTCAGACAATCAATGAGCACACACGTGAAATCGGCTACTATTAAATCGGTTGTCTCGATGTAATCAGTGCATTTAACCCGGGTGAAGGATCCTTTATGGTGAAACTCGAGTAGGTTATCTCTTGTACCCATTTTATAATAAATTTGCTCTACTTAGTAGAGCACTTGTATTTGTTATATCGTTACCTTACCCTCTGAATTGTACACTTCTACACTACATCGTACCAATTTCACTGTAAGTCAACTTTTCCTTTGTATATATATATATTATATATAATATATTATAATATATATATTGAAAACAAGAAATTTTAAAAATTGATTTTATTTCTATTTCCATTTACTGAGGACATTTTTCCAGCTTTTATCGATTTCTGTATACCATTTCTATTTCCTTAGGTTTTATTTTGTTCTATTTTTTATTGTTTGTTTATATTTTTATTTTGTTTTGACTTAGACGAAAAAGTGAGCAGGCCTCAATTTATTCCCACAAGGCACTTTTCATGAAAATGACTAGTTCACAAAAGAAAAGACAGAGATAGATAAAGTATTAATTACTATTTGAACTGATTTTTCAGTTTAAAGCATCTCTTGCCCTAAGCAATTTTTTTTTCTTTTTGTTTTTGTTTTTTGTGTCATTTTTTTAACACATTCCTTTTATCCTTTTCAATACAGCTGCATTGATGTCATCATCAATTCGTTCTTCCTCAAAACTTTGGTTATAAGATAAATAAGAATACCTTTTTTCATTATTGTTTATGTATTTCAGTTTATTTTTTATTTAAGTAGCCAGTTAATTAACAGAAGTGTTGAATGTTCATTAATAATCTTCTAATTCTATAACACCACCCTGTCGTGGGGCGTTAAATGCACCGACTGCATCTCTGCAGAGGGTAAGACGCCCCAATGGGGGTCACCTGTGCCGTGGTGTGGTGACCCGTGATGCTTAAATGATATAGCCCAGGTGGATGAGCAGTTCATGAATGCAATACTTCCCACTTTGGCCCTATCTTGGGCTAGACGGCGGTCGAGAGGCCCCCTCCGATCAATCGACTGGTCACGTCAAGTCCTGCCACCTAATATGATTTCCCAAACCCTATGCCCTTATGGCAATTCCCCAACCCCTCTTATCATATGGGTGCTAGAGGCGGTGGCCGCGGTCTACATGTCCTGCGGAATGCCGTTAAACTCTGTATCTGATTGTTGAGTTTCCAGTTTTGGAGGTTTGGGGAGTGTGGAGCACTCCTATCACCATGGACTCCCTGGTCCACTCTGACTCGAGTTGGTAGTACCTGTTAGGACCGCTCTATGTTAAATTAGAAAAATGTATTTATAAAGAAAAATGTATTATCCATAAGAATGATTTCTTTCCAAAACTTATCGCATTAATGCACCCACTGAGGTTGAATATGCCGTTAAAACAAAACAAAAAACCAGCATCTAACATATATAAAGGAACAGCTGTGTGAATCTGTATGCCGAAGGAACTTCGAAAAAAAGCAAATAACGACAAAGTAAATATATATACACATTAAATAATCACCAGGGCTCGGTTTTTGAACATAAAATAATGAGATTTGATCATATTTTCGAACATCTACCAAATTAAAACGCATTAACGTTAAATGTAGATTATCTTCTGCCATTTTCGGGCGTCTCTTGCAAAAGTAAACAAAATGGAAAGTAATATTAGTAGCAATACAACTGATAACATATATAGATGCCTTTGTTGTTGCGGTTCGCAAATGATATTAAAATGACGAATAAAATATAGGTAGAAAATACGGAGAAATGATAAAACAAATGCATATAATTATAAAATAACAAATAAATTTATTCAGTGAATAAATTTGCAATAATATGTGAAATGTTCAAAAGGAATAGTGTAGATATGATATGTGTAATGGAAAATGGAAAAGTTCGTATATTAAGTTGGGAAAAGTTCGTTTAGATGTGGACAGAAATGAGAATCACGTTTGTATATACGACCTGCTGAACGGATTCTTGATGTAGAACGAAGTGGTAAGAATAATGGTAGTAATAGGAGCGTCGTAATTGTGCTGAATTGGTCGTGTTCTATCTGGCAGCGAGACGGGATTCGTGTGTTTGTTTGATGTCGTCGGATGTGTCCGGTTTGAACGTGAGATGAATAATTGTTGATTTCTTCCCCCTTTTTTATGATACTTGGTCGGATCAAAAAGTAATTAACTTTTTGGTGCAAACGCACGGACGTAGTAGAAAGCAATGCTAACCTATCCGATCGATTCTGATTTTTGTGTAAACATTTGTTTTAATCACTTTTCCTTAAATTTAGGAAAAGGATTTGTGTTTGTGTGTTTGCTTTAATCACTTTTCCTTAAGTTTGGGAAAAGGATTGTGTTGTGTGTTTGTTTTAATTTCTTTACCTTAAGTTTGGGAAAAGAAATGTGTACGTGTATTTATTTAAAAATATGGAATTGTATTTGAAAAAAAACCACAGGTTTAAATAAACCTGTGTTTTTTCAAATATCTCACAATATTACATATTGTTATTTATATTTTTGGCTTGAAGCAGTTACGATGCATATACAGTATAAATATTTTTTACTAACTTTCACATAATGACAAAAAAAATAAAGAATATTTTCAATCTAAATAAGGTTGCTTTATTTCTATGCAATAAATTAATTAAAATTAAAATTAAAATTAATTGAAATATTTTAAATTTAAATACTGTTATTTTTAAAATAATTTTTTTAAAAATTGTCCCCTCACCCAACCAGGCCGGATTATAACAGAGGTTTTTTTACGTAGGTTTTATGAGGCATCCTGCGAGGATTGAACTTGCGAATTTCAGTAGTAATGGATCTAAAAGACTAACTTGCTAAACCATTACACCACGTTTATTCTATTTTTTGTCTACCCGAGCTTCACCGCGGTAGCCGCTTCTAGTACATATACGAAGGCAGTTGGTGTAATCTGTATGGTATGTCCGGAAGAAACTTTAAAAAAAAAACAATTGACGACAAATTAAATATATATACACATTAAATATCACCAGGGCTTGTTTTTTGAGCAAAAACAATAGAGATTTGATTTATATTCATGAAGATAATTAAAAAATAAAATTTAAATGATAACAGCATGGATCTTTTTTCATTTAATATTTTAGATAGTAAACATTAACATTTCTTTTCAAAGTAGCTGGATCAATGCAAGGTCTATTTTTATACATAGGGATTTAAATGGGGCATCCCATGAGGATTCAACTCACGATTCTGTAAAAATGGAACTGAGTTACTAACTTTTAAAAAATCCCCCTCTACTCAGGCGACGCCGGGTACCGCTGCTAGTATATATATAAAGGACAATTTGTGTGTATGTATGCCCGGAGGAAACTGTGAAAATAAAACAATTAACTAAAAAGTAAATATATAAACATTCACTATCATCATATCTTGGTTTTTGAGCCAAATTAATAAAGAATTGATTTATAATCGTGATCAGCACAAGGTCTTTTTTACGTAGGGATTATAATAGGACATCCTGTGGGAAACCAACACATGATTGAGTAATAATGGATCTATGAGACTAAATTTTTTAAAAAGTCCCCTCCTCTACCCAGGCGAGGCCGAGTATCCGCTTCTAGTAACATATATAAAAGACAGCTTGTGTGTATGTATGTCCGGAGGAAACTATGAAAATAAAACCAATAACGACAAAGTAAAGATATATAAAAGTAATTGACGTCATACCTAATTTTGAAAATTAATTACTTAATCATTAATGAATTTAGCCGGGCATATATGTTCAAATGTAAGGCTAAACAAATCGAGAAAATGTCAATCCCTGAATGTACATTTCAACCTAAATTTTCGGCTAAAAGCCATATCAAATAAACACATTGTTTGCTTACTTACTTTCATATAAATGTAAGTAAAGTCGTCAGGGTGGCCTAATAGTTGGTATCAGCGAAGGAGTCTATCCCATTTTCACTAGGGTTACACCGAGGAGATTATTTTAGCGTCTGAGGTGGAGCGCCACATCTACCATTAGCTCATTACTTTACGCCTTGGTCCTGTGCTACTCATTATGCTGAGTTGGGCGAGGGCTGGTATCGAACTAGGAATCTTGTGTTTATAGCGAATGCTCTACCGACTGAGCTACCTGAGCAAAGAAATTACGATGAAGGAATAATTAAGTTTAAAAATGAAGGATCATATAACAATGTATGATATATGTTTTATCTGAGTTCATACATCTCAACTCCTTATGGGTTATTTAATGCCAAAATTTGATTCATTTGCAAATACTTGATTATAATAATAACTGTTTATATTTGGCTTGTTTATTTGTTAACGGCATCTCAACTCCTTATGGGTTATTTAATGCCAAAATTTGATTCATTTGCAAATACTTGATTATAATAATAACTGTTTATATTTGGCTTGGTTTATTTGTTTAACGGCATCTCAACTCCTTATGGGTTATTTAATGCCAAAATTGGATTCATTTCTAAATGTTTGGTTTGGTTTATTTGTTTAACAGCATCTCAACTCCTTATGGTTTATTTAATGCCAAAATTGGATTCATTTCTAAATGTTTGGTTTGGTTTATTTGTTTAACGGCATCTCAACTCCTTATGAGTTATTTAATGCCAAAATTTGATTCATTTTGCAAATACTTGATTATAATAATAACTGTTTATATTTGGCTTGGTTTATTGTTTAACGCATCTCAACTCCTTATGGGTTATTTAATGCCAAATTGGATTCATTTCTAAATGTTTGGTTTGGTTTATTTGTTTAACGGCATCTCATTCCTTATGGGTTATTTAATGCCAAAATTGGATTCATTTCTAAATGTTTGGTTTTGGTTTATTTGTTTAACGGCATCTCAACTCCTTATGGGTTATTTAATGCCAAAATTTGATTCATTTGCAAATACTTGATTATGATAATAACTGTTTATATTTGGCTTGGTTTATTTGTTTAACGGCATCTCAACTCTTTATGGGTTATTTAATGCCAAAATTGGATTCATTACTAAATGTTTGGTTTGGTTTATTTGTTTAACGGCATCTCATGAGTTTGGTTTATTTGTTTAACGGCATCTCATGGGTTATTTAATGCCAAAATTTGATTCATTTGTAAATGCTTGATTATAATAACTTTATATTTGGTTTCGGTTTGAGTTCATCTGGTGGCCAATGTATCTTGCTGTTTTCTCTAAGTAAAGAAATGAATAATGGCTGACAATAACTCAGCGAATAATAAAATTTATAATAACTTTTCTCGTAGTGTGTAAGAAATTACGATGAAAGACTATTCAAAAATTAATAAGAAATCACAATGTTTTATCAATAAAAATAATTCAAGATCACATTACTACAGCTTTTCATTAGAGGACAGCTTTATTTGCCGACAAACAAACGATGAATTCAAAAAAAGTATGACAATAAAGGGGAGAATAATTCAAGATTTAGTAGTTTTGAAAAAAGAAAAAATTGAAAGAGAACATGGCTTTGAAAAAAAAATGTTCTGTTTTATTCTTCAAAAGGCAGAAAGAATCTTTGATCGACAATTTAATATATCGATCTGTAAATAATAGTGTCCCGTGAAAAAAGGAAAATCTTTTGAAGTTGGCTAAGAAGGATTATGACTTCGAGTCGCTTCAGGTTGGAAGGAACATAAAAATCAGATCAAACCTGGTTTCTTACTCACTCGTGATATATATATATATATATATATATATATATATAACATATATATATATATATATGTGTGTGTGTGTGTGTGTGTGTGTGTGTGTGTGTGTGAGTCTGTGTGTGTCTATGTGTGTGCACATGGCGTGTGTGTGTGTGTTTGTGTTAATATATATGTATATATATACAAAACACACACATATATATATATATATATAATATATATGTGTATGTTGTGTGTGTATATATATATATATTATATATATATATATATATATTGGCTGGTGGATAAGTGTACAAATAAAGGTAAGCTCGCATATGTAGATAGGTATATATGTATTTACGTAAGCATACGTTATATATAGGGCCGGGTTAGCTCAGTCGGTAGAGCGTTCGGCTAGAAACCACAAGGTTCCTAGTTCGATACCCGCCCTCGCCAACTCAGCGTTATGAGTAGCACAGGGATCTGTGCGGTAAAGCAAGGAGCTGATGGTAGGTGTGGCGCTCCACCACAGACGCTAAAATAATCGCCGTGGTCTAGCGCTAGTGAAAAGGGGATAGACTCCCTCGCTGCATGGCTGATACCGACATTAGGCCGCCCCGACGACTTTACTTACTTTTACTTATATATATATATATATTGTGTGTGTAGTGTGTGTGTGTGATGTATATATATATAATAATATTATATATATATATAATATATGTACAAACACACACGCATATAAAATGTGTGTTTTTCTATCTATCTATCTATCTATCTATCTATATATATATATATATATATATATATTATATATATATATATATATGTGTGTGTGTGTGTGTGTGTGTGTATGTATTGTCTGATGAATAGGTTTATAAATAAAGGTAAGCACTTATATGTAGATAGGTATATATGTAAATATAAATGCATACGCAATATATATAATATATATACATATGTGTGTGTGTGCCTATGTATACATGACTTTATCTGTCTACATATACATATATATATATATTGTGTGTGTGGGTTGTATATATATATATATATATATATATATATATATATAATACAAACACATATATATGTGTGAGTGTATATATATATATATATATATATATATATACACATGTGTATATGTATGTATATTGGCTGATGGATAGGTATACAAATAAATGTAAGCACGCATATATAGATAGGTATATATGTATATACAAATGCATACGTTATATATAATATATACATGTGTGAGCGTATATCTTACTTGATCCGCCCACTTACACATACATACACACACACACACTCATACACACACACAATAATATATATATATATGTATATATAGGTCGGTAGATAGGTACGTAGGTGTACAAATCAAGCTAAGTATACATATGTAGATAAATGAACTGACCTTGTATATACAAATACATTGTAGATATACGCGCGTGCGCGCACATACACACACACACATACACACACACACACACCTAAATATATGTATATACACATATATATATATATATATATGTATATATATGTGTGTGTCTGTGTGTGTGTGTGGGGGTGTGTGTATGTGGCCTTGATCGGGTTTATGAATACATCAATACACATTTCTTTATTTTCTTTTAAAACTCTTCCGACAAATTCAATGAATATGAGAGAAGATTTTGCCATTCTGGGTTGGGTCAAGAACTATTCAATCATTTTTTCATGAATTCCTACGATTCAACATCTCAAAAATATACTGTATGGTAAAAAAGGGTAGGCTGTTCTTAGATGTGTACTCTTTACCTCAGAGGCAAAAAAACAATCTCTCTAGAAAATGGCATAGAAATGCCCATTCATTACTCTGACCAGGAATGGTAGTAGTACATGTTAGGGTTAAATGGATATTTAAAAAAGATTTTAAAATGGATTTCAAAAGAACAGAATATCAAACAACAATGAATAAAACAAAAACGTTTTCCTGCATAAAATAACACAACAAGGGTTGAAATGCCATTAAATCCAACCAATGAAAACCCAACAACCATCTTAACATATATATCTATTATTATACTAAAGCTGAGCGAATCAATTTTTGCTTTTTTCCTGTTTAGTTTGATGACACAAAATTCACACTAAAATATTCCTTGCTTTTAGGATTGAGTTATATTTGAAAAAAATCCATTTTAATTGGTTCTAATTTGTCATAATTAGCAATTAAGTAAATACTGACCCGTCCTTCACTTTCACCCTCTTGATTATATATAATCTTGTTTACTTCCTCATTATATATACTAGTACAAAATAAAAAAACACCCTCCGGGCGATGTAAAAGTAGATTTTTGAAACATATTGCCTGAGGAGTGGGAGTAAAAAATTCAATGTCACCGAGTTTGTACCCTAAGTAAGTAAAATCATCAAATTCATTAAAAGATTAAAAAATAAAACAATTTGAAATGTAAACTTTAATATGTATTAAGATAAAACAAACTATATATAGATATATAATACCAGTCATGTATTTATTAAAACTTGTTTTAAAAAAACAATAAGGACTGTCTAATGTTGCATGTTCAAATTTTGAGTGTATTTATTCTATGTTATGACGATTTTTGGGTATTGTGACGTAAGCAATGACGTAATTTTTGTTACAGACAAAAACCGGAAGCGAATCTCCATTATTAATAGATTAGTTTCTCTGTGTGAGTAAGAGAGAGAGAGAGAGAGAGAGAGAGAGAGAGAGAGAGAGAGAGAGAGAGAGATGGGAGAGTGATTGTGACAGACATTTTGTTGCATACTGGGGTTTTCACAGTACCAAATCGATATAATGTATACCCTTTTCTTACTTCTTCACTTACTTCTAGTCGTCTTCTCTTCTGGCCGGCTTTGCTATTCTAATCGTCTAACATCTTGGTCTGGAATCTTCTAAGGTAACTAAATATCTGACTAACATAGCGCGCGCGAGATCCAGCCTTAGGCAGAGCACAAAATCGCCGACTGCTCTGCCTGACATCCAAATGCAAACTGGGGACTCTGAAAAAGGTCCCACGTGACTTCACATATTTGGCGGGCTTCTGTAATTTTCCATAGAATGACCCGGCCATGGTATGAAAGGGGTCATCCCCTCAGAATTACAGGGGATTGACAATAATCTTATGCAACCGCATAGATTATGTAACAATTTAACTATACACTTTATTTGTATGTTAAGATTCAGCGACGAACCCCAAGCTTAATAAAATTCCATAATCCATTTCAATTTAGATATATATTAAATTATATCAATATATATTAAATTATATCAAATATATTATATTAAGTTATATCAAGTACCAAGTGATTTTAATATTTCTTAACAATTTTTTAAAATGTTAATTAACTTTGCAAACTCTCTTTTCCCTAATCCCAATCATCTACCAAGAGTTCAATTGGTGACCCAACGGATCACGTTTTGTTTAGTATATATAATGGAAAAAGAATGTGAAAAGTATTAGCATATGAAAGCGCTCAATGCTGAAAAAGGTTTAAAATTAAAGATTAAATATTATGGATATATTATCCCGTAACTACAGTTTCATGCGTACTTGCAATCATCAGACAGTCAAAATTTTAAGATTCAATTAAACGGTGGCATGCTTATCGTTTATATCACGTGAAGCGTGATCACGTGAGGGAATGATATGGCGCTAAACTATATATATATATATATATTATATATATATATATATATATTAATATATATAACATATATATCTATATATATATTTATAAACATGCATATATATATATATATATATATATATATATAGTATAATAAAAAAAATTGAAAAAACACAGGTTTAAATGAGTTAAGTATGTGGTGAGTTTATTGGCCGACGCTGCAGTGTTTCGATCTATTAATTAGATCAACTTCAGGGCTTTTGTTGCTATGTGGTATATATATATATATATATATATATATATATATATATATATATATATAATATGTGTTGTGTGTGTGTGTGTGTGTGTGTGTGTGTGTGTGTGCGTGTGTGTAAGTTGAAAATGGAAATGAATCCCACGATATGTTGAAAGGAAAAATGAATAAAGGAAAGAAAATGTTGAATGGATTAAATAGATTTTCTAACACGTGTTTAGGCCAGGATGACGAAGGCTGTTATTCTTTGTATGCTGAATTGTTTTCATAATTTTCTATTATTATTATTCTATTTTATTATTAAAATAATAATACATGGAATACACGTGTGCATAAACAAACTCCTTTCAACACAACACACACACACACACACACACACACACCACATACATATATATATATATATATATATATATATATATATATATATATATATATATATATATATATGCTTCATACTTATTCAGACTTTATTTTCAAAGTCGTTAATTTGACTGACTACTGCCCCTAAAAACTTGGCCCTGAAAAATATTCTTTTTTCTCATTTGACTTCCTGTCACCATAGTGACAGTCTTTTAATGTATACATTTTGTAAAGAACAACATTTTTTGAGGAGGAAGAGGTTCTACATTGAGAAAATAATTTCTGTTATGCAATTCAAATTGTTGATGATTATCCATCTGATGAGACTTGATTTTGGGGAGCTTTGTTAAACCAACTAAGATTTATAAAGGCACCAATTTTGGTCGAAATAAATTTATTATGGAATAACGGTGTTGAGTTTTTCCTTCCTTTCAAAGATAAATATTGCTCTGTATATAATCTAAAAAGATTATTATACATTGAGCTCTCTATAGTAATTTAAAGATTTCAATGTATTTATACATACTGGATCATACAATAATAATAATACAGTGTGTCTTAGATATCACATATAGAATCATCACTTACTACCAAGTTTTGGATACCTCACATCTATATATATATATATATATATATATATATATAATATATATATATATGTATATATATGTTGAAAAAATAAATAAAAGACAGAAAGTATAGAATAGATAACATAGGATATTTTAATCAAATTTTACTTACACGTGTTTCGGTCAGGAGTTTATCCATGTGTACATTATTCAAACTATTATTATTTTTAAATAACCAAATGAAATGAAATAATAATAATAGAAAAAATTTAGAAATGTTCTGCACACAGAGAAAATTCAACCTTCATCAGAGTAAATCCTTATTTGAAATATATATATATATATATATATATATATATATATATATATATTATAATGTGTGTGAGTGAGTGTGTTTGTTTGTGTTTACAATTATCCATTCAGCTCTGTCGTTGTTTTTTGTATGTCTGGTCTATTTTGTATAAAAGAACCAACTGACTTGTTAACTGTACACAATGCAAATTTCATTGAATTCATCTGAGCAAAAACAACAAAGAGAATTTCAACGAATAGTTTGAAGCTAAGAGAAGTCGACTTTTTACTTAACACAAGTTTGGATCGTAACTTGGAGCTATTTGCAATTCGAAAGTTGCCGGTCCATCGTGTGCGGATCGTACTGCACAAGTCCAAGTCCATTGGGATTGTGTAAGTACTCTATCATAGCAAGAAAAGAAAGTAAAAAATATAATAGCCAGAATAACAGAAATAGGTAAGAACTGTTAGAAGAAGTCGAAGAGAAAGGAATGCCAAGAAAACTGGTAAAAAAATACAAGTTGAGTGCTCGAAGCAACGGTGTTGGTCTATGGATTCAAAACACAATTAAATAAAAGAATACAAAAAGAAAATCTAAAAGTATGTTCGTGCAAGTCACTGCTTTAAGCTGGACACAGTCGCATAATGTTTAGGCTTTTTTTAAAAAGTTTATTGTGATTGAACGAAAATAAATGTGAACTGATTGGACAGAAAAGACTAATAGTCTGTCGTCAAAACCTTGGGACAGCTTTTTATATTAAGCCTTATAGTTTCTGTGTAATGCTGCAGGCTGTTTGCCGTTTAAAGAATACACTTTCCTGCTAAATTCCAAGCACACATTTTCACCGTACACAGAATTCCGCTTGTAGTTCAATGGTCATTATTGTAGTAAGTGAATACGGCGAACCGAGTTCAAATCCTGGAAAAAGCTGCTTGCATTTTATAGAGCAGTATACTTTTTGGGATGTACTTGTTTGTTTGTTTGTTTGGTTTTACGGCATATCAACCTCAGTGGGTCATTTAATGCCGATAAAGTTTTGAAATAAATCCATTCTTAATGGATAATACAATTTTTTTATAAATACATGTTTCTATTTAACCCATAAATGGGACCCTAACAGGTACTACCACTCCGGGTCAGAGTGGACCAGGGAGCAATGGTGATGAAGGGGTGCTCCACATTCCAAAACCTCCAAAACTGGAACCTCACCATCAGATAGAGTTTAACGTCATTCCAGGACATGTAGACCCGCAGCCACGCCTTCTAGCACCCATATGATAAAAAGGGGTTGGGCTTGCCATAAAGGCAATAGGGTTGGGAAAATCATATAGGTGCTAGAGCTTGACGTGACCAGCCGATTGATCGGAGGGGGCCTCTCCGACCGCCCGTCTAGCCCAAGATAGGGCCAAAGTAGAGTATTGCATATCATGAACTGCTCATCCACCTGGGCTCTATCCTTAAGCATCACGGGTCGCCACCCACGGCCAACAGGTGGCCCCTTTGGGGGAGTCTTACCCCTCTGTAGAGGTGCAGTTGGTGCATTCTAACGCCCCAGACGACAGGGCAGTTTTTTTGGATGTACGTAATGATAATGGCTTGCAACTCGTGTTCGAGTAACACTATTTCCGGTTTTTTTGTTTTTTGTTTTTTTATCATCATAGTTGGGTGTCAGTAGCATTTGACATTGTATCCTTATGTTTTCTCACCAGGCCAGTCCTGGAGAGACATACTCCTCCACATAAACTACATGTTGGAACTTCTCCACTTTAAATGTTGCTGGGCTGAAAATTACCCTTTCTAATAGCCCGCTTCAATATTTTGTGTTTTATTCGGTTGGACTCAAATTCTTCCACAGACAGGTAGACGGTGGCTCTCCAGCCTGGTCTATTACAAGCTAGCTTCTCCCAGTCCTCTACAGCAATAGCAATGTTCTTCAGAGTGTCCTTGGGCAGTACTAATAGCTATGGGTAAATAGCAGAATATCCTGGGGTCTTTAAACTTGCTATTGGAACCGGTCTAGGTGAAGGAAAACTCTGGATTAAGGCTTGTCAAAGTTCGCTAAAACAATGACCTTGTGTCAAATGGTAAATTATAATTCTTCTCATAAATATATAGGTTATTTCTTATAAGACTAACATAAACAAAGAGGAACCACTCTTGACTAATAAATTATTTATTGATTTTCCCATTAAACTAACCCTAAACCGTAACTCTAACCCTAAACCCTAACCCTAAACCTTAACACTAATCCTAACCCCGTCTTCTTTTTTCCTAGTAGATCAATAAATAAATAAATAAATAATTTATCAGTCAAACCCTTTGTTTATGTTATATTTATAGGAAATAACCAAATATATATATATATATATATATATATATATATATATATATATACACATTTATTAGTAGGCTTGTTCCTAAATCTTCCATCCATTATCATCCTGCAACACCCTCTGGTTAAAAATGAGACCGTCCAAATTATAAATCTTCTCATAAATCTCTCTATATTAGAACGCTTGTTCCTAAGTATCCCTTCCGTTATCACCCTGAAACACCCTCTAATTAAAAATGAGATCGTCCAAATTATAAATCTTCTTATAAATCTATAAATATTAATACGCTTGTTCCTAAATCCGTTATCATCCTGCAACACCCTCTGGTTAACAATGAAACCGTCCAAATGATAAATCTTCTTATAAATCTAAATATTAGTACGCTTGTTACTAAATATTCTGACCGTTATCATCCTGCAACACCGTCTTGTTAAAAATGAGACCGTCCAAATTGTTCAAGACGCCATACAAAAATGTAAATCCAGATTATCAGGTGTCGCTTAATCGCAAATTTCTTATTTATGCCAATCTTTACCCCAATTTAAAAAATTATACTTCCCAAGTGGTTTTGCGTCGCTTTCAACGTAATATATTTAAAAAAATGAAAAAAAAAAGTTACATGTTTGTTTTATGTGTAATATTAAAATTGTTGCTCACGGAATTTATTTTGGTAATTGTGAACTTATGGCATCCCAGCATCCTGCCTACTTTACGCTATGTTTTGGCGAGCCAGCATCAGGCAAATTTCTGGCCTAACTTAGATATTCTTCAACCCCGTTAGCTGTAACAGCCTCACTTAATCTTATCAACTCATTTTGTGCGATATCACTGACAAGCTAAAGCCACAATTCTTCCAGGCTGGGGTCATATAAGTACTGCTGTATGGCTGCACCACCTAGACCCTAACGAAGCGCCTTGAGAATAAGCTAGGTGGGAGCTGCACAAGAATGCCGCGTCCAGTCTTGAACAAGTCGTGGAAACAGCACCACACCTGCCCCCTATCTCACAAACCATCCGAGTGAGACGGGCTAGGCATGCAGGACACTGTTAGAGAAGTAAGGACGAGCTCATAAACGACTATCATGCGAAAGTCAACACATGGACATGCTAATGTGGGCCTCCCAGCAAGGACCTACATTGACCAACTATGCGAGGATGCTGGTTGCTGCACAGAAGACCTCCCAGGGGCAATGAATAATAGGGAGGTTTGTCAAGAGATTGTCATAGATATCTGTGCTAATTGCGCAACATGATGATGATGATGATAACTTGAAACGGCGACATTTGTTTATATTTTCTAAATGCTAAATCAAATGCTCTTTTACATCTTATTATAATGGAGATTGGGTGTTTATCTGTGTCTAACCGAAACTATATAACTAATCAAGTCACATATGGTAAATATAGCCTCTCGATACTTCTTTTTTTTTTACACATCTCGTATACAATTTAAACAAGCATGGCATAGAATATCTAAATGGTAAAAACTCGCCCTGATAAATATGACAATAACATGAGCCGTATCTCCGCTTACCCATCTATAGATTAGGACCAGCCATTCAACCCCGCCAGTCGTAACAGCCTCACTTAATCTTATCAACTCATTTTGTGCTTTTTATAACTCGAAATCAAACCGGCGACATTTATGTTTATATTTTCCGGTCTTTCGTGTAAGCAAATAGTAGATTGCACAAAAGTTTTAACAATATCGTCTACAGTGCTGATCCAAGACAAAGCTGACCTAGGCCATTTGGAATTCCCTATAATGGCTAATGAACAGTCGCCATTTTACAGCTAGAAGAAAAGCGGCTTCCGTTTTTCGCCCATCCGGTTGGTGACGAAACCGGATGTGGCTCAACACCATTCAGGTTTTATTTTTCTTCTTTCTTCTTTTTCGAAATCTTCTGTAGTCATTATTGTTTAGCTTGGTGTTCTTTTGTATTACATTCGCTAAAAACTTTTCTCATCTTCCTCTAGACATAAAATTCTTCTTCTTCTTCTTCTTCTTCTTCTTCTTCTTCTTCTTCTTCTTCTTCTTCTTCTTCTTTCTTTCTTTCTTCTTTCTCTTTTTTGTTTCTTTGTTTCTTGTTCTTGTCCTTGTTCTTCTTTCTTGTTCTTGTTCTTCTTTCTTGTTTGCTTTCTTCTTCTTCTTCTTCTTCTTCTTCTTCTTCTTCTTCTTCTTCTTCTTCTTCTTCTTCTTCTTCTTTCTTTCTTTCTTCTTTCTTGTTATTGTTCTTCTTGTCATTGTTCTTTTTCTTTTGTAGTCTTTTGTCTCCTCTTTCTTTTTTTAAGTCTCTCTTCATCTCTTCCTCCTGTTTCTTCTTCTTCTTCTTCTTCTTCTTCTTCTTCTTCTTCTTCTTCTTCTTCTTCTTCTTCTTTATTTCTTTCTTTCTTTCTTCCTCTTTTTTCTTTCTTTGTTTCTTGTTCTTGTCCTTTTATTGTTCTTCTTTCTTGTTCTTGTTCTTGTTCTTGTTCTTCTTCTTCTTCTTCTTCTTCTTCTTCTTCTTTCTTTCTTTTCTTTTTATTGTTCTTCTTGTTTTTTTCTTTTTTTTCGTAGTCTTTTGTCTCCTCTTTCTTTTTTTAAGTCTGCTTCATCTCTTCCTCCTGTTCTTCTTCTTCTTCTTCTTCTTCTTCTTCTTCTTCTTCTCTTCTTCTTTTCTTCTTCTTCTTCTTCTTCTTCTTCTTCTATCTATCTATCTATCTATCTTTCTATCTTTCTTTCTCGTTTTCCATCAAATGCCATTAGTATTTCTGTCTTCCTAACTATTTTGCCCTCACATTCTTTCTCTCTTCTTTTTACATTTTTTTTTATTTGTCCAAATTCCCCCCCCCCTCTCTCCTTATAGGCACATTTTTTCTTTTTCCCATGTATTCCTTTCTTTTAGTCTTTGTATGATTTTGTCATTTAAAATTCTTTTTTCTTTCATTCATCTTTCTTTCTTCCATTCTTTCTTTCTTTTTGTCACTCACCGTATGTTTTTCTAATTTATTTATTTCTCACTTTCTTTCTTTCTTCATTTTTTCTTTCTTTTTATCTGACTTTGTATATTTTTCAATTTCTTTCTTCTATTTCTTCCTTTCTTCTTCTTTCCTTCTTTGAATAGATGTATTTCTTTTTCTTTCTTTCTTTCTTTCTTTCTTTCTTTTTTATCTGACTTTGTGTATTTTTCTAATTTCTTCTCTCTTTCTTTTCCTCTTTCTTTCTGTCTTTCTTTGAATAGATGTATTCTTTCTTTCTTTTTATCTTACTTTTATGTTTTTTTTAAATTTCTTTCTTTCTTCCTTTTACCTGACTTTGTATATTTAAAAAAAAATTCTTTCTTTCTTTCTTTCCTTCTTTGAATAGATGTATTTCTTTCTTTCTTTCTTTCTTTCTTTTTTTATTTCACATTTTATGTTTTTTTCTAATTTCTTTCTTTCTTTCTTTTTTATCTGACTTTGTATATTTTTCTAATTTCTTCTCTCTTTCTTTCCTTCTTTCTTTCTTTCTTTCTTTGAATAGATGTATTTCTTTCTTTCTTTTTATCTCACTTTGTATGTTTTTTTCCTTCTTATTTCTTTCTTTCCTTCTTTCTTACTTTGTATGATTTTTTTTTTCATTTCTTTTATCTTTCTTTCTTTCTTTTGGTTTTACTTTGTGTTTTTTTCTCATTTCTTTCTTTCTTTCTATCCTTCTTTCTTTCTGTCTATCTATCAATCTATCTACTATTTTTTCAGTCAATCCTCGTATGTTTTTGTTATTTCCATTTTTCTTTTTGCCTCTCGTATTTTTCTTTCCTCCACTTTATTTATTTATTTATCTTAATTTCTTTCTATTTTTGTCCCATTTTGTATATATTTTACATTTCCTTTTCTTTTTTTGCTTTATTTCTGTCTTGTTTCGTATATTTTATAATTTCTTTCTTTCTATGTTTTCCTTCTTTCTTTTGATCTCATTTTCTATTGTCTGGGGGGTTTTTTGTCCCACATCTTTCTTTCTTGTCCTTATTTGTTTAGAGGCTTTTAGACAGCCACACTTCCGACATCCATTCGCCACAGCCTGTCAATCGATTGATACATGTGTTTCTGACCTTTAAATGAATCCAAATATCTCTACTCTAATCCTATTGTTGGGATCAATACATTTTAGATATCGATGCCTGTTCCATTAGACTGAGATTATTAACACTTCCAGACTAAAGAGATTTGGTATATAAGGTATGCTGGATGTCCAAAGTTAAATATATAGACTCTGCATGACCGCGTGGATTCAATCAGTCAATCAACACGTTCGAATACGTGGTTGGTTAACTATTTAAAGACCTTCACGGAAAGACATTCAGTTGTCCGTGCTAAAAGACACAAGCACTCTGCTTAAAGGATACAAGGATTCTGCCTAACATTAAACGATACTGATGTAATGAATATGCATATACCGAGGTACCCCCTGACAGTAATCTAATAACGCACAACGCAGGAATTTAAACACGTTAATAATATGGGCTGTTTTGAGACAAATCTACCTCGGCTAGACCTTCATGGAGACATTGTTAATGAATTAAGATGCTAATTAAGATTAAATGATGATTATTTAATAACCATTGAGAATATAACGTACATAACTAAGGGAATTGTGACGTTCGTGGTGACGTAGTTTCAGTTACAGACACATATAATCTTCATTATAAGATATACGTATTGGTTATTATAAGGTTATATCTAATTTATTTTTTATTGAGTCTTGGTTATTAATTCCCCAATTTTTTTTAAAGAATTCTACAGACTTAACTTTAATGTTATTTATAGTTTAAATTCTTTCAATTATTATGCATGTATTTTGTGGAATTTCTACTGTGCAACTAGTGTTTATATAATATATATATATATATATATAATATAATATTATTATTATTATTATTTATATTTTTGCTTGAAGGCAATTATTAAATGCATGTATCGCATAAAATTCGATAATTATAAAAATAATCTTGACAAGTAAATCCCGCAAAGGATGGCTCGCCATGCAGAACACCGTACAGACTGTTTCGACTTTATTAAGGTTCTCTTCAGCGATGTATACTAACGACTCCCCTCCGACAGGAATCAAACCGGGACTTCACAGGCATAGTCAGAGACCATATCCGTTCGGCCGCCCGCGTACATAGCGAACAATCGCTGCGAAATTAAACCTTGTCAATGATCTATTACACGCCCCTGCCATAGTAGGCAAGTGTGGACGTTTATTTAGTAAACCAAACCCGCCGTTAAGCTCTTCGGCGAAGTGAATAAGATTTTTGGATTATATATATATATATAGTGTCTTGCGTGTGTGAATATAGGTGTGTGTGTTGTGTGTGTGTGTGTGTGTGTTGTGGTTGTGTGTTATGGATATATTATACTTTTATAAAATGTTCGTTCTGCTATTTCTCCCTGACCTTATAAATAGTAGTTGGTACAAAAACGCCTACTACAACACCTACTACTTATTACTACGCCTACTACTCGGACGCACCAGCCTCATCCTTACGTGGGAGTATACCTTACTCCAACTCTACTAATATATCACTTACCCGGATATATCAGATACAAAGGACACAAATACTTCTATTAATAATGGGATTCGCTTCCGGTTTTTGTCTGTTAACAAAAACTACGTCACTGCTTACGTCACATTACACAAAATCGTCATAACATAGAATAAATACACTCAAAATTTGAACATGCACATTGACAGTCCTCATTGTTTTTTAAACAAGTTTTAATAAATACATGACTGGTATTATATATCTATATATAGTTTGTTTTATTTCAATACATATTTAAAGTTTACATTTCAAATTGTTTTATTTTTTAATCCTTTAATGAATTTTGATGATTTTACTTATTTAGGGTACAAACTCGCTGACATTGAATTTTTAATCCCCACCCCTCAGGCAATATGTTTCAAAAATCTATTTTTACACCGCCCGGGGGGGATTTTGAACTAGTAATACTAATTTAGAAAATATTTCTGATCTTTTGTTTAATAGGGTGTGATGTGATGGGTGAGTAATAATTCATAGTTTTGTTTGTGAAGTCCATGACATGCAACACTCTACTTTAGCCCTACATTGCTAAGTATTTCACCACAGTGGGACGCCTTAGTGAAAGGCCACCCTGTCGGCTGGGGCGTTAGAATGCAACGGCTGCACCTCTGCAGAGGGGTAAGACTCCCCAATGGGGCCACCTGTTTGCTGTGGGTGGCGACCCGTGATGCTTAAGGATAGAACCCAGGTGGTTGAGCAGTCCATGACTTGCAATATTCCGCTTTGGGCTTTTCATGAGCTAGACGGGCGGTCGGAGAGGCCCTATCCGATCAATCGGCTGGCCACGTCAAGCCCTAGTACCTATATGATTACCCCAACCCTATTGCCCTAATGACAAGCCCCAGCCCTTTTTTATCATATGGGTGCTAGAAGGCGGTGCGTGAGGGTCTACATGTTCTGGGAATGACGTTAAACTCTATCTGATGGTGAGATTCTTGTTCTGTAGGCTTGGGGAATGTGGAACACCCCTTCATCACCATTGCTTCTGGTCCACTCTGACCCGGAGTGTAAGTACCTGTTAGGGTCCTATCTATGGGTTGAATAGAAAAACATGAGTTTATAAACAAAATTGTATTATGCATTAAGAATGAATTTATTTCACAACTTTGTCGGCATTAAATGACCCATCGAGGTTGATATGCCGTAAAGCAAAACAAACCAAACCAAACCTGCATTGCATGTTACTATAATTGAATATCTCGTACTATTGCGTGTGCAACTATAGTTGAATTGCTAGCCCCATACTGTGTGCAACTATAGTCAAATTTCTTTCACTGTTCTAAATATTACTATCGTTGCATAACTAATTGCTCTTGCATATGTAACTATAATTGAAGAACTAGTGCCATGTCATGTGCAACTATAGCAGATTCCTAATGCCATGCGTGCGTGCAGCTATAGTCAAAATTCTTATCTATATCTCCACATTATTATGCATTAAGAATGAATTTATTTCACAACTTTGTCGGCATTAAATAACCCATCGAGGTTGATATGCCGTAAAATAAAACAAACCAAAACAAACCAAACCCCCCTTGAAAGGACGTGTAAAGCCAATGTATTACTGCCCCTGTCGGCTGGGGCGTTAGAATGCCACCGACTGCACCTCTGTAGAGGGGTAAACTCCCCCAATGGGCACCTGTGCAGTGGGTGGCGAATCGTGATGGCTTTAAGGATAGAGCCCAGGTGGATGATCAGTTCATGACATGCAATACTCCACTTTGGCTCTATCTTTGGCTAGACGGACGCGTCGGAGAGGCCCCTCCGATCCAATCGCGCTGGTCACGTCAAGCCTTATCACCTATATGATTTCCCAACCCTATGCCCTTATGGCAAGACCCAAACCCCTTTTATCATAGGGTGCTAGAAGCGGTGGCTGCGGGTCTACATGTCCTGGGAAATGACGTTAAACTCTACTGATGATGAGCGTTCCAGTTTGAGGTTTGGGAATGTGAGCACCCTTCATCACCATGCTCCCTTGTCCACTCTTGCCCGGAGTTGGTAGTACCTGCTTAGGTTTTATCTATGGTTAAATAGAAAATGTTATTTATAAAAAAAATTGTATTATCCATAAGAATTGATTTATTTTCAAAAAACCTTATCGCATTAAATGAACCACTGAGGGCTTATATCCGTTAAAAAAACAAAACAAAAAATAAAACAAAACAAGTCAAATGTTATTAACCGTCACGTTGCAATTTGTACAAAGACACGCTGACATTAATGTATGGGCAAAATTAACCGTCTTGAAACCATATTCACACTTGGAATTAAATCCGCGTAATTTCAATAACGAGCGCTTATTCTAATACAAATATAAAAAATTCTCTTTAATACAATTACTGATATGTTCGTTTATTTTTTATTATGGAACATAACAAGTAATGACGATTGTATTAAATTATATCTTTACTGTGAGTTATTAAATCAAATGGTGAGGTTTCGGAATTAATATTTTCCATTGGTAGTTATCTCTGCAACCCCACACCTCCTCTTCTCTCCTCTCTCTGCCTTCTTCACTCTCTCTCACACCCACAACAACACTCACACACATACCAACCCCCCCACAACACACGCTTCTCTCTTTCCATTTATATATTTTAAAGACGCTGTCATTCATTCATTTCATTTCTTCATGTGTCACTATTTCATCTTTCTTTATATCTATCTACCTTTTTTACCCTCCTTCCTTTCCTTTACCCCCCACCCTTCTATTCTTTTTATTGCATCATACTCTACTGCGCGTGGTGTATTGGTTAGATCATAGGAAAATGGACTCGTTCGCCCCGAGTTCAAATCCGAATGTGTAATTTGCATTTTCACTTAGCGCCAATACCCTTGGGAAAAAGGTATGAATTTCCTTTAACTCTCCCTCCAGCTATGGATAAAATAGAGCGGCAACCAGTTCTTAGGAGGAATAAAAAAACTCGTTGGAATTCAAAACCTGTTTGAACTCCGCTTACGAAATTAACCGTGTGTCACATCCTTGCTCCGGCGGAGAGTGGATATATATACATTATTACTCTCCTCATCTCTTCTAGTTAATGTATTTTTGTGTTTCTAATTAAGAATGCACTGTGCCTTTGATTGAATACATTAGATTATCGGAAGCATCAGTTCATGAGAATATGTGTTGTTGTTATGAATTTTAACGTCTTGGGTTATTGTCATGCCAAACGGTTAGAAATTATACACACGTTGTATTACATTTATACTTTTAGTAATTGCGTTTTGTAAAGTGTTTAGCATTATTGGGGATTATTTGTTATGTAATCTCTACTT
>CM042182.1:2747115-2748369 GCA_023376005.1 Doryteuthis pealeii | reverse complement strand
TTTATTATTATGGGAACATAACAAGTAATGAATCGATTGTATTAAATATAATCTTTTACTGTGAGTATAATCAAATGTGAGGTTCGAATTAATATATTATCCATTGGTAGTTATCTCTGCAACCCCACACCTCCTCTTCTCTCTCTCTCTCCTTCTTTCACTCTCTCTCAACCACACACACTCACACACATACACCCCACACACACGCTTTCTCTCTTTCCATTTATTATATTTAATAGACGCTGTCATTCATTCATTTCTTTCTTCATGGTGTCACTATTTCATTCTTTCTGTTATATCTTCTACCTTTTTTACCCTCCTTCTTTCCTTTACCCCCCACCCTTCTATTCTTTTATTGCATATACTCTCTGCGCGTGGTGTATTGGTTAGTCATAGGAAATGGACTCGTCGCCCCGAGTTCAAATCCTGAATGTGGTAATTGCATTTCACTTAGCGCCAATACCCTTGGGAAAGGTATGAATCCTACTCTCCCTCCAGCTATGGATAAATAGTAGGGCAACCAGTCTAGGAGAATAAAAACTCTGAATTCAAACCTGTTGAACTCCGCTTACGAAATTAACCGTGTGTCACATCCTGCTCGTGCGGAGAGGTTGGTATATATATACATATACTCTCCTCATCTCTTCTAGTTTAATGTATTTTTGTGTTTCTATTAAAGAATGCACTGTGGCCTTTTTGGATTGAAAATACATTAGATTATCGGAAGCATCAGTTCATGAAATATGTTGTTGTTGTTTATTGATTTTAACGTCTGGGGTTATGTCATGCCAAACGGTTAGAAAGTTATACATATCGTGTATTTACATTTATACTTTTTAGTAATTGGTTTTGAAAATGTGTTAGCATTATTGGGGATTATGTTGTATGGTATTGATTAAGTTTATGTCTATATTCTATGGTATGATTTTATTTCCCTCAAAAAAGAGAGAATATCCTCCATGTTGACATTTTCAAACAGATCTTTCATATTGTTTGCTTTAAAATAATGGTTTCTGATGTGAGCAAGAAACCTGCATTCTATGAATAAGTTTTTAACTGTCAAAGATGTTTGACATGTTCCACATTGTGGTTGTTGTTCTTGTCTGAGTATATTGGAGTGTATTAGTCTTGTATGACCAATGCATAATCGATATAAAATGACTTGTTCCTTTCTAGACTTCCTTAAAGTTGGTCTCCAGCCTCCAAGAATGGGTTTGATTAGGAAGAGTTTATTGTGGATGTTGTTATTCCAGT
>CM042182.1:2727115-2739615 GCA_023376005.1 Doryteuthis pealeii | reverse complement strand
CCCGATTAATAAATTGACCGTATGTCACATCTTGCTGGTGCTGGGGTGGGTGTGGTAAGTAAATACATTTATCAAGTGTATTAGCGCTATGTGAAAAGCTAACAGCCTTCTCCAGGATTTGAACTCGTCTCGCCGTGTCCATTTCCTACGACGAAAACCATTACACAACGCGCCTTCATATTTGTTATATGTCATTTTTGGACCATATGACCTTTAGGCACCCCTTTTGCGATCTTGATTCATAAGGACATTTTTTTTCATTTACACACGCACAATAACTGACTAACTAAGTAATACACGCATTCATGTTCATATCTAACTACCTTATCCACTAGGCCGTGTGTCCAATTTGACACATGGCCTAGTGGATAAGGTAGTTAGGTTAAGACAGTTCTAAGTGACAGTTATCTCTGGATTCCGAGTTCAATCCTGAGCGGCTGCAGTAACATAGAAAAATAATTAACACAACTCATAACCCAGCAATGGTTAGCGGAATGAGAACAGGATACCCCCGAAGACAGAGATTGATAAATAAAAAATGAACATTGGTGCGCGCACGGGCGGGTGTGTAAAAAAGGTAAGCTGGAGTAGATGGTAATGGTATTGTAGAGCGACTATTGGAAATTGTATGTGCGTGTGGGGGTGGATTGGCGGATAGTGGGTAGACGAGTGACCCATGAAATGGAGCTGTTGCTTTCGAAGTGAAGTTGAGAAGAAGCAGTTGAGAAAAAAAAGTGAGTGTCAGAGATGAGTTGAAGAAGAAGAAGAAGAAGAAGAAGAAGAAGAAGAAGAAGAAGAAAAGCAACAACAATGAAGAAGAAGAGAAAGAAGAAGAAAAACTAAGAAGACGAAGAAAAACGAAGAAAAAGAAGAACAAAAACAACAACAATGAAAAAGAAGAAAGAAGAAGAAAAAGGAAAATCACAAAGAAAAACAAATAATAATAATAATAATAATAATAATAATAATAATAATAATAATAATAAAAATTATAAGAATAATGTCATAAGGACAAACTATATCAAAGCGAAAATTGATAAGACCCAACAAAATAGTAAATGTAGACTTTGCGGTAATAGAGATGAAGACTGTAAACCATATACTCTGCGAATGTAGCAAACTTGCACAAAGGGAGTACAAAACTAGACACGACTGGGCTGGGAAGGTGATCCACTGGGAATTATGCAAAAAATTAAATTTTGACCATACAACAAAATGGTATATGCATAAACCAGAATCTGTTTTTGAGAAAGAAACGCATAAAATTCTCTGGGACTTTGAAATAAAAACGGATCACCTTATCCCAGCAAAAAGACCAGACTTAGAGTTGATAAACAAAAAAGAAAGAACTTGTCAACTGGTGGATTTTGCAATTCCAGCAGATCACAGGGTGAAGCTGAAGGAAAATGAAAAAATGGACAAATACCTGGACCTTGCCAGAGAACTGAAAAAGTTATGGAATATGAAAGTCAAAGTGACACTAATTGTAGTTGGTGCACTTGGAACGGCCCCAAAGGGATTGGAAAAAGGATTGGAAAATCTGGACATCAGAGGGAAGATTGAGACCATCCAGAATACTGCACTGCTGCAATCTGCTAAAATACTTAGAAGAGTCCAGGAGACCAGAGGAGACTTGCTGTCACTCAGACTCTAGTGAAAGACCATCAGCTAATGCTGATGTGAAAACTCAAAAGGAGTGAACAATAATAATAATAACAATAATAATAATAATAATAATAATAATAATAATAATAATAATAATAAGAAGAAGAAGAAGAAGAAGAAGAAGAAGAGCAACAACAACATTTAATGTGGTAATGCAAATAACTATCATTGTATAACAGTAATGATACCATTTTCTGAATTTTTTAGATTAGGCTTGATAATTACTATTATTAGTATTATTCGGACTATTGTCCTAATCTTGATTGTTGTACACATAGCCTGGTGGATAAGGTAGTTAGGTTAAGACAGTTCTAAGTGACAGTTATCTCTAGACTGCAGGTTCAATCCTGATCAAGGGCAGCAATAACATAGAATAATAATTAATACAGCTTAACGCCTCTACCCCAACTATGATTAGTGGAATGAGAACAGGATAGCCCCATGGACTGAATAAAGGGTCAGTTTCAAAGTTCTGTGATGGCTCCCGATTACGACAAGAAGGTTCCCGAGTCCAAGATGGTTCCTGATAGAACAATAATTAACACAGCTTAACACTTGTACCCCAACTATGGTTAGCGGAATGAGAACAGGATAGCGCCGTGGACTGAATAAAGGGCTAGGTTCAAAGTTCTGTGGTGGCTCCCGATTACGACAAAAAGGTTCCCAAGTTCGAAAAGAATGTGGCAACTGCCTTTATGGCAAACCCTTTTTATTATCTTGAAGTTTGAAGGTGGTGACTTTTTACTAGCGAAGAGGGGATAGACACCGTCACTGTCCGTATAATACCGACAATAGCCCCCCTCCTCGCCAACTTTACTTTACTTGCAACAAACGTAGCTTACTTCTTTTGTCTACTGTTTATTAGTGACTAGCAACAGAAAACATCCTCCGGGCGTCGTAAAAATTAATTTTTGAAAGACATTTCATGAGAGGGTGGGAGTTAAAAATTCAATGTCAGAGGGTTTGTATCATAAGTAAGACAAATCCTCACATTTATTAAAGGAGTAAAAATAAATTGAAATGAAAACCGAGCCCTGTCCCTCTCAAACAAAATGTTGCATGCATGTAATAAACAAACAATTATTTTGAATATTTTCCACATCAATTTTCCACAAAATCGTAGGTATTTATTTATTTGTAAACTTTTTAGTTAACTTCTTGTTACTGTAAAAAAAAAAAAGGACGAAAGTAAAAAACAATTTTTAAAATTGCTTACTCAAATTTTGGGTGTATATAAAAAGTAAAAGTCGTCGGGGCGGCCTAAAGTCGATATCAGCCAGTCAGCGAGGGAGTCTATCCCCTTTTCAATTGCGCTAGACCAAGGAGATTGTTTTTAGCATCTGAGGTGGAGCGCCACACCTACCATCAGCTCCTTACTTTACCGCACAGATCCCTGTGCTACTCATACGCTGAGTTGGCGGGGACCGGTATCGAACTAGGAACCTTGTGGTTTCTAGCCGAACGCTCTACCGACTGAGGACGTAAGCTGTGACGTAGAGCTATGACGTAGTTTTTGTTACAGACAGAAATACAGTTAATCTCCATTATTAACAGATATATTTCATAAAATGATTTACCTTAATATATCCACAATAATTCCGATCAATTTTCTTTAAGTTTTCTTTCACTTTTTTGTTCAGTTGTCACGTTCAAACATCAGCGGGACGGACACCTGCCACTAGCAGACACAATTGTCATTCATTCAACAAACAAGAACTTAATAATAAATATATCTATATTATTATTACTAGCAAATATATGCACCCTCCGGGTGCAAGTATTTAAGTTTTAATATAATAAAATATCATGTTAAATTAGAAAGGCTAATAAAACTGAATAAGAATTCAGATAAAAATATTTGGAACAGAGCGGGTATGATTGAAAAATAGAACAGCTTTGAAACTAACTCTTCCATCATTTTCCCTTACTCCCGTCTTTCATTGGTAAATTTTCCTAATTTAACTATTTAGTTAAAATAGGAAGTAAAGAATAATATTGCAGTTATTTCTTCTTATTAATGGATTTCTTTTAACACTTATCCTCAAGATTTTTGCTCATATTCATTAAGATAAAACCAAACAATTAGAAATCAATAATATTAAGCATATATTTATTAAAATCAAATTTTAAAAATCAATATGCAAATTAGCCTTCCCATTCACACTGTAAACCGCTATTTTGTTGTATATATAAATACAATTGCATGTGATTAGTATGTAGATATTGTCAACAGTCTTAATGATGTAAAACAATTTTATTAATATTTGAGGTTTAAATAAAAAAAAATCATGGAGAATATGATGTAAATAACAAAGGGAATTGTGACTTGTATAGTGATATAGTTTCGGTTACAGACAGACAAACACACAATCTCCATTGTAATAAGATAATAAATAAGTTAATCCACAGACACGTGTTTCGAGGTTTCACCTCTCATCAGTGTGGCTACGCTTTAACAGTTACCTCTAGCCGGGATAGAGATATATTCATATATATATATATATATATATATTTTACGGGTAAATCTCAACTGGCAAGCGTCATCAGTGCAAACGCAAATTGATGTTTAAGGACTGCCTCAAGGACACTCTGATGAACACTTCTATTGCTGTGGAGGACTGGGAGAAGCTAGCTTGTATTAGACCTGGCTGGAGAGCCACCATCTACTTGTCTGTGGAAGAATTTGAGTTCAACCGAATTAAACACCAGAAATTGAAATTAAAACATGTAGTTTATGCGGAAGTATATGTCTCTTCAGGATGGCCTAGTGAGTCATCAGAGAAAACACAAGGATAGAGTGTCAAATGCTACTGTCACACAACTATGAAAAGAAAAAAAGAAAAAAAAAACAGGAAATGGTCTTACTCGAACACGAGGGGACCGCCATTATTATTATTATTACTATATATATATAGAAATAAAAAACAGAACTAAAAAACAAAAACCCCAAAAAACAAAAAACCCAAAAAACAGAGTTTCAATATTCAGCTGTTGTTCGGTCCCTGGTTCGATTTAATCCGATATTTCGTTTGAACAGCCACCCTTTGTCAAGGTATAAAGATTGTGTGGGGAAAAAGTGAAATCCAATATATGCGATAACAAAAGTTGATGTGAAAGGATTTCACGTTGTTTAGCCGTCATTTTTCTTTCGAAATTGTGTGACATAAGTCACCCAAAATCTATCACGACAATCGTTTAAAATTCGGCATGACTTTGATTGTGAAATTCATGCGCAAATTGATGAAAATTAAAGAATGACAGAAATATATATATATATATATATATATATATATATATATATATATATATATATATAAAGGGTGGCTTACCGGTGAATATGGGCACGATCGTTGGAGGTGCACAGGATCCAGGGGTTAAGTCCGTGATAAAACAATATAAGGGTTCAATACAAAGTAGAGCAAATTTATTAAAGAAATGGATACAATAGAAACCTACTTAAAATCTTACGTAAAATCGTATTCAATGAACATACGTGTGATCCGCTGCAATTAATCGGTAACTCGATTAATTCAGTGGATTTAACTCTGATGATTCTACGATGAAACTCGAGTGGGTTTCTATTGTATCCATTTCTTTAATATATATATATATATATATATATATATATATATATATATATATAGATAATAGATATATAAAATTACAAAATTACATATACGTATATATGATGAAAAGAAATAGAAAAAAATTAAATATTATGCTAACAGATATGTGTTTCAACCTGGGGGGTTTATAATGCATAATTCAATTGAAATCATTTTAAAATTAAAATGAAGACAATTTTAAAAGACACTTTGTAAAACCGGACTTCGTCAGAGCACATGTATTGTTGAATAAAAGAAGGAGGAATATCGGTTTTATGAAGTGTCTTTTACAATTGAATTCATTTTAATTTTTAAAATGGTTTCAATTGAATTATACTTTAAAAACCCCATAGGTTGAAACAGTTATCTGTTACTATAATTTAAAATATTTGTTTTTCTATTCTTTTCATCATTTTGTCGGATTTTCCATTTATTATATATATATATATATATATATATATATATATATATAATAAAAGGTTTTTGGATATTTGTTTATTTTAGAAGCATTGTTGAATAAAAGTATATATTAATATTCATGCTTGAAGGCAATTACAATGCGCATATCGCATAAAATTCGATAATTATAGAAGATAACAATGACAAGTGAATTTCGCAAAGAATTACTCGGTGTGTAGAATATCGTACAGACTGTTTCAACTTTATTAAGTCTCATCAGCGAAATATACTAACGATTTCCCTCCGACAGAAATCGAAACCGGGACTTGAGCAGGATAGTCAGAAACTATACTGTTTCGGCCACGATACAACACTGAGAAATTCCTGCGAAATTGACCTGTCAATGATACTGTGACGTCTCTACCATATAAGGCAAGGGGGCGCTGAGTGAACAATAACAAACTCGGGCTTTTAAGCTCTTCGGTGAAGGAAATAAAATTTTTGGATGTTTGTTTATTTTAGAAGCATTGTTGAATAAAGTTTTTGGTACAGCTGAATTTATAAAGGATTTTACAAAATAATGACATACTTTTATTGATCAGCAAATTTCGAAAGAGAAAAGAGAAAATGAAAACTTAAGGGCCCTTTCGACCGGTGTTTTGTCAAAAGTAACGACCGGTAGATCGTTTAGAAGTCACAATGTAAATCAAATGGGTAAAAGAGAGATTCAATCATACGAAATGGTGAAGTAATATGGCGGCAAATAGGGGGGAGGAAAAATGTATATATATATTGGTAAATACCTTCAAGAATCCGTAAAGAAAGTTATCTCATCCCTGATAAAAGCATGCTCGACTTTTGTCAGGTTGCGGCATATATATATATATATATATATATATATATATATATATATATATATGATATGCTATGCTATGCTATGCTACTCGTTCCTGTATTGGTAATTATACCTGTCCTAACGAAAAGGCCATTACTTTTTGACTCACCCTCATATTTGGACTCATTTGCTATTGATGGAAATGGTGACTGTGTGGAGAAATAGGGATGTGATCCACAGAGGACCAGCTTCATTTTGATGTATGATACATGTTCCTGTGCTGGTAATCATACCTGTCCTAAACAAAATGGCATTACCTTTTGACTATCCTATGTGGAGAAGTAGGGATGTGATCCACAGAGGACCAGATTCATTTTGATGTATGATACATGTTCCTGTGTTGGTAATTATACCTGTACTAAACAAAATGGCATCACTTTTTGACACACCCTCTTTTATGAGGCAGGGATACATACTCTCATTCGAAGGTGGAACATTGCTATTGAGAGAAAGGGTGACTATGTGAAGAAGTAGGGTTGTGATCCACAGAAGACCTGCTTTATTTTAATGTATGATACATGTTCCTGTGTTGGTAATTATACCTGTCCTAAACAAAATGGCAATACGTTTTGACCCCATCCCCGTATTATATGCTCAAAATGCTCTCATTCGAAGGTGAAACATTGCTATTAAGAGAAACGGTGACTATTTGGAGAAGTAGGGATGTGATCCACAGAGGACCAGCTTCATTTTGATGTATGATACATGTTCCTGTGTTGGTAATTATACCTGTCCTAAACAAAATGGCATTATCTTTTAACTCACCTATGTGGAAAAGTAGGGATGTGATTCACAGAGGACCAGCTTCATTTTGATGTATGATACATGTTCCTGTGTTGGTAATCATAACTGTCCTAAACAAAATGGCATTATTTTTTGACACAACCTCATACATTCTCTGATAAATGCGCAGATTTAATATAACACGTACAAACTAAAATGATTACGTCATGATCAGGCGATTTTAAAGCATTCGCTAGCAAAGATTTCCTGACCTGCGTCTGTTGAAGCTGTTTACTTTTGGAGAAGCACGCCAGACCTCCATAGATTATAATATTGCTACTTACGAGCGTTGCGTATCTAGAAAAGAGCGAACGAGAGATTTTCAGATAAGCGCCTCTGGTTGTGCTATAAGAATATCGTATCATTGTTTTTAGTCGACGTTCTTAACGGAATATTCACATCATAAAAACACAATAATCTTATCCCGTAGGATTTATGTTACAGAATATAGCTCGGATCACACACACACACACACACACACACACACACATATATATATATTATATAATATATATAGAGAGAGAGAGAGAGAGAGGGGGATGGGAGAGAGAGAGAGAGAGAGAGAAAAGAGATGAGAGAAAGAGAGGAGGCAGAGTAGAGATTTGTTTATTTTAACTTGTTCATTGTAGGTCAGAGAAAAAACGGGATACATAGACAGTTATACGTAGATAGGCAAAGTACACACACACACATACACACACACACACACACACACACACATATATATATATATATATATACTTTGCATCTTTGCATTAAATCTTTATGGGTTAGGATAAGTGAGTTTTCATTGTCTGGATAGTATATATATATTATATATATTATATATATATATATATATATATATATATATATATATATATGTAGGCATATATTGTTAAATAATGCAGCCAACTTCTGTCTGCAAGTTTTGTCCTTTGTTTTTTCGTATTGCCGGATTATTTTTGAATATGTTGTTTTCAAGATTACACATATAAAATTGGCTAAAAAGCGGCCCAAGAACTGACCCCATAGACACCCCGTCTTTTTGTATATATATACATTGCCTTTGTTTGCATATTAGACACAAAAATCCCAAACTCAACAAAATAAACTTTGATAATAGCACCAACATTCTAAAATGCCTATAATTACTATAAATTTATGATAGCAAAAGTAGTAATAATAATGACAATAATAATAATAACACTAATAATAATAATAACACTAATAATAATAACAACAACAATAATAAACACAACCTATATAAATAGATAATGGAATAGCCCATTGTTGTACGGTTTCAGAATACCTTGAAGATGGTCCACGATAGGACAGAAAGTACTTGGTCAATGACATAAGGTAAATATATCAGCCAATTTTCGCCAGATATTACAAAAATAATCCGGCAATAGGAAAAAACAAAGGACAAAACTTGCAGACAAAAAATGGCTGCATTATTTAACAATATATGCCTACAAGAAAAAATGCTGCCTAAATACACACACACACACACACACACACACACACACACATATATATATATATATATGTATATATATATATTATTATTATTATTATTATTTATATTTTTTTGTTTGAAGGCAGTTACAATGCGTATATCGTATAAAATTCGATAATTAATGAAAATAATCATGACAAAGGAAAGGCGCAAATATCGCCCCTTACGTAGAACGTCGTACAGCAGCCGTTTCAACTTTATTAAGTCTCAACAGTGATGTATACTTACGATTTCCCTCCGACAGAAATCGAAACTGGGAAAGCAGAGTCAGAGATTCTACCACTGGGCCATCGATACGCAGCAAACGATACATGCGAAATTAGCTTGTCAACGGTAAATACGTCTGACATATATATACAAGCTGATAGATTGATAGATAGATAGAAATAAAATCAGACATATATATGAAAACTGATAGATAGATAGATAGATAGATAGATAGATAGACATAAAATCTGACATATATATAAATGCTGTTCGATAGATGGATAGATAGATAGATAGATAGACATAAAATCTGACATATATATAAACGCGGTTCGATAGATGGATAGATAGATAAATAGATAGATAGATAGATAGATATAAAATCTGAGATATACACAAAAGCTAATAGATAGATAGATAGATAGACATAAAAACTGACATATATACAAAAGCTGATAGATAGATAGATAGATAGATAGACAGACATAAAATCTGACATATATATAAAAGCTGATAGATAGATAGATAGACATAAAAACAGAGACATATATACAGAAGCTGATAGATAGATAGATAGACACAAAATCTGATATATATATATATATATATATATATATATATATATATATATATATATATATATATATATATATAAAGCCGAGAGATAGATAGATAGATAGATAGATAGATAGATAGACATAAATATGATATATATATAAAAGCTGTTAGATAGAAAAATAGATAGATAGACATACAATCTGACATATATATAAAAACTGATAGATAGATAGATAGATAGATAGATAGATAGACTCAAAATCTGATATATATATAAAGCCGATAGATAGATAGATTGATAGATAGATAGATCGATAAAAACTGACATATATATATATATATATATATATATATATATATATATATATATATATATATATATATATATATATATATAAATCTGATAGATAGATAGATAGATAGATAGATAGATAGACATAAAATCTGACATATATATAAAAACAGATAGATAGATAGATAGATAGATAGACATAAAATATGATATATATATAAAAGCTGTTAGATAGATAGATAGATAGATAGATAGACATAAAATCTGACATATATATAAAAACTGATAGATAGATAGATAGATAGATAGATAGACACAAAATCTGATATATATATAAAAGCCGATAGATAGATAGATAGATTGATAGATAGATAGATCGATATAAAAACTGACATATATATATATATATATATATATATATATATATATATATATATATATTATATATATATAAATATATAAAATCTGATAGATAGATAGATAGATAGATAGATAGATAGACATAAAATCTGACATATATATAAAAACAGATAGATAGATAGATAGATAGATAGATAAATAGATAGACACAAAATCTGATATATATATATTTATAAAAGCCGATAGATAGATACATATAAAATCTGACATATATATATATAATCTGATAGATAGATAGATAGATAGACATAAAATCTGACATATATATAACAGCTGATAGATAGACAGATGGATAGATAGATAGTTAGATAGACATAAAATCTGATATATATATATATAAAATCTGATAGATAGATAGATAGATAGACATAAAATCTTACATATACATAAAAGCTAATAATATAGATAGATAGATAGATCTATCTATCTATAGATAGATAGATAGATAGATAGATACACATAAAATCTGATATATATATATATAAAAGATAATAGATAGATAGATAGATAGATAGTCAAAATCTGACATATATATAAAGACTGATAGATAGATAGATAGATAGATAGATAGATAGATAGATAGACATAAAATCTGACATATATACAAAAGCTGATAGATAGATTGATAACACAAAATCTGATATATATATATATATAAAAGTCGATAGATAGATAGATATAAAATGTGACATATATATATAAAATCTGATAGATAGATAGATAGATAGACATAAACTCTGACACATATATATATATATAAAATCTGATAGATAGATAGATAGATATACATAAAATCTGACATGTATATAAAAGCTGATAGGTAGACAGATAGATAGATAGATAGTTAGATAGACATAAAATCTGACATATATATATAAAATCTGATAGATAGATAGATAGATAGATAGATAGATATAAAATCTGACATATACATAAAAGCTAATAAATAGATAGATAGATAGATAGACAAAATCTGATATATATATATATATATAAAAGTCGATAGATTGATAGATAGATAGATAGATAGATATAAAATCTGACATACATATATAAAATCTGATAGATAGATAGATAGATAGATAGATAGACATAAAATCTGACATATATACAAAAGCTGATAGATAGATAGATAACACAAAATCTGATATATATATATATATAAAAGTCGATAGATAGATAGATATAAAATGTGACATATATATAAAATCTGATAGATAGATAGATAGATAGATAGATAGACATAAACTCTGACATATATATATATATATAAAATCTGATAGATAGATAGATAGATAGATAGATAGACACAACATCTGAGGTATACATAAAAGATGTTATATATATAGATAGATAGATTGATAGATAGATAGACAAAATATGACATATATATAAAAACTGATAGATAGATAGACATAAAATCTGACATATATATAAAAGCTGATAGATAGATAGATAGATAGATAGATAGATAGATATAAAATCTGACATCTATGTATAAAATCTGATAGATAGATAGATAGATAGATAGATAGACATAAAATCTGACATATATATAAAAACTGATAGATAGACAGATAGATAGATAGATAGATAAATAGATAGATAGATAGAAATAAAATCTGTTAAGAGAGAGAGAGAGAGAGAGAGAGAGAGAGAGAGAGGGGGGGAGGTGGCGAAAGAGCGAAAAAGAGAGTTAAATAAATAATATAAGTGCCTTTAGTTGTGATAAAATGTCCAATGTAAACAAAGACCTTTTTGTAGACGAATAGAAAAACTGTGATGACCATCGCTGAACCATCTGTTGAGTTCATATTAAATATTCATAATCATTTCAACCATCGAACAGATAACAAATTCCAACATTGAAAACACGTATATTTTTCTTATGACATTATATTGATTCCTTTTCTATTGCTTTACCCCCCCCCCTTATTTTTCCCCCTTATTTCTTAGATTTCTCTGAGTATGACACAATAAAACAACTCCTGTATATTCTATCGAGTGACTCAAATAGACGATTTCACCAATGAATGGACAAACTGTATTTCGTATTCATTCGTCTTGTCGTGTTGTTTGAATAAGAGTCTTGTTCAATCGAGAACTGACACATATGATTCAATCCCGCCTGACAGCAGTTCATGTCATCTTGATAAATAAAATAAAAAAACTGAT
>CM042182.1:2702115-2722115 GCA_023376005.1 Doryteuthis pealeii | reverse complement strand
AGAACAACAGCTGGATATGAAACTCTGTTTTTTTTTTTTTTTGTTTTTTGTTCTGTTTTTTCTTTCTTTCTGTTTTTCTTTCACTTATTATATATATATATACTATATATATATATTATATCATATAAGTTACTATATACGATATATAGTATATATATATTAATAATGGCTGTCCCTCGTGTCGTAGTTAAGACCATTTCCTGGTATTTTTCTTCTTGCTTTTGCTTTGTTATTTTATATAGTTGTGTGCCAGTAGCGCATTTGGAACTATTCGTGTTTTCTCTGATACTCACCAGGCCAACCCTGGAGACAACTTATATCACTCCGCATAAACTACTGTTTGTAATTTCAATTTCTGGTTGCTTTAAATTCGGTTGAAACTCAAATATTCCACATATCCAGGTAAGGTGGTTGGCCTCTCACTAGCAGTTGTCATTATACAACGCACGGCTTCTCCCAGTCCCCACAGCAATAGCAGTTTCATAGAGTGTCGGTTGAGCAGTACACTTGAACATCAATTTGGGTTTGCACTTGATGAAGCTTGCCAGTTGAATTTCCCCGTCAAGCTATATATTATATGAATATATCTCGATCCGGCTAGAGAGCTTGTTAAGTGTAGCCACACTGATGAAGAGGTGAAACCTCGAAAAAGTGTCTGTCGTTAACTTATGGTATTATATGCATCAATTATAAGCTATATATCCATTAACTCAAGTTCTTGTTTGTTGGAATGAATTGACAAATTTGTATCTGACGTAGTGGCAGTGTCAGCATATTATGAATAGTATATTATATATAAACTATATAGTACTATATTATAGTATAATATATTTAATAATATATAAATAACTCATATCATCTATAGATAGACGCCATAACACTTGGAATTTGACGAAACAACGCCATGCTGGATATTAATGTAAGTCACGACGAACTCATAAGTAACGTTCTCATGAAGAGACCCCGCAATACCACCAAGCTCGGCCCGCAGCTAAATGTCTCCGTTGATCCAGCTCGATGGATTCTGGCATGGCGTGTGGAGGCCTGAACTCAAAAGTGCACAAGACTTCAAAAAATTAAATTGTAATTCAATTAATGTGATAATGTCACAGGTCAATATTTTCATATGTACAATAACTATCCTTTAATAACAGTAGAACAAAAGAGTCCAGCTAACTTTGCTTGCAGTAAAGTTAGTTGGCGGGGGGGGCTTTTGTCGTATTAAGCCGGACAAGTGACGGTGTCTATCCCTTCATTCAAAGACTTTTAAAGAGGGTTGTCATCCAAGGCAAGGTAGACATTCTTTCGAACTATGGGAACCTTCCGTGTCGTCAATCGCGGAACCTTTTTGTCGTAATCGGGAGACCCACACAGAACTTTGGAACCTACCCTATTCATTCAGTCACTGGGACATCATCCTGTTCTCATTCGCTAAACCAATAACTGGTGAAGAGCTTTCAAGCTTCGTGTTAGTTATTTTTCTATCCAGGCCTTGGCCTCGGAACCTTGTCGTCAATCGGGAAGCCAACAAGAATTTGAAACCTAACCCTTTATTCAGTTCCTATGTGGTGTTCATCTGTGGCTCATTTTCACCCATCAGCTTGGTCGAGGCTTAAGCTGTCTTAACTATATTATTCTATAGTTCATGCTGCCCTTTGGATCCAGATTGCACTACTGCAGTCTCAGAGCATACCAACTGTCCCTTCGAGAACTGTTTTAAACTAATTCCATTCTCCACTGCTAACTTCTTCACTCAATCAACTGGGTAGGAGTTGTGTAATTCGATTGTTTCTTGTTTTAACTGCCTCTGCTCAGGATTTGCCAACCCGGCCTCCCAGAGCATAACTGGTCAACTTCAGCAATGTCTTAACCCTCACTACCTTTTCCACTAGGCCATGAGAGTCCAACTTAGCAATGGCCTAAAGTAGATGGTCAGTTAAGATTGACCATGAAAATGCCATGATTACTTAGTTTGGGAGTCAGTTAGCTTATTGGCGTTGTCAATGCAACCAAAAATGTCCCTTATGAATCAAGCAGTCGCAAAAGGGGTTGCCTAAGAGTCATTGTCCAACCATGACATTACCCACAAGTTGCCAGGACGCGTTGTGTTGGTTTTCGGTCGTCTTTATTGAACTGGACTGCGCAGCACGCGTCAACTATCCTGGGAAAGGCTTGTCTAGCTTTTTCACCCTACCCTTCATACGCCTTGCATCAATGTATTCATTACTCACACCCCCCCAGCCCCGCAACGTGTGCCATTCGGATCTCACTGTATTAATCGGGGTTTACTACAGTTTGGTCAGGTTTTCGTTTATCAACTGGTTGCCGTTCAAGTTTAAAGTCTAGTTTACCCTATATTTACCCATAGCTGCAGGGAGAATGTTGGATGTATACCTTTCCCAACGTATAAGTGCTGATGTGAAGTATTGGGCGTGTCAAACTTTATTGGTTATATGTCAATTTAAAAAAAAAACTATTTCCTTTTAAACTCATTTTTCTCTTTAACCCGTGGATTGGACCCTAACATGTACTTCACTCCGACTAGAGTGACATGGATAATGATGATAAAGTTCCAAATACTGGAATTCACCAGAGTTTAAAAGGTCATGCCTAGGACCACTAAAACATCAGCCAACACCTGTCTCATGTATAATAAAAACTAAGATTGAAATAAGAAAAAAACATTGATCTGAAAAGCGAGGGAACGAAATTTTTCAACTGGTACATGAACAGAAAAAGTCTGCAATGAAAGTGAAATGAGAAAAAGAAAAAAAAACTCACGACCTCAGTTCGAGATTCGTGAAGAAAACAATTTTGAAAAAGCAGAAAAACAAATTTCTGTTTAATGCAGTCACGAACGTCACTTCACTTATTCACACTACAGCAGGCCTCTCTAAAAATCCGGATGTATATCACACCCAAATAAATGTTTGAATAAAATGATGAAACATTTGGATACAAGTGCTGTCAAAAAAAGTATCGAGATTTTTTAATACTTTTTGACACACCTTGTATCTGAAAAAAAAATTAACCGTTCCATTCATCGTCATTTCTATCTTGGTAAATACAGCTTCAATCTCGATGACTTTTATGACACACCTGTATTCTGAAAAAAATTAACGTTCCATTCATCGTTCATTTCTATCTTGGTAAATATCAGCTTCAATCCGATACTTTTATGACACACCTTGTATTCTGAAAAAAAATTAACGTTCCATTCATCGTTCATTTCTATCTTGGTAATACAGCTTCAATCTGATACTTTTATGACACACCTGTATTCTGAAAAAAAATCTAACGTCATTCATCGTGTCATTTCTATCTTTGGTAACACTCCTGCAGTTACCTGTATTTAATCAGATATCTTCATTAATTCAGTGGATTTAACCCTGAAGATCCTTATGATGAAACTCGAGTAGGGTTATTTCTGTACACTCTATAAAAATGCAATCCGCTCTACTTACTATTGAGCACTTATATTTGTTATAAGCTGACATCGAGTAACTAACGTCGTGGTTAAAATGGTTTAAATCATGGGAAATGGACTCGTCGCACCGAGTCAAAATACTGGACTGGTAATTGCATTTTCCACTTAGCCTAATACACTGGGAATGTATGCAATCCACTCTTCCTCCAGCTATGGAGTAACTAGTAGGGCAAACTGGGCTCTAACCATGGTTAGGAAGCCGGTTCTTAGGGAAAAGGAAAACTCTGAATTCAAACCTGATAAATCCGCTTAGGAAATTGACCTTGTGTCGCTCTGCTAGTGTGGAGGGGTTGGTAAATATATATCCGAGTAATACTTGTACCAACCAAATATGGAAACTAACCGACTATTTTTTACTGGGTAAGTCATTCCTTTACACACACAAACACACACACACACAGACATAGTATAATATATATATATATATTAATAAATGGGGGGAAACCTCCCTTCCCCGTTCGATTTTTTTCCGAAACGTTTAATTTTGGGGAGGGGGGGGTTTCCATACACCACAATGAACATCCACACATGATTATGTTTATAGTGGTGAAGGCTTGTGGTTAGGACCATCCCACTTTTGCACAGTCGATAGAAAGAATCAAGGTTCACAACCAATCAACGACCGACCTCAGAATTTGAATCAGAGTTATTCCCTCTCCTAGACTGGTACCTACCACGGCTGAAGAGTCCAGTCTGCCCTAACTATTTAGCCCTTAGCTGGAGGGAAATATATGGATTCATACCTTTCCAAGGGTATTAGCGCTATGAGTAAATGGCCAAGATACGGCTTCGGCTAGGAATTGAACCGAATCGACAGTCTCATTTTTCCACGACTCTAACCATTAGCCTCACGCGCCTCCATATTATATATGAATAAATAACACGCAGCACACACACAGCCACACACACAACACATATATTATATATACTATATATTATTATATTATATATTATATAGAATATATGTGTTATCCACGGGTGTCCGTTATGTTTCTATAGGATATATATTTATTGAATTATTTGTTACTGTATCCGTTTGTGAGACATATATCAGTTTGCGCATTTTTATGAATCATTAAAGGAATAAATATTAGAAAACTCTGTGTTTTCTAATACATCCATATATATATATATATATATATATATATATATAGTATATATGATGTATAATATGTATATTATACCTCTACCAATTGTTAAAAGCTCTAAATACTGGAAGAAACCTCTGTTATATAATGAAATGATCCCACCGTCTCTTATGATTTCAAACGGAGCCACCTGACAAACCATTCTCAATGTGATTGAAACAACGATTAACACAATGTCAACTGTACTTTAGTGACCTCGACACTTACTTGTTTAAACAAAGACGAGAAAGCAAGTCACACACCATGAAAAATTCACATCGGTTAAATTCATGAAGATAAAACAAACATTCTTTAAAATGGATGGAGACACAGTTCGTGAACAAAAGAGAAAGCAGTCGTTGTCATGCGTCTCCTTTTACACAATTAATGTGATATGGAAAAAACGCTGGTCACACCATACACATCCAACGTATCTATGATAAATGTTGTATAACAAACGTACCAAAGTGATATTTCTGTGGCAAACTGCCGAACGATATATCTAGCCTGTGCCACTCAAGCCCCAGCAGCAGTCATCATTAGTAGCCGTTTGGTTTAACGAACAAAATAGACGCAATTGGATAGTCACCAAGGGGGTATCTTTATTTGTCAGCCTCGTGTCTGGGGCTCTGTTTCGGAGAGAAGGAATGACAAGAGAGAGAGAAGAGAGAAGAGAGAAGAGAGAGAGAGAGAGAGGAGAAGAGAGAGAGGCTCAACGTTAAATTATTCTACTTTCTAAACATAGTATCAACTTCCTATATCAATTCCAACACTAGACCAGAGAGCCCATCTGAACCCTGCTACAGCCGAATTGGAAAATAGAACATTTTCTTTCTCCTCGTTACAGGCTCACTACGTGGCATTCCACTTCTGGTCAACTCCCGGAACTTCCGGTTTTAGCTTTCAATTCCCTTTCCGGTCATTCCCGCGCTCAAGTTTACTGGTACCCCGTTGTGTGTCTACACCTCTAAACATCAACCCTTGCCTGCTCCACCTCCTTTTCCTTCTCTTTCTCTAGCAGTCCAACGCATCTTTATTCCACTCTCAAACTCTTGTAGACCCTAATAATTATGCTACATAAGATAACACACAAACAACACATACACAAACACACACACACATATATATTATACTATATATATATATATATATATATATATATATGTTGTCCACGGCGTCTTCCGTATGCTTTATAAGGTATATATATATTAGACTTATTTTGGTATATGTATCCGTTTGTGTGAGGTACATATATTCAGGTTTGGCATTTGTATGAAGCATTAAAGAATATTATCAGGAAACATCGGTTTGTTTTTAGTAGGAGTTTCGTTATATTTAGTAGTACGCAACATTATCCAAGATTTTTATTCTCCCTTCTCAGACTGTGTAAGAAAAAAGTATTTGTGTGGATTCGGCTGTCCTTATTTCCTTGTTCTAGAGAAAATACCTACATAAAAAAAAAAAACTTTTATATGGTATTTTTCTTTATTTTTTTTAATTCTAATATCATAGGATGCAAACAATGTCAACCGATTTCTTGCGCTTTCATTTTCATGAACGCAGTAATCATTGCGTCATAAATATGTTGTCTACAAGCTGTAAAACTCCGGTATAAACTGGAACGGTTCCACTGTGTCGTGAAATTATGGTAAGTTTTAATTTGCGTTTTGGGTCATCATTGCTTTTCTTTTCTTTTTCTTTCTTTTCTTTTTTTTAATTCATTGTCTATGTGAATATATTTGCCATACAGTGCCGTTCAGTTATGTTGTAATACTGGCCCATCAAATTCTTAGTACTATAGCTCTTTTTCGCTACTCTCATCGTGTACGTTAGTACTGGGCTTTCGCTGTACCCAAGCGATGTATGTTATATCAGCACTGGACTTCAATAACAACAGATACGCTTATCTATATATATCTCTCTATCTTCTTGTGTGTAGGTGAGGGCGCAGAAGCTACAATGAGATGCCGGGCTACCAAGAGGCAGTTCTCATTATTTATGCCCGAGGGGTGTTTTTGTGACGAGAGACGTGAAGTGCCTTTCCGCTTGCCGGGCCCGGCGTCTGCTCCTGCTGGCTTGACACTCTGGCCTTTGTATGACAAACACGCCTACACATTTTTATCTGTTTTATCTATATCTCTATATCTCTTTATCTTCACCCTGCTCCTGACCGCGAAAACTATCTGTCGCCCTTTCTCTTTCTTTTAAATATATATTTTTCATACTTCGTCTCTCTCCGGAAGTCCTCTTCCGGGCGAGGACAATACAACATACAGATCGAAAAATTCGACACCAGCATATACTTACCGGCTTTTTATGTTAGTACTCTAATCTATATATATATATCATTATTAAAACTTACTTAACTCCGCATATGACTGTGACGTAACAGTAATAGTTCGGTAGAGACAAAATAGAACTGAATCTTTGATATTAAAGATGTTATCGTCTCATCTCTATATATTATTCTGCCCATATTTTGACTATCTTCTCTATCACTAAAATAGAATTATGTAGCGTACGGACCATCAATATGCCGGTGTGTTGTGCGTGAATTTGGCCGGTATGGTTAACAACTAAATATCTCATCAACAATTTATTCTCCTATTAATTACAGATCAATCCAATAATAACCATTTGGAAAAGCATTAGGTTCTGATAATCAATTTTTTATGCGCTCATTAATAATTAGAATTATATAAATAATATTATATATATTAGATATATATATATATTTATATATTATATTATAGTATATATATATATGTAGAATTTAACAAAAGGCACATCTTCCTTCCAAACAGTACACACATTCAAATGTCTTATACACCTTTTCTCACCAATTCGGTCTCCTTCCAGCCTCCACATTAATATAATTTAAAAAAAACTGGAATACATCACCCTGATGTGCACTTCTTATATGCCGAAAGTACTCGGACTGAACTTGGTGGACTTATCCACCAATTCCACCCAAACTTTAAAAAGTTGCTAGACAGATTAGAAAAGATAAAAAATAAAATTATTAAACCAGGAGATGTGCTCTTTGTTATTCTACATGTATAAATGAAAGAATGCTGCCCAGTAACACACACCACGACACACACACTATTATTCTACAACACACACACATACATTAAATATATATATATATATATATTATAATATATATATATATATTTAAATAAGTAAGATAAAAGGATCATGAAAACACACAATGCTGTTAAAATGAAATATCTATATCATATTCACTAGCTAATATGAAACCCAAATTTCGATTTTATCAAAAATCATCTTCATATCTTGTTTTTAATCCGACGCATCGAGAGAGAAGCAGAAAATATCTAAATTCAAAATTGAAAAACATTATGTTTCAAAAAAGCGGCAAGTCGTGCAATCTTTCGTCATTAGCCCTCCGCTAGCGTTTCTAGCCAACGACATAATGTATTCATTAATGTACAGTTTTTGAAAGAGAAGACATTTAAATTTCTCAAAAATGACAAACTTCTCTTTTTCAAATAGAAGAGTTGTTAACCGATCATGGTCAGCCTGCCAACGATTTTTTTTTTCAGAAAAGAAATATTTTTTCAATTGTTTTTTCAAGATACTTTTTGAATGTAAAAAATATTGATATGGCGTCTAAGGGTTTATTGGCAGTTAATGTTAAAATTAAATGTATATAAAGATGTGGTGGCGACTTGTGATGCTTAAGGATAGAGCCAAGGTGATGAGCACCGTTTATGACTTGCAATACTCCACTTCGTGGCCCTATCTTGGGCTAGACGGGCGGGCGGAGAGGCCCCCTCGATCAATAGGGTGGTCACGCCAAGCACCTTATTGCCCATTTGATGTAATCCCCAAACCTTTTTATCATATGGGTGCTAGGAAGGCGTGGCTGCGGGTCTACCATGTCCTGGAATGACGTAAGAATTATATGAGGGAGGATTCCCAGTTTGGGAGGTTTGGAGAATGTGGAAGCACCTTTCATCACCATTGCACCCTTGTCCACTCTGACCCGGAGTTAAATAGAAACAGTGAGTGGATGAGAGCGAGAGAGTGTGATATCATAAAATTGAAATTATTTCAAAAACTTTGTCGGCATTAACATTTGAATACCAACATACAATGAGAAGTATTCGGCATTAAATAACCCAAGGGTTGACATGCCGTAAAACCAAACCAACCAAAAGTTAAAGAGGTGGCCAAGTCATAACTATGAGCAACTCAGGGCGGATAACGATGTCGCTTTTCCAGATCATGGATGTTTTGATTTTAAACGGCGAAAGATTTGGTAAATCTTTATAAGTATCTTGTTATATATGATACGTTTTATGAATTTTTGACGTATGCCAGATGTTGCTCCTCCTACTTGCCAAGTTTCGCAGCCAGGCATCGAGGACGTTTTGAGTCAGGTAATTCGACTCGTTACTACAGAGTTGAAGAAGGATTTAATTTTTTGCTAGTCGGATGTAATGGAGTTTTGTAATGGGTGTAAATGAAAATAACGTAACTGCGACAAGTAGAGGAGCAACATCTGCATACGTCAAAAATTCAAAAAACCGTATCATATATACAGATTACTTATAAAGATTTACACAAATTCGTTTTCGCCGTTAAACATCAAACATCCATGACTACTGAAAAGGGGCGGGGGCGGAAAACCCCCCAAATCGGATTCCCCCCCCGGCCCCCTTGAGCTGTCAATATTACGACTTGCACACCTCTTTAACTTTGGTTGGTTTGTTTTACGGCATGTCAACCCCTTGGGTTATTTTATGCCGAAACTTCTATTGGAATTTGGTAGGTCAAAATGTTTTAATGCCGACAAAGTTGAAATAATTCATTTTTAATGGATAATTACAATTTTGTTATAAACTCATTGTTTTCTATTTAACTCCGGTCAGAGTGGACCAGGGTGCAATGGTTGCATGAAAGAGGGTGCTCCACATTCTCAAACCTCCAAAACTGGTAATCCTCACCATCATCATAGATTTTAACGTCATTCCAGGACATGTAGGACCCGCAAGCCACCGCCTTCTAGCACCCATTATGATAAAAAGGTTTGGGATTACCATAACGGCGCAATAAGGTGCTTGGCGGTGACCACCCTATGATCGCGAAGGGGCCTCTCCGCCCCGCCCGTCTAGCCCAACGATAGGGCCAGAGTGCAGTATTGCAAGTCATAAACTGCTCATACACTTGGCTCTATCCTTAAGCAATCACAAGTCGCCCCCACATCTTAATACATTTAAATTACACATTTCCCAATAAACCCTTAGGGACCATTCATATTACTTTACATTAAAAAGTACATTTGAAAAAACAATGTGAAAAAATCATTCTTTTCTGAAAAAAAAATCCGTTGCAGGGCTGACCATGATCGGCTTTTAAAACTCTTCCCTATTTGAAAAAGGAATTGTCCAATTTTGAATTTGAAATCATGTCCTCTTCTTTCAAAACTTACATTAATGACTATACAATTATTGTCGATTGGACGCTTAGAAACGCGTAGCGATGGGCTAATCGACGAAACGATGCACGACTTGCACGCTTTTTGAAAAATCAATGTTTTTTTCATTTGATTTAGATTATTTTCTGCTCTCTCTCGATGGTCCGGGGATTAAAAACAAGATATGAGATGATTTTAATAATCGAAAATATTTCAATATAGTCATGACAGATATAAGATATTTTCTCATTTTAACAGCATGGGTGTGTTTCCATTTACTTCCTTTTATCTTATACTCTATTTAATCATATATAATATAATACCTATATATATATATATATATATACTATATATATATGTATGTGGTGTGTGTTGGTGAGCTAAACCTGTTGTGTGTGTATGTGTGTGTTTAGGGCAGCTTCTTCAGTTTATACATGATAGAATTTAAACAAAAGGCACATCTCCTGTTCAATAATCTTTATTTTTTACTTTCTAATTGTCTAGCAAACTTTTTAAAGTTTGGGTGGAATTGGTTGATAAGTCACCAAAGTTCAGTCTCCCGCTAGTACTTTTCGGCACTTCGAAGTGCCATCATCAGGGTGATGTAGTTCCAGTTTTTTTTAAATATATCTAATGTGGAGGCCTGGAAGGAGAAGGAATTGGTGTGAGAAAGGTGTTAAGGCATTTTAGAATTGCTGTACTTATTGGAAAGGAGAGTGCCCTTTTTGCTATAATCTCTACATAACTATATACTTATATATATATATATATATATATATATATAAATATATATATCATTATATATAATTCTAAATTATTAATGACGCAATAAAAATGGGATTATCAGACCTAAATCTTTCCAACAATTTATTAATTGATTGTCTATAATAATAAAGCGAGAAATACATTTGATATGAGATTTTATGTTGTAACCATACCGGCAAATTCACCAACACACACCGGCCATATTGATTGGCTCCGAAACGCTTACAATAAATTCTGATTTTATGTCATGAGCGTTAGTCAAAATATGCAGACTTTAAAATTAACGGCTGGAAAACGATAACATCTATTTAATAGCAAAGATTCAGTTCTATTTGCTCTAACCGAAAACTATGTCACGTTTACGTCACAAGTTCAAATGAGGAGTTAAGTAAGTTTATCAAGTGTATTCAAATTATAGTCCTAATATCATTATACATAAAAGCGCGGGTTAAGTATAATGTGGTTCGAAACTATTTTCGACTTGTAACTGTTGTATTCTCGCCGGAAGACGAACTCCGGCTGAGGACAAAGAGAAAGATTGAAAAATAATATTTAAAAAGAAAGAGAAAGCGGAACAGATAGTTTCCGCGTCAAGACAGGAGTGAAATAAAGATATATAATAAGGTCGTTATCAGATCAACACAGATAAAACATGTTATGTAGGCGTGTTATCAAACAAAAGGCCCAGGCTGTAAGCCAGCAGGAGCAGACGGCCGCCCGGCAGCGGAAAGGAACACTTCACCGTTCCCGTCAACAAAACACCCCCGGCACTCATTGTGAACACTGCGCTCTTGGCTAGCCACCCGGCATTCTCATTGTAAGCTCATGACGCCATCACCTACCACACACCGAAGAAAAAAAGAAGAGTCCTCTTTATGATACTCGTATTCTGTTGTTATTGAAGTCCAGTAGCTGCACTACTAACATACATCGCTTTGGGTTCTACAGCGAAAAGCCCCAGACTAACGTACACGCATGAGAGTAGCGAAAAAGCCGCCTATATAACATATTAGAATTTGATCCCAGTATACAACAAACGAAGGCACGAAATATGGCCAAAATATATTCACATAGACAATGAAATAAAAAAAGAAAAGAAAGAAAAAAAGAAAAGAAAAGCACATTGTCATGAACCCAACTAACCAAATTAAACTTACCATAATTCCACCGACACATGAACCTCAGTTTTATACCGGAGTTTTACAGCTGTGTAAGCCAACATTATTAGACCAATGATTACTCGCTTCAGAAAAAGCTGAAGAGCAAGAAAATTCGGTTTGACATTGTTTGCACTATGAAATTAAGAATTAAAAAAAATAAGAAAAATACCATATAAAATTTTTTTTATGTAGGTATTCTCTAGAACAAGAAATAAGGAACAGCCAGGAATCCAGCAACAATACTTTTTTTACCACAGTCTGAAGAAGGGGAGAATAAAAATCTTGAAATGTTGGCTACTACCTAAATAACGAAACTCTACTAAAACACAAACGAGTTTCTGATATTATTTCTTTAATGCTTCATACAAACTGCCCAAACCTGATATATGTACCTCACACAAACGGATACTTATACCAAATAATCTAATATATATATACCTACTAAAGCATACGGAGACCCGTGGAAACAATATATATATAATATAATATATATATATATATATATATATATTATTGTGTGTGTGTTTGTGTATGTGGTTTGTGTGTATTTTATGTAGCATAATTTATTAGGCTACCAGAGTTTGAGAGTGAATAAAGATGCGTCGGACTGCCCTAGAAAAGAGAGGAAAGGAGGTGGGAGCAGCAAGGGTTGATGTTAGAGTGTGACACACACGGTCCGGTACCAGTAACTTGACCGAGGAATGCCCGAAAGGGAATTGAACTAAACCGGAAGTTCGGGAGTTGACCAGCAAGTGGAAATGAACCGTAGTTTGACACGTAACGAGGAAGAAGAAAATCGTTCTATTTTCCAATTCGGCTGTAGCAGGGTTCAGATGGGCTCCTGGTCCTAGTGTTTGGGACATTATTAGCAAGTTCGATACTATGTAGAGGTAGAATAATTAACCGTACCCTCTCATCTCTCTCCTCTCTCTCTCTCTCTCTCTCTCTTTCTCCTCTCTCTCTCCTCTCTGTCATTCCTCTCTCCGGCTGGGCGAACAGAGCCCCAGACACGAGGCTGAAAATAAAAAACTAAGCCCCTTTGACTACCAACTTGGTCGTATTTGTTCGTTAAAAGCCAAAACGAGCTACTAATGATGACTGCTGCTGGGGCTTGTAGTGGGCCACCAGGCTAAGACCTATATCTTCCCCGGAGTTATGACCCACAAATACACTTTGGTACGTTGTATACAACATTTTCATAGATACGTATGGATGTGTATGTGTCGTGACCAGCAGTTTTCCATATCACATTTAATTGTGTAAAAGGAGAGCATGACAGACTCTTCTTCTTTTGTCACGAACTGTGTCCTCCATCCCATTTTAAAGAATGTTTGTTTATACTCATGAAATTTACCGATGGAATTTTCCATGTGTGTGAACTTGCCTTTGCTCCGTCTTGTTTAAACAAGTAAGTGTCGCGTCACTAAAAGTATCAGTTGACATTGTTGTAATTGCAATCAATTGAGAATGTTTTAGCAGTGGCTCCGTTTGAAATCACCATAAGAGACGGTTGGATCATTTCAAATAACAGACGTCTCAGTATTAGAGTCCTTTTAACAATTGCTTAGAGTATAATATACATAATATATACATATATATATATATATAATATATAATATATATATATTATGTGTGTATAAAACAACAAGAGTTTCTAATATTATATTCCTTCATGATTCATAAAATGCGCAAACGATATATGTAGCCCTCCCCACAAACGGATTACATTTTTAACCAAAAATACATCAAAAGAATATATATACCTACTAGAAACAGACGTACACCCGTGTGGATAACAGATATTATATATATAATATATATATATATATTAATATATATATATGTGTTGTGTGGTGTTTGTGTGTGCGTGATCTTATAGCATATATATATGGAGGCGCGTGGGCTAATGGGTTAGAGTCGTGAAAATGGACTCGTCGATTCGATTCAATCCTAGCCCGAAGCTATTGGCATTTCACATAGCCGCAATACCCTTGGGAAAGGTATGGAATCCATATATTCTCCCTCCAGCTATGGGCTAAAATAGTAGGCAGACTGGACTCTTCAGCCTGTAGGTAACCAGTCTAGGACGAGGGGATAACTCTGAATTTCAAAACTTCCTGAAGGTCCGGTCGGTTGATTGGTTGTGCCAACACTTTGATTCTTCTATCGACTGTGCCAAAAGTGTGGATGTCAAGCACAAAAGGCCTCACCACTTATAATACAAATCCAGTGTGATGTTCATTGTGTGTATGAACCTCATACGTCGAAGAAATCGACGGAGAGTCCTATATATATATATATATATATTTATATATGTCTGTGTTTGTGTGTGAATGTGTGTTGTAAAGGAATGACTTACCAGTAAAAAATTCGGTTAGGTTCAATATTTGGTTGGTACAAGTATACTCGATTAATATTTACCAACCCCTCCACACTAGCAGGATTGCGACACAAGTAATTTTCTTAAGCGGAGTTTATCAGGTTGAATCAGAGTTTTCCTTTCCTAGACCGGTTGCCTAACCATGGAAGAGCCCAGTTTGGCCTACCTAGTTACCCATAGCTGACGGAAGAGTAGGATTCATACCATTCCCAAGGGTAATTAGCGCTAAAGTAATGCAATTACCACGTCCAGTATTTGAACTCGATGCGACGAGGTCCATTCCCATGACTTTAAACCATTACACCACGCCGCTTAATTACTCGGACCCAATCATTCCATATAACAAATAAAGGCTCAATACGTAAGTAGAGCGGATTCATTTTTTATAGAGTGTACAGAAAAACCTACTCGAGTTTCATCATAGGATCTTCAGGCGTTAAACCACTGAATTAAATGAAGATATGTATTAAATTACGTACTGCAGAGTTGTTTTACAAGATAGAAATGACGATGAATGGAACGTTAATTTTTTCAAATAAAGGTGTGTCATAAAGTATCGAGATTGAAGTGTATTTTACCAAGAAGAAATGAACGATGAATGGAACGTTAAATTTTTTTTCAGCAAATACAAGGTGTGTCATAAAAGTATCGAGATTGAAGCTGTATTTACAAGGATTAGAATGAAACACGATGAATGTGAACGTTAATTTTTTCAGAATAACAAGCCCATGTGTCATAAAAGTATCGAGATTGAAAAGCCTGTATTTACCAAGATAGAAATGAACGATGAATGGAACGTTAAAATTTTTTCAGAATACAAGGTGTGTCAAAAAGATATTTAAAAAAATCTCGATTACTTTTTGACACACCTGATTCAAATGTTTCATCATTTTATTCAAACATTATTTAGGTGTAATAACTCCGGATTTTTTAGAGAGGCCCTGCTGTAGATGTCAATAAGTGAAGGTGACTGTCGTGACTGCATGTAAAACAGAATTGTTATCTGTACCTTTCAAAATTGCTTTCTTCACGAATCTCGAACTAATCGTGAGTTTTTTTTTTCTTTCGTTCATCCACATTTCATTGCAGACATTTTTACTGTTCAGTGTACCAGTTGAAAAAATTTCGTTCCCTATCGCTTTTTCAGAATCATTTTTTTCTTATTTCATCTTAGTTTTGATTATACATCGGAGACAGAGTCGTTGGCTGATGTTTTTAGTGCCTAGGCATGACCTTAAACTCTGGTGAAATTCCAGTATTGGAACTTTATCATCATTACTCCCAGTCCACTCTAATCGGAGTGAAGGAACCTGTTAGGGTCCAATCAGGGTTAAAGAGAAAAAAGAGTTTAAAGGAAATGTTCTTTTTTAAATTGCATAAAGTAACCCAATAAAGTTTGACACACGCACAATAACTTTTACATAGCACTTTATACCGTTGGCGAAGTATACATCCAACTATTCTCCCTGGCAGCTATGGGTAAATAGTAGGGTAAAACTAGACCCTTAAACCTCGATACGCAACCAGTTTAGTAGACAAAACACTGAACTCCAAACCTGTTAAAACCCCGATTAATACATTGACCGCTATGTCACATCTTCTGCGTGCTGGGGTGGGGATGTGGTAAGTATACATTTATCAAGGCGTATTACGGTATGTGAAAAGCTAACAGCCTTCTCCAGGATGAACGCGTCATCGCCGTTCCATTCCTACGACGAAACCATTACACAACGCGCCTCATATTTGTTATATGTCATTTTTGACCATAATGACCTTTAGGCACCCCTTTTGCGATCTTATTATAAGGACATTTTTTCGATTTACACCACGCACAATAACTAAACGACTAACTAATAATACATGATCATGTTCATATCTAACTACCTTATCTACTAGGGGCCATGTGTCAATTGGGACTCATGCCCTATGAATAAAGTAGTTATGTTAAGACAGTTCTAAGTGACAGTTATCTCTGGATCCGGTGTTCAATCCTGAGCAAGAGCCAAATAACACTAGAAAAAATTAATTCAACACAACGTCCTACCCCAGCTCATTGTTAGTGAAGAATTAGCCTAGTGAGAATGAGATTAGGTTTTAAAAACAGTTCTAGTGACAGTTATCTCTAGACTGCAGGTCAATCCTGATCAAGGGCAGCAGTAACATAGAATAATATTTAATAAGCTAACGCCTGCTACCCAGCTATGGTTAAGTGAAATGACAACAGGATACCCACATGAACTGAATAAAGGTTGTCTCAAAGTTCCTGTGATGGCTCCCGATTACGACAGAAGGTTCCGGTCCAAGGTTCCTATAGAATAATAACTACCACAGCTTAAAGCCTCTACCCCAGTTATGGTTAGGAATGAGAACAGGATATTCCCGGGAGCTGAATAAAGGGTAGGTTCAAAGTTCTGTGTGTCTCCCGATTACGACAAAAAGGTTCCCGATTACGACACGGAAGGTTCCTACACTTCATCGAAAAGAACTGTATCCTACTGCCTTTATGACAAAGCACACTTTAATTATCTTGAGTTTGAAGGCGATAGGACACGTCACTGTCCGTCTAATACCGACAAATAGGCCCCCCACCGCCAACTTTACTTTACTTGTTTACAAACAAACGTAGATGACTTCTTTTGTCTACTTGTTTTTAAAGTACTATATTTAGATACAAATGAATTACCTTGAATATCGCACAAAATTGAATTACAATTAATTTTCTCTTAAGTTTTCTTTCCACTTTTAGGTTCAGGTCCTCCACACGCCATCCAGAATCCATCAAGAGGATGATCAAATGTATAATTTAGCTTGGTCGCCTACGCTGGTGTGTTTATGCGGTGGTCTCTTCATGAACTTTACTTATGAGTTCGTCTGTTACTTCTACATTAATATCCAGCACTGTCTTGTTCGCTGCAAATTCCCAATATTTATTGCTCATATATAATAATAATATAATATATATATATACTATATATATAATAATCAATATAATATAAGATAATATATATGTTGACCACCTGCCACTAGCAGACCAAATTTTCATTCATTCAACAACAAGACAACTTGATAATAAATATATCTATATTATTCGATAGTAATACATTAAGTAATCGGACAGACACTGTGTTTCGAGGTTTCACCTCTCATCAGTGTGGCTCACACTTTAACAGTACTCTAGCCGTGATGAGATATTATCTCAAATATATATATATATATTTTACGGGTAAATCTCAACTGGCAGAGCGTCATCAGTGCAAACCGCAAATTGATGTTCTAATGGACTGCTCAAGGACATCTGATGAACACGTCTATTGCTGTGGGGACTGGGAGAAGCTAAGACTGTGTATAGACCTGAGCTGGAGAGCCACCACCTACCTGTATGTGAAGAATTTGAGTTCAACCGAATTAACACCCAGAAATTGAAATTACAACATGTAGTTTATGCGGAAGTGTATGTGTCTCTCAGGTGGCTAGTTGAGTACATCAGAGAAAGAAAACAAGAAGTGTCAATGCTACTGTCATCACAACTTTATGAGAAAAACAAAGCAAAAAGAAAAAAAAAACAGGATGGTTCTACTCGAACACACGAGGGGACACGCCTAACTATATATAATTATTAATATTATATATATTACTTATAATATAATATATATATATAAATAATAACATGAACAAAACTAGAAAAAACAAAACAGAACCCAAAAAACAAAAAACACAAAAACAGAGTTTACAATATTCAGCTGTTGTTCTGTCCCTGGTTCCATTAACCGATATTTCGGTTAGGAAAGCTCGACCCTTGTCAGGTATACACGATATGTGGGTAAAGAATCCATATTAGTCTGCGTAGCCAAAATGTTGGAGATCTGAGATAGGCTACATTTGCTCGGGTTATCTGTATTAAGAATGATTTGCCATGTTAGATACGCCATTATATCTTTTCGATCGAATTGTGTGACATAAGTCACCGTTTTCACACAAAATCTATCACGAACAATCGTTTAAAAATTCGACTATTGCTTTGCAATTGTGTTGAATTCATGAGCTATATAATTTGCATTGAAATATATATTAGAATAGACACAGAAATATATACTATATATATAACAGGGGAGCTTACTCGGTTATGAATATGGGCAGATCGTTGGAGGTGCACAGGATCAGGGGTTAAGTCCTGATAAAACAAATACAAAGTGCTCATACAAAGTAGAGCAAAATTATTAAGAAAATGGATACAATAGAACCTACTTTAAAATCTTACGTAAAATCTAGTTCATTAACATACGTGTGTATTCCCTGCAATTAATCGGTTAACTCGATTTAATCGGGATTTAACTCTGATGATTCTTACGATTGAAACGCGAGTGGTTGTTCTAGGTGTATCCATTTCTTTAATATATATATATATATATATAATATATACACTTATATATAATAGATAGATAGAATATGTATATATATATATATATAAACATTACAAAAATTTACATTACGTAATATGATGAAAAGAAATAGAAAAAAATAATATTATGCTAACAGATATGGTTTCAACCTGGGGGTTTATAATGTATAATCAATTGATACATTTTGAAAATCTAAAATGGAAGACAAATTTTAAAGACACTGTTGTAAAACCGGCTCTCTCAGAGCAACATATATTGTTGAATCAAAAAGAAGGAGGAATATCGGTTTTATGAAGTGTCTTTTACAATTTGGTCTTCATTTTTACATTTTAAAATGGTTCAATGAATTATACTTTAAAACCCCATAGGTGAAACAAGTTAATCTGTTATCAAATATAAAATATTTGTTTTTTCTATTCTTCTTCATCATACTGTCGGAGTTTTCCATTATTATATATATAATATATATATATTATATATTATTATATAATATAACATTATATATAATATATATATATATATTAAGTTTTTTTGATGATTGTTTATTTTAGAAGCATTGTTGGAATAAAGTATATATCTAAGATTTATATTTTGCCTTAGGTAATTACAATTCGGCATATCGGCATAAATTCGATTAATTATATAAAGATAAATGGATGACAAGTGAATTCGCAAAAAGAACTTACTCGGTGCTGTTAGGAATATCGTACAGGACTGTTTCAACTTTATTAAGGTCTCATCAGCGAAATATACTAACGATTTCCCTCCGACAGAAATCGAAACCGGGATTGAGCAGGGATAGTCAGAAACTTATTACTGTTCGGCCAGATTACAGAACACTGAGGAAATTAGTCCCTGCGAAATTGACCTCTGTCAATGATACTGTGACGCGTCTCTACCATATGAGGCAAGGGGGCGCTGAGTGAACAATAACAAACTCGGGCTTTTAAGCTCTTCGGTGAAGGGAAATAAGATTTGTGGATGTTTGTTTATTTTAGAAGCATTGTTGATAAAGTTTTTTGTTACAGCTGAATTTATAAAGGATTTTTAAAATAATGACATACTTTTATTGATCAGCAAATTTCGAAAGAGAAAGAGAAAATGAAAACTTAAGGGCCCTTTCGACCGGTTGTTTTTCAAAAGTAACGACCGGTTAGATCGTTTAGAAGTCACAATGTAAATCAAATGGGTAAAAGAGAGATTCAATCATACGAAATGGTGAAGTAATATGCGGC
>CM042182.1:2694615-2697115 GCA_023376005.1 Doryteuthis pealeii | reverse complement strand
ACACTATACATACATACATATATATATTTTTTTGAGGATATGTGCTTAATTAAAGTCATACCTAATTTTGAAAATTAATTAGTTAATAATTAATGAATTTTAGGCGGGCATATATGTTCAAATGTAAGGCTAAACGAATCGCGAAAATGTCATTCACTGAATGTACATTTCGACGTATTAGGTCTCATCAGCAAGGTTATAGACATGGGAGACTGCTCCGTGTGTGACTCGAAACCTCGACTGTCAAGCTGACAGGCGAAGTCTCTAACCGTTACACTAGCTTGCCATTCCCACATTCTTCCTATGTTTTAAAACTTATTTATATTCCACTTCTTATTGACTTCTTACACGACAATATGAGGTTAAGTAAACAAACAAATGTGTTTATTTTTAGATGGCTTTGAGCCGACGATTTTTGGAGGATATGTGCTTAACTGAATTCATAACTAATTTTCGAGTTTAAGCTTCGGCCACGATACGCACCGGAAAATCCTTGCGAAATTAACCTGTCAATGCTACTGATTCGCCTCTACCATATGAGGGACTTTGAGTGAACAATAACAAACCAGGCCTATGCTCTTCGACGAAGGGAATAAGATTTTTGGATGTTTGTTTCTCAGAAGCATTGTTGAATAAAGTATATATTATTATTTATATTTTTGCTTGAAGGCAATTACAATGCGTATATCGCATCAGGAAAAATAACAAAGAATATTTACATTTTTAGCGTTACAAACTATTTCAGGGACACTAGGAGATATCTAGTTGTTCACATCCTCAAATGATAATATTTCCGGTAACCCAGACGTAAATTTGTAAATTTATAATAAACTAAGATGGGTTTAGTAAATAGATACATCTAAATTTCTATTTATTTTTTGCTAAGTATGAAAAAAGTCCGAAACATAACGTTGCTGAGAGAGAGAGAGAGAGAGAGAACGAGAGAGAGGGGGAAAGAGAGAGAGGGGAGGGAGAGAGAGAGAGAGAAGGGGAGATAAGTTACAGACTGGCAGAAGGGATGGAGCACTCTATGGCGGTCTTTACATACACACAGATGTATTAAAACAGTTAAAATCCTCTTCGCATTCTCTGGGTGACGATAGCCGAGCGGTTAAGCTGTCCGACTAATGCTGAATCGATTAGATTTCATTTCCGGTTGTAGGAAGCTTACAAATGTCTAACCACACTGAAGAGACTTGATGAGTCGAAACACGGTGTCTGTGGATTACTATATATATTTTTTTTTGGGGGGGGAGAATATCATTAATTCCAACTTAATTGGAGTCGTACATAATTTTGAAAATTAATTAATTAATAATGAATTAGGCGGGAATGCCTATTTAAATGTATGGCTAAACAAATCGAGAAAAATCAATCTCTGTATGTACATTTCGGCCTATTAGGCCTCATCAGCAGAGCTATAGATAGGAAGGCCGCCCTGTGCGTGATTTGAATATGTCAGCTTGGCAGTCCGGTTTCAAATCACGCACAGGGCGGCCTTCCTATCTATAGCTCTGCTGATGAGGCCTAATAGGCCGAAATGTACATACAGAGATTGATTTTTCTCGATTTGTTTAGCCATACATTTAAATAGGCATTCCCGCCTAATTCATTATTAATTAATTAATTTTCAAAACTAGGTACGACTCCAATTAAGCACATATTCTCCCAAAAATTGTCGGCTAAAAAAGCCATTCAAAACATACCGTGTTTACAACTTATCATATATATATATATATATATATATATATATATATATATATATATATACAAGAGAAAACCTACTCGAGAATATCTTGATTAATTCAGTGGATTGAACCCTGAAGATCCTTATGTTGAAACTCGAGTAGGTTATCTCTTGTACCTATATTGCAATAAATTTGCTCTGCTAACGTATTGAGCACTTTTCATTTGTTATATCACTGTCTTACATTTCTGAATTGTGCATCAACTAACCATTGTGACCATATTCACCGGTAGGTCACCTTTTCCATAATATATATATATATATATATATATATATATATATATTGAGGTTTGTTTCAATGTCGTTTATCGCATAAGAATTATACACAGACGCGCAACCACACACACAAAACACTTAAAAATGCAAAATGCCTTTTTTTGATACACACATTCACACACTCTCATACTCACACCGTAAAAGAGAATATTTGACGTCACATTTCAAACCGTCCATTTTTCAGCGTCCTTTCTTCAAATTTCAAATTTTGAACAGATTGATAAACAAGGACTATCACTTGCTTTTCTCGTTATTCTGTGATAAACATTTTTATCACCTTCCATATACCAACAAATGCCCTGAAGATGATCTTATTAATAGATCGAAACACTGCAGCGTCGGCCAATAAACTTACCACTCAACTTATTTAAACTTGTGTTTTTTTCAATTTTCTTAATATACTACATACCATTTATTTTTTTATAGTACGTGGCAGCCGGATATATTATCCCCTCGTCCACTGACAGCTGTAGCGGG
>CM042182.1:2674615-2689615 GCA_023376005.1 Doryteuthis pealeii | reverse complement strand
TTTTGACTTTGTGTATATATTCTGAAATATTCAGAGTTTATAACTCAAAACTAAATTATGCCATCCCATCTGCCATAAAAGTGGGTACATTTAGTGTATGAAATATATATGTAAATGTATAAACTATTGTGGGACAGAGTAATAATGATGATATCACATATGTCCCATAATATGTAGTATATTTTGTGTATGAAATGTATATGCAAATGTACCAGCTATTATGGGACAGTAATAGGCCTCTAAAACAGTTACTACCTCTTGATGAAATATTTTAGCCAAATATTTCTGGCTGAGCCATCCCGATATTTTTAGTTGACAGAGATTGTGTAAGATACTATTAACAAAAAGGGTTAATCACTCCCCCATTTACAGCCTTTTTTTTAATGGAATGATGGGATAGCTTTAAACGAATGAGTCTGTTCTGCCATTTGTCCACTGTATTTAAGAATACCCCCTAACATCAGTTAACGTACCGTATTATACACAAATACAAATATTATTATAATGGAGATTGTGTGTTTGTCTGTCTGTAACCGAAACTATATTACCATTCAAGTCACAATTCCCTTTGTTATTTACATCACATTCTCCATGATTTTATTTTTTATTTAAACCTCAATTATTAACAAAATTGTTTTACATCATTAAGACTGTTGACCATATCTACATACGAGTAACATGCAATTGTATTTATATATACAACAAAATAACGGTTTACAGTGTGAATGGGAAGGCTAATTTGCATATTGATCTTAAAAATTTGATTTTAATAAATATATGCTTAGTATTATTGATTTCTAATTGTTTGGTTTTATCTTAATGAATATGAGCAAAAATCTCGGGGATAAATCTTAAAAGAAATCCATTAACAAGAAGAAATAACTGTAATATTATTCTTTACTTCCTATTTTAACTATTTAATAGTTAAATTAGGAAAATTTACCAATGAAAGACAGGAGTAAGGGAAAATGATGGAAGAGTTAGTTTCAAAGCTGTTCTATTTTTCAATCATACCCCCTCTGTTCCAAATATTTTAATCTGAATTCTTATTCAGTTTCATTAGCCTTTCTAATTTAACATGATATTTTATTATATTAAAACTTAAATACTTGCAGCCGGATGGTGCATATATTTGCTAGTATCACTAATATCAGTTAACGTACCGTATTATACACAAATAAGAATATCACTAATATCAGTTAACGTACCGTATTATACACAAATAAGAATATCACTAATATCAGTTAACGTACCGTATTATACACAAATAAGAATACACTAATATCAGTTAACGTACCGTATTATACACTATATCAGTTAACGTACCGTATATACACAAATAAGAATATCACTAATATCAGTTAACGTACCGTATTATACACAAATAAGAATATCACTAATATCAGTTAACGTCAGTATTATACACAAATAAGAATATCACTAATATCAGTTAACGGACAGTATTATACACAAATAAGAATATCACTAATATCAGTTAACGTACCGTATTATACACAAATACGAATATCACTAAATCAGTTAACGTACCGTATTATACACAAATACGAATATCACTAATATCAGTTAACGTATTATACACAAATAAGAATATCACTAATATCAGTTAACGTACCGTATTATACACAAATAAGAATATCACTAATATCAGTTAACGGACAGTATTATACACAAATAAGAATATCACTAATATCAGTTAACGTACCGTATTATACACAAATAAGAATATCACTAATATCAGTTAACGTACCGTATTATACACAAATAAGAATATCACTAATATCAGTTAACGTACCGTATTATACACAAATACGAATATCACTAATATCAGTTAACGTACCGTATTATACACAAATAAGAATATCACTAATATCAGTTAACGTACCGTATTATACACAAATAAGAATATCACTAATATCAGTTAACGTACCGTATTATACACAAATAAGAATATCACTAATATCAGTTAACGTACCGTATTATACACAAATAAGAATACCCCAAACATCTATTAATGTACAATAATACTCATGAATAAGAACATAGCTAACAATTTTTATAAAAAGTTAATTTTCTTCTAATCCAGGAATTTAATATTCATAGCGGCTGTTGGGATTATCTTCCCTTGGCCTCGAAAAGTTATCTTCCCGCTGGGTTTCTGAACCGACCACCAGGGGACCTCTGGTTTTTAAGCACGGGTTTTGAAACTCCCTGTTTCTTTTAGCTACATCTTCTGGAACGACCACATAGGTTAGACCATTGTCACACCCTTCTCGGTGGGGGGCTTCTGCCCCCAACGCTATGCAACTCTCCTGGGGGCTTCGGCCCCTCATCACTAGTAAATGATTTTGAATGTATGGACTCTCCAGTCCTTTAATCTCTACTGTTGTATGTTCATGTACATGTACACAATTGTTTCTGTATCCTGTTGTATAAATGTGTTGTTTATTACATAAAATGTCATGTCCAGCCCACGTGTCGGAGTTTGTTTCGTTTCAACAAGTTATAACATTGTTAAAACCTTGAACCTTACCTAAAATAAAAACGGATATTATTATGTTTTATTATTGCCAAACTCTACAACACTCTACGAATCTATGAAACTAGCTTGCTAACCGTTATATCTTGATAGAATACCTTACTCAACCTGTAACATGTGACACAAAGTCGCACATTCGGGGCATCCAACGAGGATCGAACTTGATTACTACTCGGTTACTTCTAAATACAGTAGTAATGGATCTGCGAGAACTAGTTTGTTTGCCATTACAAAACGATGGGAAGTCTACTAAGTTTTTCAATAGAAATTTAGTTTTGTATAAACTTGTGTTACTGCTTATTTCTGACTTGAGGCCCTATCTGATACATAATTGTTAGTCACCTAACACTTATTTACAGTATTGTAGAAACCAAAATGGCTGTTATAAGTTGCAGCCCGCGGCCTTGAAGGATTGAGTGACAAGGCTTGACCTCATCCTAATTCTTCCGGTGGATACCGTGAGAATCGATGGAGAAGACCCTCTTCCGGTTTAGATTAGAAAGAGTTTTTAGTCAGATCGGCCAAACCACGAAAGTGATAAGTCACGTTATACGCACTGCCGACTCAATCTGCGCAAGTAGTCTGGTGGGGATTTCGGAATAAAATATGATCTAAAGCAAATCGATGTCTTTGGTTATTATCTAAAAACTACCAATGACACAGGGCTTCTGATAAAAGAGAAATTCCCAATGGAAGACCAGACACGAAGTCCGCAAGACGAAGTCCAGACGCTAGAAGAAGAACGTAAGATACCAAAGATGAGCAGAAGAATAATAGAAGAAAAGAGAGTATACAACATATCTATCTTACCACATTCAGAGTATGCAAGTATATAGAGTAAGTCAAGATACCATTTTTACATGTATAGATAAAAGATAGATAACATAGTGTATTAGTTATTAAATATAGCTAATATATTATAACCGATGTTGAATGCTATTTTATTAATGTTAGATTTTTCATTTTTCAGGCATATTGCCTCAATATCCTATTCCAACTAGATGTTAACATTCGAAAAATCGCCAGAAGACTGGAAAAAATAAAAATACAAATAATGAAAAGAAATGTTCCGTATTGTTCAATAACACTTGCCTACAATATAACTTGCTGCCAAAATACACAACACACACACACACACACACACACACACACACACATATATATATATATATATATATATATATATATATATATATATATATATATATATAAATTTAACATTTTTAAAAAAAAACAAATGATGTTAATAGTTTGCTGACAGAATCTGTTACGATCTTTTTAATAGAGCGGTCTTCATCAAGAGCATAATATGATGGAAAGACGGAAAAAATAACCGTTAGAAGAAGGGGTACAAACGAACGCTGGTTTTCGATTATGGAAGTTTTTTAAAAAAAATGCGTATTCTGTGTTAAAAATAAAATGAATTTCATTTAAAAAAATCAGAAGCATTATAATCCATAATAAAAACTCAAAAGAGTTTGGTGTAAAAATATATAAAAAAAGTGTATAATAAGTATCAAAAATGTTCATGATGTATTCCAGCTACAAAAATTAAGTTAAAAGTCCACAGTACAATTGAAGAAAATTGGAAAGTTTCAAGAATTTGTAGTTGTTGACAAATCCGTAGATCATATCATATCATGTTGACAAATCCGTAGATCATATCATATCATGTTGACAAATCCGTAGATCATATTAGCCTCCGGAGATGTAAAAATCCATATATTTTGTTTTTTCAATAGACAATATGAAGTAGATGGAAGTGAATCCGACAGTATGAATTTAATATTTTTTAGAAAAAACAAATGATTTTATTAGTTTGCTGACAGAATCTGTTTCGACGTTTCTAATAGAGTGGTCTTCATCAGGAGCAAAATATGAAGGAAAGACGGAATAAATAACCCTTTGAAGGAGGGGTATAAACATTTCTAAAAAAATGTTAAATTCATACTATCGGATTAACTTCCATTTACTTTATATATATATATATATATATATATATATATATATATATATGTGTGTGTGGTGTGTGTGTGTGTGTGTGTGTGTGTGTGTGTGAAGTGAAACATGGACCTTATACTCCCACCAAGAGCAGAGCCAAAATAACTTCTACCTTCGCTGCCTAAGACGTATACTGGGCGTCACCTGGAGGGACAGGATCACTACCACACCAGTTCTAGAGAGAGCTCAACTCCCCAGTTTGTGTTCTCTACTGAGTCAACGTTGTCTCCGATGGCTGGGTCATGTACGTCGGATGGATGATGGACGAATATTTGAAAAAACAAGTGTTCCGAAAATAGGATGAATTTATTTATCGATGTTTAAACATTTCGGTTTCTTTAAAGCTTCATCAGGATGTATCTTGGGGTGAAGAAAATGATGGATGTTTTATAGATGACAGGAGATTCTTATTTTTAAATTCCTATTTTCGGAACATTTGTTTTTTCAAATTTCTTAATATTGTCGGATTTATTTTCCATTTTTACTCCCATATATGGGCCGGGTTAGCTCAGTCGGTAGAGCGTTCGGCTAGAAACCACAAGCTTCCTAGTTCGATACCGGCCCTCGCCAACTCTTGAACTCACAAATTTTTTTTCTATTATATATACTAGCAAATATATGCACCCTCCGGGTGCTAGTATTTAAGATTTAATATAATAAAATATATTAAATTAGAAAGGCTGATGAAACTGAATAAGAATGCAGATAAAAAGATTTTGAACAGAGGGGCTATGATTGAAAAATAGAACAACTTTGAAACTAACTCTTCCATCATTTTACATTACTCCCGTCTGTCTTTGTTAAATTTTCCTGATTTAACTATTTAGTTAAGATAGAAAGTAAAGAATGATATTACAGTTATTTCTTCTTCTAATGGATTTCTTTTAAGATTTATTGCTGAAATTTTTGCTCAATCCAATAAGATAAAACAAAACAATTAGAAATCAATAATACCAAGCATATATTTATTAAAATCAAATTTTTAATATCAAAATGCAAATTAGCCTTACCATTCACACTGTAATCCGCTAATATGTTGTATATATAAATACAATTGCATGTTATTAGTATGTAGATATGGTCAACAGTCTTAATGATGTAAAACAATTTTATTAATAATTGGGTTTTAAATAAAAAATAAAATCATGGAGAATGTAATGTAAATAACAAAGGGAATTGTGATTTGTATAGTAATATAGTTTCGGTTACAGACAGAAAAACTCACAATCTCCATTATAATAAGATATATATATATATATATATATATATATACAAGTTTTGTTGAACTGTACAGAACTGTCGGACAAGTTTTTGGTTGACCCGTTCCAATTTTCGGGCCATCTTTCTGGTGTCGGGGTGTAACTGGTATAACAGTCCCCCAAAGTTTTTAAAACGAGCGCTTTCGGCAATTAAATTTTCCATCCTCAGGTAGGAAACGATGGTATGATTTCGTGTCTCGTTTTTAACGAAAATTGGAACGGATCAACCAAAAACTTGTCCAACAGGAATTGTCTGTACAGTTCAACAAAACTTGTATATAAAAAAAATGCTGCCAAAATACACTTATTTTAATATATATATATATATATATATATATATATATATATATATATATATATATATATATATATAATAAATAAGTAATCCGCAGAAACGTGTTTCGATGTTTACCTCTCATCAGTGTGGCTACACGTTAACAGCTACCCCTGGTCGGGTTTGAGACCTAAATGAATTTTTGTTCGCCAAGTCTCCCACCCGTGCGGCCGGTTGCGGCCGGTTGCGGCTGTCAAATATAGGAGAATATATAATTGATACATTTCCAAAATTTCAAATGAACTAAAATTCATCAGGCAATGAAACATTCAAATGAAAGGACAAGAGATGCCTGGCATTTTGTCCGCAGTTACATAGCGAGATGGAAAGATACACAGATGAATTGTATTCATAACATATTTTTTAAGCACCAGCATCCGGTGCTGAACAGATTCCTACAAACACAGAACAGATAAGTACAAACAATTAACAAGACAAACTTACACTAAAAGAGGAGGGTCAGTTCGGTATAGCCAATGCTGCAAAGTCAGTCTGAATATTGTTCTGTAAGTTAATCTACTTTAATCGTAGTCTATTTTATGGCTTTGTGCCAGTCCATCTAGTAAGTGCTGAAGAGCCTACTGTACAGAGACAGACAGAGAGAGAGAGAGAGAGAGAGAGAGAGAGAGAGAGAGAGAGAGAGAGAGAGAGTGTGGTGTGTGTGTGTGTGTGTGTGTGTGTGTATTGCGAGGAGGAAAGATACACTGTTGTGCCCTGGTTAGGGGCTAAAATAAAGACATAAGAAAGGAAATGAATTAAACAAATATATCAACAAAGAACAGTAGTACAAATATATACCAATGAGTCAGTTACACGCGAGGCTATCTTTCAGCTATCCGCTGTAATATTAACTCTCGCTTAAGTGCAGAATCTGCTGCTGTTCATAGTTGAAAGAGTTCATGCGTGCGTGATAAATTACCGTAACAATAAAAATGTCGATAAAAGGGATGTGATACAGAATCCGTTATAATCGAAAGATCGAAGAACTGAAACTTACTCATCCATCGCTCCGATCTTTCATTGCTAAATTTTCCCAATTTAACGATTTAGTTAAGACAGGAAGTGAATAATAGAATTTAAGTTATTCCTTCTTGTTAATGGATTTCTTTAAAGAATTATCCCTGAGATTTTTGCTCATCTCTATTAATAATGGAGATTGTCTGTATTTTTTTTTTGTTTTTTTTTTTTTGTTTTACGGCATATCAACCTCAGTGGGTCATTTAATACCGATAAAGTTTTGAAATAAATCAATTCTTAATGGTTAATACAATTTTTTTATAAATACATTTTTCTATTTAGCCCATAGATGGGACCCTAACAGGTACTACTATTCCGGGTCAGAGTGGACCAAGGAGCAATGGTGATGAAGGGGTGCTCCACATTCCCCAAACCTCCAAAACTGGAACCTCACCATCCGATAGAGTTTAACGTCATTCCCCGTACATGTAGACCCACAGCCACCGCCTTCTAGCACCCATATGATAAAAAGGGGTTGGGGCTTTCCATAAGGGCAATAGAGCTGGGAAAATCATATAGGTGCTAGGGTTTGACGTGACCAACCGATTGATCGGAGGGGACTTCTCCGACCGCCGATAGGGCCAAAGTGGAGTATTGCATGTCATGAACTGCTCATCCACCTGGGTTCTATCCTTAAGCATCACTGGTCGCCACCCACGGCCAACAGGTGGCCCCATTGGGGGGGTTACCCCTCTGCAGAGGTGCAGTCGGTGCATTCTAACGCCCAGACCGACAGGGCGGTTGGAGAGCCCCCTCCGAATCAATCGGCTGGTCACTCAAGCCCTAGCACCTATATGATTTTCCCAACTCTATTGCCCTTATGGCAAGCCCCAACCCCTTTTTATCATATGGGTGCTAGAAGGCGGTGGCTGTGGGTCTACATGTACGGGAATGACGTTAAACTCTATCGAATGGTGAGGTTCCAGTTATTGGAGGTTTGGGGAATGTGGAGCACCCTTCATCACCATTGCTCCTTGGTCCACTCTGACCCGGAATAGTAGTACCTGTTAAGGGTCCCATCTATGGGCTAAATAGAAAAATGTATTTATAAAAAATTGTATTAACCATTAAGAATTGATTTTTTTCAAAACTTTATCGGTATTAAATGACCCACTGAGGTTGATATGCCGTAAAACAAAAAAAAAACAAAAAAAAAAATACAGACAATCTCCATTATTAATAGAGATGAGCAAAAATCTCAGGGATAATTCTTTAAAGAAATCCATTTAACAAGAAGGAATAACTTAAATTCTATTATTCACTTCCTGTCTTAACTAAATCGTTAAATTGGGGAAAATTTAGCAATGAAAGATCGGAGCCGATGGATGAGTAAGTTTCAGTTCTTCGATCTTTCGATTATAACGGATTCTGTATCACATCCCTTTTTATCGACATTTTTATTGTTACGGTAATTTATCACGCACGCATGAACTCTTTCAACTATGAACAGCAGCAGATTCTGCACTTAAGCGAGAGTTAATATTACAGCGGATAGCTTAAAAAGATAGCCTCGCGTGTAACTGACTCATTGGTATATATTTGTACTACTGTTCTTTGTTGATATATTTGTTTAATTCATTTCCTTTCTTATGTCTTTATTTTAGCCCCTAACAGGGCACAACAGTGTATCTTTCCTCCTCGCAATACACACACACACACACACACACACACACACCCACTCTCTCTCTCTCTCTCTCTCTCTCTCTCTCTCTCTCTCTCTCTTCTCTTCTCTTGTCTGTCAGTAAGTAGCACTCTTCAGCACTGTACTAGATGGACTGGACAAAAGCCATAAAATAGACTACGATTAAAGTAGATTAACTTACAGAACAATATTCAGACTGACTTTGCAGCATTGGCTATACCGAACTGACCCTCCTCTTTTAGTGTAAGTTGTCTTGTTAATTGTTTGTACTTATCTGTTCTGTGTTTGTAGGAATCTGTTCAGCACCGGATGCTGGGTGCTTAAAAAATATATGTTATGAATACAATTCATCTGTGTATCTTTCCATCTCGCTATGTAACTGCGGACAAATGCCAGGCATCTCTTGTCCTTTCATTTGAATGTTTCATTGCCTGATGAATTTTAGTTCATTTGAAATTTTGGAAATGTATCAATTATATATTCTCCTATATTTGACAGCCGCAACCGCCGCAACTGGCCGCACGGGTGGGAGACTTGGCGAACAAAAATTCATTTAGGTCTCAAACCGACAGGGGTAGCTGTTAACGTGTAGCCACACTGATGAGAGGTAAACATCGAAACACGTTTCTGCGGATTACTTATTTATTAATATATATATATATATATATATATATATATATATATATATATATAAATATATATATATATTAAATAAAGTGTATTTTGGCAGCATTTTTTTATATACAAGTTTTGTTGAACTGTACAGACAATTCCTGTTGGACAAGTTTTGGTTGATGCCGTTCCAATTTTGTTAAAAACGAGACCACGAAATCATACCATCGTTTCCTACCTGAGGATGGAAAATTTAATTGCCGAAAGCGCTCGTTTTAAAAACTTTGGGGGACTGTTATACCAGTTACACCCCACACCAGAAAGATGGCCCGAAAATGGAACGGGTCAACCAAAAACTTGTCCGACAGTTCTGTACAGTTCAACAAAACTTGTATATATATATATATATATATATATATATATATATATATATATGGAGATTGTGAGTTTTTCTGTCTGTAACCGAAACTATATTACTATACAAATCACAATTCCCTTGTTTTTACATTACATTCTCCATGATTTTATTTTTTATTTAAACCCAATTATTAATAAAATTGTTTTACATCATTAAGACTGTTGACGGCATATCTACATACTAATAACATGCAATTGGTATTTATATATACAACATATTAGCGATTACAGTGTGAATGGTAAGGCTAATTTGCATTTTGATATTAAAAATTTGATTTTAATAAATATATGCTTGGTATTATTGATTTCTAATTGTTTTGTTTTATCTTATTTGAGGTCAAAAAATTTCAGCAATAAATCTTAAAAGAAATTTAGAAAAGAAATAACTGTAATATCATTCTTTACTTTCTATCTTAACTAAATAGTTAAATCAGGAAATTTAACAAAGACAGACGGGAGTAGTAAAATGATGGAAGAGTTAGTTTCAAGTTGTTCTATTTTTCAATCATAGCCCCTCTGTTAAAAATCTTTTTATCTGCATTCTTATTCAGTTTCATCAGCCTTTCTAATTTTATATTATTATTTTATTATCTATACTTTCAGCACCGGAGGGTGCATATATTTGCTTTATATATAGAAAAAAAAATTTGTGAGTTCAAGAGTTGGCGAGGGCCGTATCGAACTAGGAAGCTTGTGGTTTCTAGCCGAACGCTCTACCGACTGAGCTAACCCGGCCCATATATGGGAGTAAAAATGGAAAATAAATCCGACAATATTAAGAAATTTGAAAAAACAAATGTTCCGAAATAGGAATTTAAAAATAAGAATCTCCTGTCATCTATAAAACATCCATCATTTTCTTCACCCAAGATACATCTGATGAAGCTTTAAAAGAAACCGAAATGTTGAGTGAATAAATTCATACTATTTTCGAGAAACATTGTTTTTTCAAAATTTCTTCATATTTATTTATCATATTCATATATTATATTAATACATATATATATATATTATATATACCATATATCTGTTGCTGTGGTATCAGTAAATATCCAAAAGTTCTCATTATATTAACATAGGGCAGCTATAATATCGAAATTATATATAGTTATAGCATATATACACTTATAATTGTTACATAGAGTCTGAATGACGGTTTTTGAATAAGAGAAAACCTATATTTTAAAGATTTCTTTTAAGTCTTTAAAATAGAGTATTTGATATAAAATGCTGTGTTACGAACCATGAGTAGATAGAATATTGTCAACTTACATCTATATATTTTCGTCCATCATCCATTACCGACGTACATGACCCAGGCATCGGAGGACGACGTTGCCTCAGTAGAGAACAACAAAACTGGGGAGTTGAGCTCTCGTCTAGAATCTGCAGATGGTAGTGATCCTGTCTCCCTCCAGCTGACGCCGTATACGTCTAAGGCAGCGAAGGTAGAAATTATTTTGGCGCTGCTCTGGTGGGAGTATAAGGTCCATGTTTCACTTCCACAGCTTACCAGACCCACACACACACGCACCCCCCACATATATATATTATATATATATTATATATTTATTTATATATGAGTATAAATGGAAGTTAGATCCGATAGTATGATTAACATTTTTTTAGAAATGTTTGTCCCTCCTTCAAAGGGTTATTATTCGTATTTCCTCATATTGCTCCTGATGAAGACCNATCAAATGTTTGAGAAACATTCTCGACCACAGATTTTGCATTTGTAGGTTGTCCCTGTAGATGATGATGTTCCGATGCTTTGTTGCCGTTTGCTTTCTTATGGACCTCTTAGCTTCATGATGTATCAGAGTGACTTCTGACATGTACAGTCCTCTATGGAGATTCTGCCCACCGAGGTGCGTCTTGAGCCAAATTTTCCCAGCTGGAAGGGACAATGCCAAAGCAGCTGAGATCATTTTTGCAGACATCTTGATCGGCAGTAGGGGCGACCAATCTGTCCTTTTTACCAGATGTTTAGCTCTCCATACAGGATGTTTTCGGGATTCGTCATCATCCATCCGACGTACATGACCCAACCATCGAGACGACGTTGTCTCAGTAGAGATTACAGGCTGGGGAGTTGAGCTCTCTCTAGGACTGCTGTGTTAGTCATCCTGTCCCTCCAGGTGATGCCCAATACACATCTAAGGCAGCGAAGGTAGAAGGTATTTAGCCGCCGCTCTTGGTGGGGAGTATAAGGTCCATGTTTCACTTCATACATGAGGGTGCTGATAACACATGCCCTATACACTTGTACCTTTGTACGGATAGTGAGCTTGCTGTTGCCCACACTCTTGTTGTAAGCTTCCCAAAAGTTGAGGCAGCTTTTCCGATCCGGCAACATGAGTTCAGCAATCAAGTGAACAGGTTGTCAGTGATGGTGGATCAAAGGTAGGTGAAGGTGTTTTACGGTTTTCCAGAGTGTAGCTGTTCATGGTGATGGAGGGAGGATTTCCAGTTCCTAGTCTTAGTTTTCTTTATTACTAATGGTCAGGCTTGAAGTCCTGGCAGGCTTTGGTGAACTGGTCCATGAGTGTTTGCAGGTGCTCCTGAGAGTGTGCTACACTGCTGCATCATCAGCAAATAGCATGTCCCGAATGACAAATTGCTTGCCTTTGTTTTTGCTTCCCCCAAAAAAATTCTCCGCATTCCTCAGTCTTCACACTGCATGAAAGGCACCATCCAGTTTGATGGGTCACCTCAGACCCTTTCAGCATTCGTCGTGGTGTCAAGCAGGGTGCGTGTTGGCACCCACTCTGTTTGGGATCTTCTTTTCCCTCCTTTTGCGCCCGCTTTTGGTAAATAATATATATATATATAATATATATATATATATATATATATTATATTAAATTTTCAAAATTAGGTATGATTTCAATTAAGCACATATCCTCCATATATAATTATTATATATATATTACATATATATATATACATATATATATATAATATATATATATTATATATATATAATATATATATATATATAGAGAGAGAGAGAGAGGAGAGAGAGAAAGAGAGATTAGAAATGGAATTTCGTCGGTCCGAACGATATTACTGAGGAACACTTATGGTTCCTCTATAGGCGAGCACCTCATAAGTAACCCCAATTGTGCCAATTCATTCAGTGTTGACTGGTTCTCAGTTGAGAGCAAGTCACACTCCTTTTATCACCTCAAAATGTTGGAGACATTGTATATCTTACAATAAACCTGCTCTTGTAAACAAAGAGAGGCTTACTGGTTTGAATATCATCAATCTTTAGATCTTTCTCCACCCCGCTTTTTTGAGGTATAGAAAAGAAATGTTCTTTTCTTCTTTTGTTATTTTTCTCTTCTCATTTAATGGGTATATCTATTTTCCTCGATATAAACTCGAGGATGTCTTTCGGATTCGTCGATGTTGATCGAGGAACCAACATGTTAGCTAGCAACTCGTTTTTATTCCCATCCCCGCCTTCTATTGTATAAAAAATGAATCTTTAGGAGGTTTGCATTAAAGCATTAATAATAATATATTATATATATATATATATATATATATATATATATATATATAAGTTAATAGAAAGGAAATGAATCTGACGGTATGAGTATAGATAAAAGGATATGAAAACAACACAATATCATCTTCAGAGATTGTTTTACTCCGGACTTAACAAGAGCAGAGACGAAATAATTGTTATTTTCGTCTCCGCTCTCGATAAGTCCGGAGTAAAAACAAGCTTGAGATGATTTTTATAATCGAAATATTGTTCAATATTAGCTATGAAATATGATATTAAATATTTTCACTTTAACAGCATATTGTGTTGTTTTTCATATCCTTTTATTATACTCATATATATATATTATAATATATATAATATACATATATATATATATATGTGTGTGTGTGGCGGGGGTTGTGTGTGGTGTACCTGTATTACAATAAATTTGCTCTACTGAGTATTGAGCACTTTTTGTTTGTTATATCGCTGTCTTACCTTTCTGAACTTTGCATCAACTAACCATTGTGGCCAATTTCAGCGGTAAGTCACCCTTTCCATAATAAAAAAAAAAAACAACAAAACACACACATATATATATATATATATATATATATATATTATATATATATATATATATATATATAAGAGATTTACGGCAAAACTGGTAGTAAGGGATGATTCTATATGTGATTTCTAAGATACACTGTATTAATATTGATGATCCAGTATTATAAATACAGCGAATCTTTTAAATCACTGAAGAGAGCTCAATGTATAATAATCTTTTAGATTATATACAGAGCAATATTTATCAATAAGAAGGAAGAACTCACACCGTAATTCCATAATAAATTTATTTCGACCAAAATTGGGCCTAAATAAATCTAAGTTGATTTAAAACAGCTCCCCAAATTTTCGTCTCATCAGATTGGTCTCAATTCAGGTGAAGTAAAAGAAAGAATGCACAAAAATCATGACTCCAAGTAGAGAGAAATATTTCGTCCTTCAAGAATCCTCAGCGATCTGACATTTTATTCAAAGCAAAATACGTACATTTGTGTTTATAGAACAGAAAGTGAGTTGGTGGTGGAATTAGGGTAAGGAGGTTAGGGATAATTTGATGAAATGAGAATAACATGATATAATGTGGGGAAGGGTAGAGGAAGCATGGAAGAGGAAGTTGCTAGGTGTTTGATGGGAGAGGGGTTGGTTGGGAGAGGAGGGTAAAATTCATGGTATGGGAGAGTTTGATTTATTGTATGGGGATGATAAGAGGAAGGTAGTGTTCGGTGTCATTAGATCAGTAGTGTGGTGGGTTAGCAAGGAAATTTGATTCTTTGTGAGTGGAGGGGAAGAAACAAGATGAAGCAGGGTAGGCCTACTTGGACTTGTTGAGTCGTCATTTTTGTTCATTCTTCCTTTTACCTCACCTCATACTGTTGGATTTTACTCCAACCCCTCTTATATATATATATATATATATATATATATATATATATATATATATATATATATTATATATATTTATAACACAGTAGTGAATCTAAAAAGATTTTTATTCTTTATCTTCTTTCAGATTCTTCATAAATTCTTCTTTTGCCTTGGCAATCGCCCACTTCGCTGTTTGTTTGTCAGTTCTTGCATTGTGCCTCTTCT
>CM042182.1:2667115-2669615 GCA_023376005.1 Doryteuthis pealeii | reverse complement strand
AATGAAGAAGGGTCCAAACTTTAAATGATGCGTAATGTGTGTCAATACCCCCAACCTACGGAGGAAAATAACCAAATATAAGTAAGTAAAGTTAACGGGGCGGCCTAAAGTCAGTATCACCCAAAACAATGAGGGAGTATATCCCCTTTTCAATAGCGCTAGACTAAGAAGATTGTTTTGGTATCTTGGGTGGAGCGTTACACTTACCATCAGCTCCTCACTTTACCGCACAGATCCCTGTACTACTCTTACGCTGAGTATGAGTAGTACCGGGATCTGCGCAGTAAAAGGATATTTGCTAGTATTTTTAATAGAAAATTTTCCCTAAAAATCAATCGAAATATAATTTGAATGCATCTGCAGATTTAAAAGTCTACTGGAGTTAAATTAATCATTAAAATGTTAACCTCGAGGTTCCTAGTCCGAGGCTCTACCGACTGAGCTAATCCGGCCCTATAAAACCAAATGTCAAATTTATCCCGAACACCCTGTACATTTTACTTATAATGTACTTATATATATACAGTGGTACGTTGACACGGGTTTAATTTGTTCCATTCAATTTTCTCATATATATAAATCAATTTTCCCTTTGAACTAAACATAAATGCCATTAATCCTGGCCCAACACCCCATTGCACCCAATTTCACTGTATTATATAAAAACATAATAAAATAGAATGTAATGAATTAGGTGCTGTCATATCATTTAAATTTTATAAATATCTTTCATAGGCGTAATAGATTTTGAAACTTAATGTTTTTTAGCTCACTAATCACCTTAGATTTTAGCATCCAACCCAGAGCGAAAAATCGACCAAGTGACAGCTCATAACTTTCAAAACTCGGAAGTTGGGGCACTAGTAAGATACCACTGTACACACACACACACACACATACACACACACACACACACACACACACACACACATATATATATATATATATATATATATATATATATATATAAAAGTTCGAATGTAAGCATAATCATATATTCATTCATGAATAAGCACATTCACTAAATATTTGTTATAGTAAAAATCATTTCCAATGCATTTTATTGTAAAAATCATTGTCCAATGCCTTTTTATAGTAAAAATCATTTCCAATGCATTTTTATAGAAAACTCATTTCCAATGTATTTTTATAGTAAAAATCATTTCCAATGCATTTTCATAGTAAAAATCATTTCCAATGCATTTTTATAGTAAAAATCATTTCCAATGCATTTTCATCGGAAAAATCATTTCCAATGCATTTTATATAAAAAAAATCATTTCCAATGCATTTTTATAATAAAATCATTTCCAATGCATTTTCATAGTAAAAATCATTTCCAATGCATTTTCATAGTAAAAATCATTTCCAATGCACTTTTATAATAAAAATCATTTCCAAAATTTTTGTTCATATTCTCCATATTTACATACAGTGATATATATATATATAATATATATATATATATATATATAAAGAGAGAGAGAGAGAGAGAGAGAGAGAGAGAGAGAGAGAGAGAGGGGGGGGAGACAGACAGACAGACAGAGACAGAGACAAGAGACAGAGACAGAGAGCGACAGAGACAGAGAGAAACAGAGACAGAGACAAAGTAAATTGAAAATGGGAAGGAATCAGACGATATGTTGAAAGGATAAATAAATAAAGGAAAGAAAATGTTGAATGGATAAAATTGATTTAATGTGACTTACTAACACGTGTTTCGTTCAGGAGTTTGTTCATGTACACATGTATTGTATTCATTCTTATTTTAAATATAAAATAGAATATTCATAAATATGAATACAAAATAAATTTATAAATATAAATATGAAATATAAAATAAAATCTTTATAACTTTCTATTATTTTATTTTATTTTATATTCAAAATAATAATAGATAGAACACATGTGTACATAAACAAACTCCTGGCCGAAACACGTGTTATTAACTCAATCTATTTTATCCATTCAACATTTTCTTTCCTTTATCTATTTTTCCTTTCAACACACACACACAACACACGCGCGCGCGCGCGCGCACACACACACACACACACACACACACACACACATATATATATATATATATATATATATATATTTATAACTCATCCACAGACACGTGTTTCGGCGTTTCACGCCTCTTCAGTGTGGCTAGCCACAACAACTATCCTTGCCTAGGGTCGAACTTTAACTGACTGTTTGCCAGCCTGATATTTCATCCCCTCGGCCACTGACAGCTGTAGCGGGACAGCTGTTTTTAAACTATTAAATACATAAGTTTGTTTATATATTTTTACGGTCACAGAGAGATCAAGTTTCTGCGGAAACGATCATTGCTTATATGGTTAGTAGAGAAAGTTAATTTAAATTACCAATTAGAGAGCTCATACCGAATTTATGGGAGCATATATATATATATATATATATATATATATATATATATATATTCAGACTTTGAGTCATCCCCCAACTGATGCTATCAACGAGTCTCTGAGAT
>CM042182.1:2657115-2662115 GCA_023376005.1 Doryteuthis pealeii | reverse complement strand
AAGACGGTAACACTTTTTTTTCTTTTTGAAGCAATAACCTCCCCCCCCCCTTGACTTCGATTACCATCCCATTAACATAATTTCCCGCCAATTTCACAGTTCATCGAGGAGAAAAGCAATTAGGTCAGTTCTCCTGCACTTCTTCGTCTTGTGAAATGCAATTTGAAAAGAAGAAAAAGAAATAATATAATGAATAAAATGACATTGACTTCCGGTTTATGATCTTCGCCACTTCCTTCTGGCCATACCCCCTACCCCAAACCTTCATAATCGAAAATGTAAATAATTATGAGCAGACGCTGTTATTGAGATATGAATTACGATGTAATTTGTAGGGTAATCTCTTTATATATAGAAAACAATGTGATTTTACAAGGGGTACTGAGGGCGTCCCCATGGCCTCGTGGCTTTCGTGCTGGAATAAGTTCGGTAGTCGTTCTATTATGTTCACTTGCGGACTAATACCGTTGGGAAAGGCATGAACTCTCTCACCCCACATCTATAGATTAAATAGTTTTGAATACTCGTTCGTATTTCTTCTTATGGCTTCTACGTCTTCTTGTGTCAGCATAAAATAACCCAAGGTGGTTGAACATGCCCTAATGTTCAATACTCGTTCGTATTTCTTCTTATGTCTTCTACACCCTCTTGTGTCGGCATAAAATAACCCAAGATGGTTTGACATACCCTAATGTTCAATACTCGTTCTTATTTCTTCTTATTTCTTATATATATATATATATATATATATATATGTGTGTGTGTGTGTGTGTGTGTGTGTGTGTGTGTGTCTGTCTGTCTGTCTGTCTGTGTGTGCTTTAAATTAAGTGTATTTTGGCAGCATTTTTTATTTTAAACATGTTTCGTTAATCACCACTGACAATTCTTGTAGGACGAGTTTTTGTTCGATCCTTTCTAATTTTCCGTCCATCTTTTTAATGTCAGGGTGGAACTGGTGTAGCAATCCACCAAAGGTTTCATTACTAAGAGCGCTTTCGTCATGTCCATCTGCCATCTTCAGGTATGAAACTGATGAGGTGTTTCAGGTGTCTCGTTTTTAAAACAACGAGCAGTAACGTAGGAATTGGTAGTGGGAAGTAGTAGGAATTGGTAGTGGGTTCAAACTATTTCTAGCATTAGAGATTTTTGTAGGAGGAGGGTCACAAGTTTGTGAGAATGAAAGGGGAATAGTGGAAGGGGGATAGGCGGAAAATTATAGGCGGGATATATATATAAATATTATATTATATATATATATATATATATTATATATAGAGTTTTATAATTAGCTTGAAGCATTGTGTATATATTGGTTTGGAGGTTGATTTTGAAGGCTATCACAATGCAATTTTTAAAACTAAAAATGCCATAACAAGACAACAACTATTTCAGTTCCAGTGTTCTTCTGAGAAAGATATTTTTATCTCGAAATATCAAGAATAAATTACAGGTTAACAGACCACACCATTGTTACCTTATTATTTTTTCTTTGCATCTGCATTGTGATAGCCTTCAAAATCAACCTCCAAACCAATATATATATATATATATATATGCTTTTCCTATGCGTGCATTAACGTCGTTTTCTGTGGGCCGCTATAAATAAATTATCGATCATATGGAGGTCCAATCTCACAGACAATTTAAAGAGACAGTTCTTCCAGGCCGTTGTCGTATGAGTACTGCTGTATGATTGCACCACCTGGATCCTAACGAAGCGACTAGAGAATAAACTAGATGGGAGCTGCACAAGAATGCTGCGGGTGATCATGAACAAGACGTGGAAACAGCACCCTACCAGAAAGCAGCTGTACGGCCACCTACCACATATCACCCAAACCATCCGAGTGAGACGGACAAGACACGTGGGACACTGCTGGAGAAGCAAGGACGAACTCATAAGCGACGTCCTCCTGTGGAAGCCAGCACATGGACACGCCAGTGTGGGCCGACCAGCAAAAACGTACGTTGATCAGCTCTGTGCGGATACAGGATGCTGCATAGAGGACCTCCCGAGAATGATGAGCGATAGGGACGGATGGAGAGAGATTGTCATGGATATACGCACTGAAAGCGCGACATGATGATGATGATATATATATATTCCAAGTGAGAGACAACCAACTTCGCATTCTCTCGAATTAATATATGGTATCTGTTCATCTTCTTTTATTCGCATAAGACAGGCCAAAATAAAACGAGGCGTGGTAACGCGAGTCCCGGCCGTATGATAGAAGTGTCCTCATCGGATCCTTGGGTCGGAATCACCTGACGCCAAACAGACTGAGGGTGAACCGAAAGGGATATTTTTCTCTTTTATCATGTCCATGCATTGGACTCCTTGTCAAACTGGCCATGTGTTGCATATTGTGTCCGATGATTAAATACGGATGTTTCCAATCGACTGAGAAATCCAGAGATACTCTCTGGAAATCTTTACGCGGCCAATAACATTGAATAAGAAGACTTAATATAATAGAACACGTTGTAACCAAAAGTTATAATAAAATTAGAAATAAGTCTAAAGGAAATTACACCTCGTTTTTTTTTCTCACTGATTTACTACATAAATGCATTGGAAATGATTTTATAATATGAATTCCTTGGGAAAGGATTTTACTATGAAAATGCATTGGAAAGGATTTTACTATAAAAATGCATTGGAAATTATTTTACTACGAAAATGCATTGGAAATGATTTTTACAATAAAAATGTATTGGAAATGATTTTTACTATAAAAATGCATTGGAAATGATTTTTACTATAAAATGCATTGGAAATGAAATGCATTGTGAATGATTTTTAATAAGAATCCATTGGAAATTGATTTTTTACATCAAAAATGGAATGGAAATGATTTTACTATAAAAGTGCATTGCGAATGATTTTTACTATGAACATGCATTGGAATGATTTTTACTATAAAAATGCATGGGGAATGATTTTTTACTATAAAAATGGAATGGGAATGATTTTTACTATAAAATGCATTGGAAATGATTTTTACTATGAAAATGCATTGGAAATGATTTCTACTATAAAAATAAAATGGCAATGATTTTTAATATAAAAATGCATTGAAAATGATTTTTACTATGAAAATGCATTAGACATGATTTTTACTATAAAAATGCATTGGAAATGACTTTTACTATAAAAATGCATTGGAAATGATTTTTACTATAAAAATGCATTGGAAATGATTTTCTATATAAATACATTCGCAAAGAGTTTTACTAAATGAATACAATGAGAATTGATTTTACTATATAAATGAAGCTAGATGGAAACTACACCCTCATATTCCATACGTTCTTATTTCTTCTCATTTCTTCAACATCTTGAGGTCAGAGAGACAGACAGACAGACAGACATCGAGTAGGGGAGAGAGAGGGGGATAGAGAGACAGAGACAGAGAATAAGAGAGAGAGAGAAGAGTGTGAGATACAGAGAGAGAGAGAGAGAGAGAGAGAGAGAGAGAGTCATAGAGAGACAGAGAGACAGAGACAGAGATGGAGACAGTGAGACAGATCCAGAGAGAGACAAAGAGACAGACAGACAGACAGACAGATACCAAGATGGGAAGAGAGAGGGGGATAGAGAGACAGAGATGGAGACAGAGAGAGGGGGATAGAGAGACAGAGATGGAGACAGAAAGAGTGAGAGAGAGAGAGAGAGAGACACACACAGACACAGACACAGAGAGACAGAGAGACAGAGAGAGACAGAGAGACAGAGAGAGAGATGCAGCGACATATGATGAGCAACTTCGGCACGAAATTATCTTCAAATAATTGTTCTAACCAACGAGGTTTAGCACAGGGATAATTTCTTAGAGAGGGGGATAAAGAGACAGAGATGGAGACAGAAAGAGAGAGAGAGAGAGAAGAGAGAGAAGAGAGAGAGAGAGAGAGAGAGGGGGGGAGAGAGATGCAGCGACATATGATGAGCAACTATGGCACGAAATTATCTTCAAATAATTGTTGTAACCAACGAGGTTTAGCACAGGAATATTTTCCTAGCTTGCCTTAGAGAAAAAAAAGAAAAATTGGTATGGTGCCAATTCCTATGTCGTGTCTAGAATTTGGTGCTAGACTGATTGCTTCTTCGCATTATTTGGAATCAACACAATTAATTACTGCTCGCACCTTCGGGCATCTGGAATATACCTTTCTCCGATGAACTAAGGAATCCGATAATGAATTGATGAATCTAACCCATTTTATCATTAACCTCAACTTTATCATATTTTTCAAATACATCTTTTTCTAACAGAATGTTTTGCAGATATAATTAACAGAAACAAACTTAGTTGTTCTCTTTCCAAATTCTGAATTTTAACATTTGCTCAGAGTCCTAACATTTCCTTCTGATCCGTCTTAAAGAAAGGAGAAGGGTAAGGATGAATCTCAAAGTAGTTTTGACTAACGAGAAGATATTGTGTACTCATATACCCTCTGTTAAGTTTCTGACCGCCATCCTTAGCCAGTTGAAAAAGAAAAAGTAAGTAAGTCCCGAACTATAGAATCCTTTGGTAAGTGAATAAGTCCTGCGTTATGGAATTCTACGTAGTGTCAATGGTCCAGTGATATAATCCTATGTTCCGTCGTCCACGAAGGTTCAAAGCATTGTACGTAGGTATAGCCAGAACAGCCAGTATAAGTAACAATATCAGCAGCAGAGTACTGCCAGTGGTTGGCCAATAGGTTGGTCACATGGTTATCGGCGAGTCTATAAGTAGAAGTGGATATCTGGCACACACCTTATATTAAAAAACGCCAACACCCTCTTTGGGTATATACATCGAGAGAGATAGAGAGTTTCGGCTGAGAGAGAGAGAGAGAGAGAGAGAGAAAAGAGAGAGAGAGAGAAGGAGAAAGAGAGAGAGAGAGAGTCGTGACTTACTTACTTCCATTTCTTCTTTCTTTTTTCTTCCTCACTGTTATGATCGTCTAGTCACTATGTTTCATCTTTAATTCTTTGGCCGGTTGTCATCTTG
>CM042182.1:2629615-2649615 GCA_023376005.1 Doryteuthis pealeii | reverse complement strand
GGTATTTATCCATCTTTTCATTTTCCTTCATTTCTCCTGTTGAGTTTGCTTTCTAGGATTTTTTTGTTCTCCCAAGGTATTATTATTATTATTATTATTATTAGTTGTGCTATTCAGATGTGGCTTTTGTTTTAGATCTGATAATGGGGGATACAAAGTAAAGATAGTCTGTCCATTTTTAGAAATTATAAACTAGATCACAAGATCGCAGAATCTGCTCGCAGAATCTCTGAATTGATGTAAATAGAACAATATCTAACCTTAATACCAAATATTCTTTGAAACATCTTAACTCCGGGAAGATATTCTGTGAGAATAAATCCCTAAAGTGGATGACCATTATTTAAACACATCTTGATTCTCTAAAGTAGCAAGAAGCTAGAATCCCAGGAAGATACATTTTATAGATAATTTTATAAGTATTTAACTACCCCCTCTGCTCGAGTAGGATGTGAGGGAAGGTCAATTTTTATGTGGAGTTCAATAATTTTGAATTTCCATTTCTTAGACCGGTTGCCATGGGTTAGACTTTTATGTCTACACCCTTCTCGGGTGGGGGCTTCTGTCCCCAAAGCAACGCTAGTAAGTTTGTTGAAACTATGGACTCTTCAGTCCTATATCTCTATTTTGTATGTTCTTGTAGTGAACTAATGTATACGTTTGTTATTGTATATCATTCCTTTCTTTGTAGGTGTATTTTATGTTATATGTCACTCCATGCGCTGTCCTATTTATTAGTCCATTATGTTATGTTTAACACCCTTGTCGGAGTTGTTTGTTTCAACCAGTTATAATTCATATTGTAACTTTGAACCTTACAGCTGGTTTAATGGCATATTGTTATATACTGGGGTTCTCACTAACCCAAATCAGTATAACGTTATATACCTTTCTTACTTCTTACTCTGGTCGTCTATTCTTCTGGTCGGCTTTGCTTCTGATCGTCTATCATCTATCTTGGTCTGGTATATCTTCTAAGGTCTCGTCTGGTCTTCCTTGTATGGGGATTTCGGGTCTGGTTTCTGTTGGGGATCACTCCTTATCAGAAACCCTGTGTCATTGTTAGTTTTTGGTAATAAACACAAGACTTCGATTTATGTTGATGTTACTTTATTTATAAATCCCCACCCAGACAATCTGCGCAGATGAGGCTTACATGTTGCTAGCTCGGCTTCTAAGTTCTAACTGACTTACTGAGTTGCTTACTCCTTAAACCGGAAGAGGGCCTTCTATTGCCTTCCGGTTCTCACGATCCATCCCCGGAAAGCAAAGTCAGAGTGAGGTTAAGCGCTGTCACTCACTCTCAAGGCCATCAGCTGTACTGATCGCCATAATGATTTCTACACTACCTTAAAAATGTATTAGGAATCCAATTATTATGTAACAATATCAACCCTTGAGGTTGATAGGTTTGAATTGAGGGATTTCCTTCCAGACCGGTTCCCATACCAAGATGAAAAAGCCCACTCTACCCTACTATTTACTCATAGCTGGTTTAATGACATATATATTTACTAACCCCTCCGCACAAGCAGGATGCGACACAAGGTCAATTTCTTAAGCGGGGTTTAACAGGTTTGAATTCAGAATTTTCCTTCTCCTAGACTGGTTACCTAGCCATGGTTAAAGAGTCCAGTCTGCCTTGTGCCTTACCCGTACACGTGGGGTACCTGGTAAATATCGGCAGTTTCATTTATTATTAGAAATTAAAGTTATTATTATCTGCGTTATTCGGACTATTGTCCTCATCTTCATAGTTATCTGTACAATGTTTCGGCCGATAAACCCTCTGGTATTCTTCAGGTATTTGTCGGACTCGGGAACTTTCTTTTCGGACTCGCTAACATTCTTGTCGTAATCGGGAACCTTCTTGTCGTAATCGGGAGCCATCACGGAACTTTGAACCCAATCCTTTATTCAGTCCACGGGGGTATCCTGTTCCCATTCCGCTAACCATAACTGGGGTATAGGCGTTAAGATGTGTTAATTATTATTCTATATTACTGCCGCCCTTGATGAGGATTGAACCTGCAATCTAGAGATAACTGTCATTTAGAACTGTCTTAACCTAACTCCTTTATCCACTAGACCATGTGTCCGATTGGACAAGGAGTTTCTCGCGTCCGAGAAGAAATATCTGAAGCAGGCCGGTGAGGATATCGGCCGAAACATAGTACAGATAACAATGAAGATGAGGACAATAGTCCGTAAAACGCAGATTTTAGTAAACATCAAGCCTCATCTCAATCATTCAGAGAAATAGATTAAAGTTATGTTTTTCTCTATATAGTATATAAATATATATATATATTATATATTTATTATGTTTGTATATATATATATATGTTTACTATATATATATATATATATATATATAATATATATATATATATATATATATATATATATATATATTATATTGTATTATATATATATATATACTATATATATATATATATATATATATGGCGCGAATACCCACATTGGTGAATAATGTAACGACTTTCGTTCTTTTTTGCAGTATTAAGGTTTTTTGTTTTGTGAACTGATTTGACATTCTTCTTCCGACCTAAACAACTACGGAGTGAATGAGCTCTGATGATGATTTTTGTAAAATCGAAATATTGACAGTAAGAGCTATGATTATATTATAAATTGTTTTCTTCTTTAACAGCATTGTGTGATGTTTTCATTCCACCTTCTCATATATATATAATATATATATATATATATATATATATATATAGATATATAGATATATAGAGGTTAACTTTTTCTATTATTGGGAAAAAATTATAGAGGGCTCAATTACTTCTGTAAGAGCTGTATTTATTTATTATTTATTCAATTTAACTAATACAAATGAAAAGTCTGTCTAACCATTGGTTTCTGAATATCACCTTTTCGGTGTTATTCATCGTTTATATATATATATATATATATATATATATATATATATATATATATATATATATATATTAAAGAGTTTTGTAATTGCTTGAAGCATTGTGTTTATATTGTTTGCTGGTTGGTTTGAAGGCTATCACAATGCAAGTGTAAAGAAAAAGAAGGTAACTGTGGTTGTTGTTTGTTAACTGTGATTAATTCTCACTCTTAATATTTCGGGATAAAATCCCTTCCACAGAAGATTACTAAAACTGAGTTGTATGCTATTCTGCTGCATGTCTTCCAAATTCTGTGGGGTGGTGGTGCTTGTTTATGTGTGTGTTGTGCGTGTATGTAAGTGTGTGTTTGTAAATGTGTGCGTGCGCGTTTCTGTTTCTGTCATTTGCTTTTTTTAAAAATTATTTTTCCAGATTTGGCTTGCCCTCTAAGCATATTTTTTTGTTTACTAACAGGACCAACTTATCTCTTTTTATTGATATGTGTCTGAGATTAACATTCTAGATATCGTTTGATTGTTTATGTTTCTTCTTCAAAAAACCAACCAGCAAACCAATATAAACACAATGCTTCAAGCAATTACAAAAACCCATATATAATATATATATATATATATATATATATTATTTATTATTTATATTTTGCTTGAAGGCAATTATAAATGCATGTATCGCATAAAATTCGATAATATATAGAAAATAATCCTGACAAGTAAATTCCGCAAAGGATGGCTCCTATGCAGACACCGTACATACTGTTTCGACTTTATTAATCTCTTCAGCGATGTATTACTAACGACTCCCTCCGACAGGAATCGAAACCGGGACTTCACAGGCATAGTCAGAGACCATATCGTCGGCCGTCCGTACATAGCGAACAATCCCTGCGAAATTAACCTTGTCAATGATCACTATTACACGCCCCTGCCTAGTAGGTAAGTGGACGTTTATTTAGTAAACAAACCCGGCCGTAAGCCTTCGGCGAAGTGAATAAGATTTTGGATGTTTTGTTTATAGAAGCATTGTTGAATAAATTATTTATATTTTGCTTGAAGGCAATTATAAATGCATGTATCGCATAAAATTCGATAATTATAGAAAATAATCTTGACAAGTAAATCCCGCACCTCGGAACCCCTGAGCTANTCAACAACGTTGTGGCGTATGTGATGGGTGTCACGCAGGTGCACATAATCATATAAAGTTTAAACCTAATATGCCTACTAGTAGCTCATCAGATTCCTGCACCTGATGAGCTACTAAGTGAAAACTGTTAGTAGGTATATCTGACACATTAGGCTGTACTTTATTATTTTGCTCTACATAGATATTGAGCACTTTTTTATACTTTAAGTACAATTCAAAACAAAAATAAGTATTCATCTCAGTGGACAAATTATTGTAGGAGATGTCAAAGATCACAAAAAATGTATTATGCCAGTCAGATATACTAACAATTTCGCTTACAAGATCATCAGGGCAAGATTCAGGACTCTTGCCCTGCAGGAGCTAGTAAACGGGGGACTATGTGGTCTGATCTGACTCGATTAGGAGTTCGTTCTGCGCTGTAGCTAAAACCTCGCCTTTGTTTACAAAATGTTTGCAGCCTCTAGTGAATTCATCGATTAGAAATGTAGCAATTAAATATTCTCCCCTATATTTGACAGCGCTAGCCTCTGGCCGTTACGGGTAAGAGGATTGGCGAACGAAAGTTCATTCGGGTCACCAAACCCGGCCAGGCGGTAGCTGGTTAATGCTATAACCACACTCATAAGAAATGATACCTCGAAAACACGTGTCTGGGATCATCTGTGTGCATCTTAGTGTCCGCGCAGAAAACTGCTCAATGTATGGATCTTTGCTGCTACGCGCCCATTCTAAGTGGACAAATTCGTAGGAGTTGTCTCCATTACTACGAAGATTACACACACACACACACACACACACATACACACGTATATATATATATATATTATATATATATAGAAATATATATATTAGATGTGAAAAAGGAATTGACTTACTGCGTGAAATTTGTCGCAATGCCCTTAGTTAATACAAGTTTTACCCATGATAAGTCAGCGATATAACAAATATAAAGGCTAATAGTATGTACAGAAATAAACCTACTCGGGTTTCACCATAAAGATTCTCAGAGTTTATGTGGAAGTTATGGGACCGTTCCATTCAGTCTAGGGAGAACGGTCATAACTCCTGCAGTTAGCTGCTTTTTAACATAACTGATTAATTCAGTGGACTTATACCCTGAAGGATTCCGTATGGTTAAAATCTAGTGGGTGTATTTCTGTAAATTACTAATACCATACATATTATATATATATATATAATATTATAGATATGTGTGGTGTGTGTGTGGTGTGTGTGTGTGTGCGAGTTGCGTGGCTGTAATGGTTAGGATCGTAGGAAATCTGATGAAGGCTTTGTTTGGATGCAATGATACTGTCTAAACAGCAGTCGTTGTATATAATATATATTATATATATATTATATATATATATATATATATATATATATATATATATAATATATATATATAAATGTTGAAAAAAGAATAAGGAAAAAGAAAGTATAGAATGGATAATATATGATATTTTAATTCAATATTTTACTTACACGTGTTTCGGATCAGGAGTTTATCCATGTGTACATTATTCTAACTATTATTATTGTTAAATAACCAAATGAAATGAAATTAATAATAATAATAGAAAAAATGTAAGAAAATGTTCGCTACACAAAGAAAGTCCGACCTTCATCAGATTAAATCCTTATTGAAATGAAATTCGTTGAAAAAAGCATGCGTGAAATTTAATAAAAGAATTATTCTTCGAACATTTTCAAAAATGTTCTCGCCTTTTTCCAACGAATTCATTTCAAGATAAGGATTTTATTGATGAGGTCGAATTTCTTTGTGTGCGGACACAATATTTTTGATTATAAGGTGTGTGCCAGATGTCCACTTCTACTTATAGACTCCGCGGATAACCATATGACCAAGCTATTGCCAATCACTGGCAGTTACACTGCTGCTGATATTGTTATTTATACTGCTGTTCTGGCTATACCTACGTACAATGCTTTGCAACCTTCGTGGACGACGGAACATAGCATTATAATCACTGGACCTTGACACTACGTAGGATCCAGACTAAGACTAATTTACTACCAAAGGATCTATAGCTCGGGACTTAAAACTTACTTTTTCTTTTTCAACTGGCCAAGGATTGGACGGTCAGAATACTTAACAGAGGGTATATGAGTACACAAATTATCTTCTCGTTAGTCAAACTACTTGAGGATTCTTCCTTAACCATCTCCTTTCTTAAGACGGATCAGAAGAAATGTTAGCGACTCTGAGCAAAATTGTTACATAATCTATGCGGTTTGCATAAGATTATGCGTCATCCCCTTGTAATTCTGCGGGATGACCCTTTTTTTTTACAGAGCCGGCCAATATGTGAAAGTCACGTGGGACCTTTTTTCTGCAGTCCCCAGTGCAGTTAGACGTCAGCAGAGCAGTCAGCCATTTTATGCTCTGCCTAAACTGGAACTCACGCGTAGTTATGTAGTCAGCAGATGTCTGGATTGGATTGGAAAATAAAGCTAACATCAAGATAAATCGAAGTCTTGTGTTTATTATCTAAAAAACTAACAATGACACAGGGCTTCTGATAGGGCTTTCTGATAGAGAGAAATCACTAACAGACCGAAGTCCCCACTCAACTCCAACGCAAGATCTTAGAAGATTGGCCAGACCAAGTCAAGATTGTAGAAGATATACCAAAGACAGTTCAGAATACTAAAAGACGGCCAGAAATAGAATTAAGAAAGAGGTCATGCAACATAATTATTGAGTGCCAGTTGGAAGAAGGTATACAACAACAAAGTTCATAACGCAGACGTATTCTCACTTACCAAAGGATTCTATAGCTCGGACTTACGTACTTTAAAGTTCTTTTTCAACTGGCGTAAGGATGGCGGTCAGAAACTTAACAGAGGGTAATAGGAGTACTCAATATCTTCGTCGTTAGTCAAAAACTACTTTGAGGAATTCATCCTTACCCTTCTCCTTTCTTTAAGACGGATCAGAAGAAATGTTAGGGACTTCTGAGCAAATGTTAAAATCAGAATTTGAAAGAGAACAACTAAGTTTGTTTCTGTTAATTTAATATCTCAAAACATTCTGTTAGAAAAGATGTATTGAAAAATATGATAACAGTTGAGGGTTAATGTGATAAATGGGTTAGATTCATCATTCATTATCGGATTCCTTAGTTCACCGGAGAAAGGTATATTCCAGATGCCCGAGTGCGAGCAGTAATTTAATTGTGTTTGATATCCAATAATGCGAAGAAGCACAATCAGTCTAGCACCAATTCTAGACACGACATAGGAATTGGCACCATACCAAATTGTTCTTTTTTTCTCTAAGGCAAAACTAAGAAAAATAATTCCTGTGCTAAACCTCGTTGGTATACAACAATTATTTGAAGATAATTTTTCGCGCCATAGTTGCTCATCATATGTCGCTGCACTCTCTCTCTCCTCTCTCTCTCTCTCTCTTTCTCTCTCTCTCTCTCTCTCAGTCTGTCTGTCTGTCTCTCTTCTTCTTTCTCTCTCTCTCCACTCTTGCTGTCTCCGGTCTCTCTATCCCCTTCTCTCTCCCCCCACTTGGTATCTGTCTGTCTCTCTCTTTTTTCTCGTCTCCTGTTTCTCTTTCTCTCGCTCGCGCTCTCTGTCTCCGTCTCTGGTCTTCTCTATCACCTTCTCTCTCCCCTACTTGATATCTGTCTGTCTGTCTCTGTCTGTCTCTTTCTGTCTGTCTGTCTGTCTGCCTGTGGTCTCTCTCTGGATATGTTTCACTTGTCTCCATCTCTGTCTCTGTCTCTCTCTGCCTTCTCCCTGCCTCTCTGTCTCTCTCTCTGTCTCTCTGCCTCTCTCTGGCCCTCTCTCTCCTCTCTTCTCTCTCTCTCTCTCATCTCTCTCTCTCTCTCTCTCTCGCTCTCTCTCTGTCTCCTCTCTTAATTCGTCTGTCTCCGTCTCTGTCTCTCTATCCCCCTCTTCTCCCACTCGTGTCTGTCTGTCGTCTGTCTGCTCTTCTGACCTCAAGACGTGGAAGAAATGAGAAGAAATAAAGAACGTATGGAATATGAAGGGTTAGTTTTCCATTCTAGCGTCATTTATAATAGAAAATCAATTTCTCAGTTGTATTCATTTAGGTAAACTCTTTGCGAATGTATATTTATATAGTAAATCATTCCAATGCATTTTCATAGTAAAAAATTCATCTTCCAAGCATTTTCATGAGTAAAAATCATTTCCATGCATTTATAGTAAAAATCACTTTCCAAGCATGTTTCATAGGTAAAATCATTCCAATGCATTTTTATCAGAAAAGTCATTTCAATGCATTTTTACTATGGAAAATGCATTGGAAATGATTTTACTTATTGAAAATTGCATTGGAAATGATTTTACTATGAAAATGCATTGAAATGATTTTTCTATATAAATACATTCGCCCAAAGAGTTTTACTAAATGAATACAATGAGAATTGATTTTACTATATAAATGACGCTAGATGGAAACTACACCCTCATATTCCATACGTTCTTATTTCTTCTCATTTCTTCCACGTCTTGAGGTCAGAGAGACAGACAGACCAGACAGACAGACATTCGAGTGAGGGGAGAGAGGGGGATTAGAGAGACAGAGACGGAGGACAGAGAATAAGAGAGAGAGAGAAGAGTGTGAGATACAGAGTAGAGAGAGAGTGAAGAGAGAGAGAGAGAGATAGAGAGAGAGACGAGAGAAGAGAGAGAGAGAGAGGGCCAAGAGAGAGCAGAGAGAAACAGAGAGAGAGACAGAGAGGCAGGGGAGGCAAGAGAGACAGAGACAGAGATGGAGACAGTGAACATATCCAGAGAGAGACACAGGCTAAGACAGACAGACGAGGACAGAAAGAGACAGACAGAGACAGACAGACAGATATCAAGTAGGGGAGAGAGAAGGTCGATAGAGAGGACAGAGACGGAGACAGAGGAGCGAGGCGAGAGAAAGAGAAACAAGAGAGACAGAGAAAAAAAGAAGAGACAGACAGATACCAGTGGGGGGAGAGACGCGGTTAGAGAGACCGAGACAGAAAGAGTTGAGAGAGAGAGAAAGAGAGAGAGACAGACGACAGATGAGAGACGAGAGAGATAGAACGCACTTGAGAGAGAGATGAGAGAGAGAGAGAGAGAGAGGCAGCGACAATATGATGAGCAACCTATGGCACGAAATTATCTTCAAATAATTGTTTGCTAACCAACGAGGTTTAGCACAGGAATATTTTCTTAGTTTGCCTTAGAGAAAAAAAAAAATTGGTAGGGCTGCCAATTCCTATGTCGTGTCTACAATTTCGTGTGCTAGACTGATTGCTTTCTTCGCATTATTTGGAATCAACACAATTAATTTACTGCTCGCACCTTCGGCATTCTGGAATATACCTTTCTCCGGTGAACTAAGGGAACCGATAATGATTGATGAAATCTAAACCATTTTTATCATTAACCCAACTTTATCAGATTTTTCAAATACATTCTTTTTTCTTAACAGAATGTTTTGCAGATATAATTAACAGAAACAAACTTAGTTGATTCCTTTCAATTACTGAATTTTAACATTGCCTCAGAGTCCTAACATTTCCTTCTTGATCCGTCATCTTAAAGAAAGGAGAAGGGTTAAGGAGAATTCTCAAAGTAGTTTTACTAACGAGAAGATATTGAGTAACTCATATAACCCTCTGTTAATTTCTGACCGCCATCCTTAGCCAGTTTTGAAAAAAGAACTTAAAGTAAGGTAAGTCCCGAAGCCTATAGAATCTTTTGGTAAGTGAATAAGTCCTGCGTTATGGAACATTTGTGTTTGTATAACCCTTTCTTACTTGGCACTAAATAATTATGTTGCCATACTCTTTTCTTACATCTATTTCTTGCGCCGTCTTTAGTATTTCTGATCGTCTTTGGTAATCTTCTAACACTTACTGGTCTGGCACTTCTAAATCTTGCGGTTTGGATTTGAGTGCCGGACTTCGGTCTGTAGTGATTTCTCTCTATCAGAAGCCCTATCAGAAGCCCTGTGTCATTGTTAGTTTTTAGATTAATGAAACACAAAGACTTCGATTTATCTTGATGATTACTTTATTTGCAATTCCCAATCCAGACATCGGGCTGACTAACATAACACGCGTTGAGTTCCAGTTTAGGCAGAGCATTAAAATGGCTGACTGCTCTGCCTGACGTCTACTGCAAAAACTGGGGACTCGAAAAACAGGCTCCACGTGACTTCACATATTTTTTGCCGGCGCGCTTTTACGCCGCACCAGAATGGCACGAATGCTGCGCTCTGAGAACGCGCAGGAGTCCCGCGCGCACAGATAGGCTTCTTGTAAAAAAAAAAGGGTCATCCGCCTCAGAATTACAGGCGGAATTGAACCATTAATCTTATGCAAACCGCATTAGATTATGTAACAATTTGCTCAGAGTTTCCTAACATTTCCGTCTATGATCCGTCTTAAAGAAAGGAGATGGGTTAAGGTAAGAACTCTCAAAGTAGTTTTGACTAACGAAGAAGATATTGTGTTACTTCATATACCCGAATCTGTTAAGATTTCTGCCGCCATCCTTGGCCAGTTGAAAAAGAAAAAGTAAGTAAGTCCGAGCTATAGAATCTTTTGGCTAAGTAAATAAGTCCTTAGTTAATGGAATCCTACGTAGTGTCAAAGGTCAGTGATATAATTGCTATTGTTCCGTGCTCACGAAGGTTCAAAGCATGTATCGTAGGTATAGCCAAGAACAGCCAGTATAAATAACAATAATCAGCACGCGTGTACTGCAGTTGATTGGCCAATAGCTTGCGTGTTCATATGGTTACGCGAGTCTATAAGTAGAAGTGGACATCTGGCACACACCTTATATCAAAATATTGTTGCCGCACACAAAGAAAATTCGACCTTCACAGATTAAAATCCTTATTTGAAATGAAATTCGTTTGAAAAAGCGGAGAATTTTTGAAATGTTCGGAAGAATAATTCTTTTTTAAATTTCACGCTTTTTCAACGCAATTTCATTTCAATAAGATTATTATCTGATGAAGGTCGGACTTTTCTTTGTGTTACGGAACCATCTACATTTTTTTCTTTATTATTATTATCTTTCATTGGTTATTTAAAAAATAATAATAGTTAGAATAATGTACACATGGATAACTCCTGGACCGAAACACGCTGTAAGTAATATTGATTAAAATATCATATATTATCCATTTCCTATACTTTCTTTCCTTTATTCATTTTTCAACAATTTATATATATTATATAATATATATATTATATATATATATAATATATATATATATATTATATATATATTTATATATAACAACGACTGCCTGTTTAGACTAGTATCAATTGCCATTCCAACAAAGCCTTCATCAGATTTCCTACGATCCTAACCATTACACCACGCAACTCCACACACACACACACACACACACACACACACACATATATATATATATATCAAGTATATATATATGATGTATCATAGTTATTTACGAAATAACCCACTAAGATTTAACCATACGGATTCTTCAGGGGTTAATCCACTGAATTAATCAAAAGTTATTGGTTTAAAAACAGCTAACTGCAGATATGACCGTTCTCCTGACTGAAGCGAACGAGTCAATAACTTCAACATAAACTCCTGGAAGATCTTTATGGTGAAACCGAGTAGGTTATTTCTGTACATTTTACTATTGGCACTTTATATTTTTATATCGCTGACTTATCATGGTAAAACTGTATTAACTAAGCATTGCGACCAATTCTTCACCAGTAAAGTCATTCCTTTTTCACATATATATATATATAATATATATATATATATATATATAATATATATACGTGTGTATTGTGTGTGTGTGTGTGAAGTGTGTTAATCTTCTAGATGAGACAACTTCCTACAGAATTTGTCCACTAGAAGGGCCGTCCTAGAAAGATATACATTGAGCAGTCTGCGCGGCACAAATGCCAGCACAGAGATCACAGGACACGTGTTTCGAGGTATCATTTCTTCATGAGTGTGCTTATAACATTAAAGCTTACCCCTGGCCGGGTTTGTGACCGAATGAACTTTCGTTCGCAATCTGGCTTACCCGTAACGGCCAGAGTTTAGCCTGTCAAATATAGGAGAATATTTAATTGCTACATTTCTAATCGAAAATTGAATTCACAGAAGGCCCAAACATTTGCTAAAACAAAGGCGAGTTTAGCTACACGCCCAGAACGATCCTAATGAGTCAGATAGACCAACTAAATAGTCCCGTTTACTAGCTCCTCAGGGCAAGAGTCTGAATCTTGCCCTGATGATCTTGTAGCCGAAATTGTTAGTATATCTGACTGCATATTAACATTTTTGTTGATCTTTGACATCTCCTACAAAATTTGTCCACTGAGAATGAATACTTATTTTTTTTTGAATTGCTACTTTAAAGATATAAAAAGGTGCTCAATATCTATGTAGAGCAAATAATAAAGTAACCTTAATGCTGTCAGATATACCTACTAACAGTTTCACTTAGTAGCTCATCAGGCAGGAATCTGATGAGCTACTAAGTAGGCATATTAGGTTTAACTTTATATGATTATGTGCACCTGCGTGACACCATACACATACGCACAAACATTTAAATACGCACACCGTACAAAAAAAGCGCATTCGGCATCACGCTAAACACGTAAACATGTGTTGGAATGATCTCCCATTGGCCTGAAAAGAGTTATCTCCCGCTGGGTTAATGCGCCTGTTCTCACCAGGGGACTATGTTATTTAAGCGCCTGGTTCAACACTTCTGCCTCTTTTAGCTACATCTTCTGGAACGACCACATGGGTTAGAGACATTTGTCACACCTTCCGGTGCGGGACTTCTGTCCCCAACGCTATGCAACTCTCCTGGGGGCTTGGGCTCCTCATCACTAGTAAGTGTATTTTGTTATTATGCGACTCTCCATTCCTTTTATCGTTTACTGTTGTATGTGTTATGACAGTATTTCATGGTTATTGTATTATTTTCTGTGCTGTGATATATAAAGTGTGTGTCCCACAAGCGTGTCGGAGTGTATGTTCATATCATTAACCATGGAATCTACACAAGCCAACACAGAATACAGTTAAAAAACGCCACGCATTAACCATTAACACCATTTCTGTCATTTGAAAAAAACTTATGTCGATTTACCTTATGAATGCCTTAGCAGAAAACCATGGTGTAATATCGCTCCAAAAAATAAATAAAAAGCGTAAACCTTTTATTTGTCACTTCATTCAACTAATGATTATATATATTATATATATACTATATATTATATATATTATATGTGTGTGTGTCTGTGAGTGGTCTGGAGTAGTGTTGTTTTGGTGGGTGTGGGTGGGTGCGTGAATGTGTTGCGCATAGTAGTACCGAAAAGGATTGACGGACAGGAATAGTTTGACCTTATCCCCCTTTCTCTCCTCTCCCTCTCTCTTCTCGTCTCTCTCTCTCTCTGAAAAATAACCCACGAGCCAAATGGGAATTAAACAAACCCTTGTGCACTTATACGAATTGCGCTATGTGTTCTGAACTAACGACGTGATATACCTACTATCGACCTACTACTTACCACGTTGAATTGGCGTTCATCTTGCAACACTTTGCCGTAATTGAGGTAACTCCTACAGTATTTGGTCCACTTAGAATAAATGAATACTTATGTCGTTATTAGTTGAATTGTACTTATTGAAAACGTCACCCGAACTTTTGCTCTATATATTCATTACAACTAATCCAGCTATCAATTTAGACAAATCGTATTTAGAATCCCGTAAAGTAGACATTGATCTTCACCAGCATGCACTGTATAAGTCTTCTAGTGGAAAACAAATCCACACTTAATGAATAAGTATTGTCAAAAGTAGGACTGCTTTTGACCGACGACCTTTACTCTTCACAAACTGCGACGTTGGCTTTCTCGATTAATTCAGTCTGGGGATCTATTGAAGCCACAAAGAAGACGAGTAATCGCTTCGGATCAAAATGATAAACCTTTACGAAGGCTGAACAATATTATTTTCCTCTATTTCATGTCATTATTTAAAAGATGAATTCCCTGAAGGGCGTACGTACGATTGGTTAGATTCATATAAGGAATCAAAATAATAAATTCCATGAAGTCTTAGTATTTTATATAAAACTGATGTGTGGTGTGTGGTTTTGGCGTGGTATGTGCGGTGCGGTCAATATATAATAAGCACATAAAATGTAAACGTTTAGTCAGTTAATATTGTTTTTATTCTATATAATGGGATGTTGTGAACGAAAATATTAGTCCATTCCCTTTGGATTTATGCAATTCTCATGATTTTTTATTTTAAACATTATATAATTATTTTTACATCAGTTAATACGTGACCATATCTACATACTAATAACATGCATTGTATTATATATACAACAAAATAGCTGTTTACAGTGTGAATTGGAAGGCTTAATGTTGCATATGATCTGTTTAAAAATGTTATTTTATAAATATTACTTAGTTATTATTGATTCTAATTGTTTGTTTATATTAATTAATATGAGCCAAAAATCTCGGGATAATCTTAAAGAATCATTAAAGAAGAAAAACTGTAATTATTCTTTACTTCCTATTTAACTAATAGTTAATAATTAGGAAAATTTACCATGAAAGACGGGACTAGGAAAATGATGAAAGTTTCAAAGTTGTTTCTATTTTTCAATCATACCGCCTGTTAACTAAGGATTCAGAACTCTCTATCTGTCTATTAGGTTGATTAGCCTCGACAATTACCGCTAGTTTATATAAATTATATATCACTATATATTGTTTAGACATCATAATCTATTGCCGTGGTCTTAATGAGTAAATATATATATATATATATATATATATATATATATATGATAATATATATATATATGTGTGGTGTGTTTCATATATATACTAATATATATAAGAAAATCATAAAATCATGTAAATTGCCATTGTGAAGTCTTTTACAATGAAACACACACACACACCCTACTCGATATATATATATATTAATATATATATATATATATTATATTATAGTAGTGTTGTAGTGTGTGTGTGTGTCGTGTGTGTGGTGTTGCTTGTCTGCTTGTCAGTGTCTCGTGTCTCTGGTCATTTGGCGCACTTCTCTTCATTTACACATGTAGAAATAACAAAAGACACATCTCCTAGTTTAACAATTTTATTTTTGATCTTTTCAAGTTTCTGATCTTGGATATCATTGACTGTTGGTATGAGGGGCCGCCGCCGGGCCGGCTGGCGAATTTTCTCTTTGGCCGTTTCAAATTGCCTTTTCACAAAGTCATAACGTATTGCCAGTGTGTTATTTTGGTACTTAGCTGCCGGATCGCGTATTTGATTATGTGTATTTGGGCAGCCATTCTTCATTTTTACGTGTTAGAATTAAACAAAAGACACGAAGAAAACAGTTTAAAAAACGACACATTTAACCATTTACACATTTCTGTCATTAAAAAGAAAACATTGTTACTGATGAATGGCTTTAACAGGAAACCATTGCGTTGTAATATCGTTCCCCAACTAAAATGCAATAAAAACTAACTTACCTTTCATTGTTACTTTTCAAATATATATATATAAGTAAAAAGTCGTCGGGGTGCTAAAGTCGGTACAGCCAATCAGCGAGGAGTCGTATCCCTTTTCACTAGTGCTAGACAATGGACGATTGTTTTTCGTCACCTCCTAGCCTTGTTTCGCCACACCTAACCATTCAGCTCCACTTACTTACCGCCACGAATCCCTGTGCTACTCATACGCGAGGTTGGCGAGGACCGTATCGAACTAGGAACTGTGGTTTCTAGCCAGAACGCTCTACCGACTGAGCAATATTATTATATAAAATATACATAATATATTATATATTATATATATATTATATATTATATATATATATATAATATTATATATATATATAATATAATATAATATATATATATATATATATATATATATATATACTATATATATATACATATATAATATATATATAATATATATATATATATATATATATATATATATAATAATATATTATATATATATAGTTACTTAATATATATATATATATATATTGTGGTAATTGTGTGTGTGTGTGTGTGTGCTGTGTTGTGTATTTACCTGTGTGTGTGAAAGGTATTTTTTTAATCTTATTTCTTTATCTTTTAACTCTTTGTAAAAAATAGCTCTTAAATTGCTGTGATTTCTGATATAAAGCATTGTCAATATCTATTTCTTTTTTACTAGTTATTTCTTTCAACTTATTCTTTTCTGCTTTATAACTTAGAAGTAGTATAGTCTTAAGTCGTGGGGTATCTTTTGATGAACGTTATCAATACTAGCCACGTATTTAAAATATTAATATAATTAATTATTATATTGGGATTAGAAAGAGTAATGGAAATGAAATACGAACGAATACAAAAAGATTACATTTATTTACTTGAGTTTAACTGATTTCAATATAAATTTAACATAGGTTTTGTTTCTAATACGCTTAGAGAAAAAAATATAATATTAGAGAAATTAACAGCCAGTAATTATTTATTAAACTTAGTTTAATAAAATCAGATATGCAAATATTCACACTTACATATACTGCTGTTAAACATTAATCTTAATGATATTATTAACACATCGCAGATATTATAAACGCATTGAATAATATTGGTCTCTGTGGTCTATTAATGGAATTAATGGCGTGGTCCCAGGGCGCCATTCCCCCAGCAACAACCTGCCCCCATTGGTTTTAAAGGAGGGGGGGCAGGGGGGAAACCTAGGTTTATTGCTTAGTGCCTGAGGCCCATTCTTTGCAGGGGAATGCCGACGAGATTCACGCATTTTTTACCGTCACGGCTTGGCAGGTGGTTCCACATAATAGGGCCCTTTTGCCTAAACCCGTACACGTGGGTACGTGGGTAAAATACAATATATGCGGCTCTTGGGGCAATGGGATCCATTGTTGGGTCCACTGGACTATTAATGTGCCTGAGGCTTCCCCTTGAGGTGAATGGCCGACGGGCATCAAACGGCATTTTTATTACTACCACCGTATGAGCTCGGCTCGCTGGTGGGGCCCACATAAAAAATGTACTCTATTATCCATGCCCTCATAAGTCGGATGAGAAGCAAATACCTTCATAATATGGGCTATTTTGTGGCAAACTATCTCTCAGATAGACCTTTAATAGAGCACTGTTAATAAATAAGATTGATAATTAATATAAACAATGATTATTTTATAGATCATTGGAAAAATAACGGAAATAACTAACGGAATCATGACGTCAGTAGTGACGTAGTTTCGGTCACAGACAAAAACACAATCTCCATGTAATAAGATTTATAATTTATTTTGATCCGGTCAACAAATAAGTGAGAAGAACATTGATACTATTCGCAGAATTTGCGTCCCGGCCTCCTGTCTTAAAAAACGCTAGGCGGTGAATAGCTGAAAAACAACCCTTTCCTACGACATGAAGCTCCAGCTGAAGCCGTTGTCCTGCTGAAGCGCTTAAGCGTTTTTCTCGAAAAGTTAAGCCGATATTTTACTCCCTCAGTCATTTTTTTACGACAACTAAATGTAAAATTTTTAACCCCTCTCCTTCTTTAAATATTTTTAAGGGAGGGGGCTAAATATTCACCATTTACTAGTCGATAAAAAAAAAAAAAAAAAAAAAAAAAAAAAAAATACGACTTACTTTTAATGCTTTCAAACCACGTAAAAAAACCGATAAAAAATTATCTTTTTTTTTTTTACAAATAAAAACATTTTTTCGGCATTTTTATTTTATTTAAGACGGTTGTTTTTTCATCTAGTTACCACCTAGCATTTTGTTAAGGTAGGAAGTCGATACGGAATTTCTGCGAATAGCACCGACATTCGCTGTAAAAAATGTATTTCTCTGTGCTAGAAAATAAAAATGTCAGAGCATGGTTTTACAACCAAATGTCACCCATGTCTTTTGAGTTTCACGCTAATGCACTTGATCATGTAGCTCTGCGGGGGATGTAGGGCTACAAATCCATTTAGGCACCGTTAAATGCTTTGTCAAATGGATCAATCTCACTTATGGAAGGTTTATCTATATGTAGCTACGTGTCTACATGTCCTGGGAATGACGTTAAACTCTATCTGATGGTGAGGTTCCAGTTTTGGAGGTTTTGGGGAATGTGGAGCACCCCATTCATCACCATTGCTCCCTGGTCCACTCTGGCACGAGTGGTAGTACCTGTTAGGGTCCCCTCTATGGGTTAAATAGAAAAATGTATCATAAAAAAATTGTATTATCCATTAAGAATGATTTTATTTCAAACTTTATGGCATTAAATGACCCACTTGAGGTTGATAAGCCGTAAAACAAAACAAACAAACAAAACTTATGGCAGGAGACATATTTAATATAAGAATTAAATGTAGCCATTTTTCATTTGAATATCGTTTGGTTTGGATTGGTTTGTTTTGTTTTTATGCATATCAACCTCAATGGTCATTTAATTCCGACAAAGTTTTGAAATGAATTCGTTGTTAATGGATAATCTTTTTTTATAAACATATTTTTCTATTTAACCCATAGATGGGACCCTAACAGGTACTACCACTCTGGAAGGTTGACTGGGAGCAATGTTGATCAAGTGTGCTCCACATTCCTCAGACCTCCAGAACTGGAACTCACCATCATATAGCGTTTAACGTCATTTTCGGACATGTAGACCCTCAGTCAATGCCTTCTAGCATCCATATGATAAAAAGAGTTGTTTCTTCTCATGAGAAGCAATGGGATCGGGACAATCATATAGGTGCTAGGGCTTGGCATGACAGCCGATTGATCGGAGGGGGGCACTCTGACCGACCGTCTAGCCTATGTAAGGTATGTGGAGTGTTGCAGGTCAATGACTAATCCACCATGGTTCCCTCCTTAAGCATCACGGGTCACCACCTAGCGCCAACAGGGGGCCCCATTGGGGGGGGGCTTACCCCTCAGCAGCTTCAGCCGTGTCTGGATAATAGAACATAAGAAGACTGAGTGTATAACACAACATAACATAAATTGTATTATTTGTATTTATTTCGGGCTATTTTCCTCATCTTCATTGTTATCTGTACAAATGTTCGGGCCTATGTGCCCTGTGGCCTTCTTTAGGTATTTCTTGTCGGACTCGGGAACCTTCTCGGACTCGGAACCATCATGATATGCCATAAAACAAAACTAAATTTATTGAATAAATACACTCAACATTTGTACATGCCAAAAATCGTAGAATACATTTTATTCAATGTTATGACGATTTGGGTAATGTTATGTAAGCAGTGACGTAATTTTTGTCACAGACAAAAAACCGGAAGCGAATCTCCTTATTAATAGATTCATTAATTATTATTATTATTATATTATTATATTTATTATTATTATATTTCACTCCTTTGAGTTTTTCACATCAGCATGAGTGGTCTGGATGGTTTCAATTCTTCCTCTGATTTCCAGATCTCCAGTCTCTTTTTCAAGTTTATTGAGACCGTTCCAAGTGTACCAACTACAATTGGTATCAACTTTCACTCTCATATTCCACAGTTTTTTCAATCTCTGGAATTGTCCAGGTATTTATCATCTTTTCATTTTCCTTCATTTCTCCTGTTGAGTTTGGTTTCTAGGATTTTTTTATTCTCCCAAGGTATTATTATTATTATTATTATTTTATTTTATTATATTATTATTTGTGCTATTCAGATGTGGCTTTTGTTTTAGATCTGATAATGGGGGATACAAATAAAGATAGTCTGTCCATTTTTAGAAATTATAACTAGATCACAAGATCGCAGAATCTGCTCGCAGAATCTCTGAATTGATGTAAATAGAACAATATCTAACCTTAATACCCAAAGTTCGTGGAAACATCTTAAATCCGGGGAGATATAATCTCTAAAGTG
>CM042182.1:2622115-2624615 GCA_023376005.1 Doryteuthis pealeii | reverse complement strand
ATTAGAGAGGAGATGGTCTTACTTGGCTATCTGTGTAAATAGCAGTCGTTGTAGGAAGATTACAATGAAGGAAAGAAGACAATGGTTTAGATTGTTTTGGTCTCTTTTGTTTAATGGCACATCAAACATGTGTGTGTTATTTAGTAACCAAACGAAAAATTGTTTTGAACACATAGGGAAACTATTTTAACAAACATAGAGGGGTGATGAAGAGATTCATATCTTTGCAAGGGTATTATAAATAAGTAAATCGTTCGGGTGGCATAAAGTCGGTTATCAGCAGACAGTGAGGGAGTCTATCCCCTTTTCACTAAGCCTAGACAAGGAGATGTGACGTATGAGGCGAAGCGGCACTCCTACCTCAGCTCCTCACTTACCACGCTATCAAGTGTGCTACTCAACGCTGAGTTGCCGAGGGCCGGAATCGCAACCTGGCAACTTCGAGAGTTCCCAGTCAGACACTCGACCGATCACGTGTCTGGTTCGTGTGGCGAACGATTTCCCGATCTCTAAGGGCAAAGGACCAACAGTCCCGGTAGTTTCCATGACCCTGATTCTAAGACGACATAACCTCAATTTAATTTCTTAGCTACAGGGCTGTTTCACAATTCAGACCTCTCTTAATATTGTAACAAGACTACATTTAAAACTAACTTTCCCAGAATTTAACAGGATGTTTTTGTTTTTTTTTTTGGTTTTTTTTGATAATCTAAAACTCTAAACATCACATGTGTGTCATGGCGTGTTTTCATGCGCCTCTAAGGGTCAAGGGTTAACAACAGTCCCGATAGTTTTCCATGACTCCCTGATTCTAAATCGACAGACGTCAATTAATTTCTTAGCTACAGGGCTGTTCACAATTCCTGACTCTCATGAATTGTGACAACGACGACGTTTTTTACATGAGGAGATTTTCTGTCAAATTCTTGTGTAAATATTCTAAATAATTATTTAATTAATAATCAATAGATGCGTGCAACATTTTATTTGAGATGGACGAAATAATTTCCATTTTAAATTGTTTTATTTTTTGATTCTTTAATAAATTTGATGGTTTTACTTATTTATGATACAACCCCTCTAACTTTAACTCAAACCCCACAGGCAAAAGTCTAATGTAAATTTACAACACCCGGATTGTTTCTTTTTTTGCTAATAATATTAACAATAATCTTACTATAATAGAGATTGTGTGTTTGGCTGTCTGTTAACCGAAAACTACATTACTACTCAAGTTACAATTTCCTTAGTTATTTACGTTACATTCTCCATGATTTTATCTTATTTAGACTCAATTATTAATAAAATTGCATACATTATTAATTAAATCAACGCGAAAATATCATCACATTAAGATTATTGATTGTTCTATATATTAACACTCATGTTCATAATTTGTACTACCGTTATCATCTTGCAATACCCTCTGGTTAAAAATGAGACCGTCAAAATGAGTGTCGCGTTCCTTAGCTTAAATAATGGACCATTCCGTTTTTATTTTAAAGAAAGAGGGAAGAGAAAGGACATGCTACACAGAAAAAATATGATAAGAAAGAAAGAACGAAAGAGGAAAAGATAGAGAGGAAGATAGAGAGAGGGTGAGCGCGCCGAAGCGATAACGTTAATCTGTTCATTCCAACATAATGAAAAGATGAAAAGAGGATATGTTTAATAGTAATCAGTACCTCGAATTTTGAGCATACTGGGCGTCATCTCCTTTTTAAAAAGTGAGAATGGGTGATGTGGGTATGCGCACGTTTTTTTCTGTGGTCTGCCGGTCACTCACCTATGGTATCTTGTATATCGTGGAGCTTATGTGAATTTGATCATCCCATGATTTTTGCATTTGTCGCGTGTGTATTTGTTGATGGCTGGTTGATCATTTTTTACATACTTATTAACATACAATTGCATTTATATAAAACAGAAATAGTGTCTTCCAACTGTGAACGGGAAGGCTATTTGCATATGATATCAAAGATTTGATTTATGAAATATGTGCTTAGTATTATAATTTCTAATTGTTTGGTTTTATCTTAATGAATATGAGCACAAATCTCGGGATAATCTTAAAAGAAATCCATTAACAAGAAAAAGATAAGTGTCATTTTATTCTTTACTTCCTATTTTAACTAAATGATTAAATTAGGAAAAACTTAGCAATGAAAGACATTATTTTCCCATTATATTTCCCTCTGTTTTCAAATATTTTTATCTGCATTCTTATTTAGTTTTATTAGCCTATCTAATTTGATATAATATTTTATAACATTAAGCTTAAATGCTGGAGGGTGTTGTATAGCCACTTGACTACTGGCTATGTGAACTTCAACAATGGAAATGCCCGAGGGTTGACGGGGACGCCGTTAACATCACCTCGCGTCTCCCGTTCAACCCAACGGGCATTTCCATTGTGAACACTCGTCGTCGCACTCGCCAAACGAACGCGGCATTTTAATTGTGAAGCACTACGCCCTCACACCACACACCGAAGAAAATA
>CM042182.1:2617115-2619615 GCA_023376005.1 Doryteuthis pealeii | reverse complement strand
TCTTGAAACAGTTTTTAAAATTGAATATTAATAACCATTAAAATAAAGAAATCTAAACTAATATTTCTTTATAAGCAAAAGCAGTACAAGTGGGTTCTATTATAGCAACACTACTGTTCTTCTACAAGGATGGCTTTGGTAATGAAATAACCCATGACGATTGATATGCCACTATTTTGATATGGTTCTATATATAGCAATATTACTGTTCTTCTACAAGGGGTGGACTTTGACATTAACTAACTCACGAAGATTGATATGCCATATAAAACAAAGAAATATAAACCATAATATTCCTTTGAAAGCAAAAGCAGTACAAGTGGTTCTATTATAGCAATACTACTGTTCTTCTACAAGGATGGCTTTGGCATTAGATAACCCATGAAAATTGATATGACATTAAAAACAAAAAACCTAAACCAATATTCCTTTGGAAGCAAAAAGTGAGTGTTTTCATTCATTTTTTTATTTTTTCATTTCTTTCTTTCTTTATTTCGTTTATTCGTTCTTTCTTTTATTCGTTCTTTTCTTTATTTGTTTTTTCTCTTTGTTGTCTTCATTTCTTTCTTTCTTTCTTTCTTTCTTATCTAATTTATTTCTTTCTTTTTTTTCTTTTCTGACCACCCTGTCGGCTGGGGCGTTAGAATGCACCGACTGTACCTCTGCAAAGGGGTAGACTCTCCCAATGGGGCGACCTGTTGGCCGTGGGTTGCGGCCGGTGATGCTTAAGGATAGAACCCGGTGGCTGAGCAGTCCATGAGTTGCAATATTCCACTTTAGGCTTTTCTTGGGCTAGACAGACGATCGGAGAAGCCCCATCTATTTTTCTATTCAACCCATAGTAACAGGTACTACCACTCCGGGTCAGAGTGGACCAAGAAGCAATAGTGATGAAGGGTGCTCCACATTCCCCAGACCACCAGAACTGGAACCTCACCATCAGATAAAGTTCAACGTCATTCCCAAGACATTTCCAACGCCTAGCACCCATATGATAAAAAGGGGTTGGGGCTTGCCATAAGGCAATAGGGTTGGGGCAATCATATAGGTGCTGGAGCTTAACGTGACCAGCCTATTGATCGACGCCCGTTTAGCCCAAGAGCGGACCAAAATGGAATATTGCAAGTCATGGACTGCTCATCCACCTGGGTTCTATCCTTAAGCATCACGGGTCGCCACCCACGGCCAACAGGTTGCTCAATTCGGGGAGTCTTACCCCTCTGCAGTGCTGCAATCGGGCATTCTAACACCCCAGCCGACAGAGTGGCCTGTAGTAGGACTTTATGGACACCCTAGTACGCAAAAAATTAAATAATAATAACTCACATTGTACAAATGATAAAATCTTTTCATAAAAAGAAAACATAAAGATTCTCCTCTTAAATGTTTAATATTAATTTCCAGTTCCCTGACCCATCGTCTTGGTTTTCTTTATACTAATGGTTAGGCTGAAGTCCTGGCAGGCTTGGGTGAACTGGTCCATGAGTGTTTGCAGGTGCTCCTGAGAGTGTGCTACCACTGCTGCATCATCAGCAAATAGCATGTCCCGAATAAAATTGCTTGACCTTTGTTTTTGCTTTTAGACGGCTGAGATTGAACAGATTTCCATCCGTCCTTGTGGGAGGTAGACTCCTTCTGTTGATTTACCAAAAGCCTGGCGCAGAAGGAGGGAAAAGAAGATCCCAAACCGAGTGGGTGCCAACACGCATCCCTGCTTGACACCACGACGAATGCTGAAAGGGTCTGAGGTGGACCCATCAATTATAAATTAATAAATTAATTTATTATTATTGCATTTCAACAGGATCGCCATTTTTATTGATACATTTTCAACCTGTAGCGGGACTTTATGGACACCCTGTAAATACGCAAAAAAAAATATATATATAGACCATAACGTATTTTCATTAACATTTTATTAAAAAAGTGTTGTGATGTTAGTCCCAACAGTAAAAGAAGTCAAGTCGAGATGTGTAAATAAGACAAGTGTATTTACAATTATGGTACATGTACGACTAGCTTGTCGTTAACGGGAACAGTCCTCCCTTTCCACTCGGTGTCTCACTATTTATAGTGAGAACCGGTGCATGTTCTCCACTGTAGGAACGGCCGGTACAACAAAAAGTCATGACAATACAAAGTAAAAAGTAAAGCTATCGGAGTAGCTTATTAGCGATATCAGCCAAACTACAAGGAGTCTATCCTCTTTTCCAATAATACTAAAACATTTATTAAAATCAATTTGTTTATATCAATATGCAAATTAGACTTGCCGTACACACTGTAAACCGCTCCTTTCTTGTATATATAAATATATAATTGCATGTTATTACTATGTAGATCTCGTCATCTGTATATATATATAATATATTATAATATATATATATATATATATATATAATATATATAGAGAGAGAGAGAGAGAGAGAGAGAGAGAGGAGAATGATACGTAAATGTTGCTTCCACAGTATTGCTCCTAATTCATTTCCATGAAATCTAC
>CM042182.1:2607115-2612115 GCA_023376005.1 Doryteuthis pealeii | reverse complement strand
TAAGTAAATAACAGTGAGTAAGTAATGAGTGACTCATTACTGAAGCTCTATAATAGACTAACTTAACCTTAGTAAGAACCTATGACCACTTCTGTTTCGGTGGTTTTTGTTTGGCTTGAATTGAGACCACAACACTCTTGAAATAAGTTATGAAAACCCCACGAGGAATAATAATAATAATAATAATAATAATAATAATAATAGGCATCTCCACCCTAGAGACGATAGAGATAGATTATAGAGATAGATTATTATCAGTTCCAGCAGATCACAAGGTGAAGCTTAGTAAGAACCTATGAACACAATTGACACCATCTAGACCACAACACTCTTGAAATAAGTTATGAAAACCCCACGAGGAATAATACTAATAATAATAATAATAATAATAATAATAATAATAATAATAATAATAATGCACAAGGCTCTCCACCCTAGAGACGATAGAGATAGATTATAGAGATAGATTATCACAAGGTGAAGCTTAGTAAGAACTATGAACACTTCTGTTTGTGGGTTTTTGTTTGGCTTGAATTGACACCATCTAGACCACAACACTCTTGAAATAAGTTACGAAAACCCCACGAGGAATAATAATAATAATAATAATAATAATAATAATGCACAAGGCTCTCCACCCTAGAGACGATAGAGATAGATTATAGAGATAGATTATTATCAGTTCCAGCAGATCACAAGGTGAAGCTTAGTAAGAACCTATGAACACTTCTGTTTGTGTGGTTTTTGTTTGGCTTGAATTGACACCATCTAGACCACAACACTCTTGAAATAAGTTACGAAAACCCCACGAGGAATAATAATAATAATAATAATAATAATAATAATAATAATAATGCACAAGGCTCTCCACCCTAGAGACGATATAGATAGATTATATGTATCAAGAAAGGAAGGGGGAAGAGGTTTGAAAAAGTTTGGGAATATGAAAGTGAAAGTGATACCAGTTTTAGTTGGTGCACTTGGGACAGTCCCAAAAGGATTAGAAAAGGGTGTGGAAATTTTGGAAATCAGAGGAAGGATTGAAACCATTCAGAACACTGCAATCTGCCAGAATACTCAGAAGAGTCCTGGAGACCTAAGGAGACTTGCTGTCACTCAGACTCCAGTGAAAGACTATCAGCTAATGCTGATGTTAAAACTCAAAAGGAGTATAATAATAATAATAATAATAATAATAATAATAATAATAATAATAATAATACAAGACTAGGCAGGACTCCGTGGGAAAGAGACGCATACAAATCTTTGTGATTCAGACGAATCACATCATCCCAGCAAGGAGACCAGACCTAGTGTTGATTAACAAAAAATAGAGCACTTGTCAGCAGATGGATTTTGCAGTTTCAGATTTTGCGGTGAAAATGAATGAAAAAGAAAAGATGGAAAAATACATGGACATAGCCAGAGGATTGAAAACGCTATGGAATATGAAAATGAATCAAAGTGATTCCAGTTGCAGTTGGTGCACTTGGAGCGGTCCCATAAAGCTTGTAAAAAGACTGGAGAATCTGGAAATCAGAGGAAAAATTGAGAACATCTAGAGTAATGCATTGCTGAAATCGACTATAATACTCAGAAGAATACTGGAGACCTGGGGAGACTTGTTGTCACTCAGACTTCGGTGAAATACCATCATCTACGCAGATGTGAAAAACGCAAAAGGTGTTAAAATTATTATTATTATTATTATTATTATTATTATTATTATTATTATTATTATTAATAATAATAATAATAATAATAATAATAATGCAAAACTAGGCACGACACGGTGGGAAAGGTAATCTACTGGGAATTGTGAAAGAAATTCAATTTTCACCATACAACAAAATGGTACATGCACAAGCCTGAACCTGTCCTGGAGAATGAGACGCATAAAATTGTCCGGGACTTCGAGGTACAGACGGATCACCTCATCCCGGCAAGGAGACCAGACCTAGTATTGATTAAAAAAAAACAGGGAGAACTTGTCAACTGATGTGTTTTGCGGTTCCAGATTTTGCGGTTCCAGATTTTGCGGTGGTCTACCGGGTGGAAATGAAGGAAAACGAAAAGATAAACACATACCTAGATATTGCCAGACAATTGAAAAAGTTATAGAATATGAAGGTCAAAGATATACCAATTGTAGTTGGTGCACATGGAACGGTTCCATAAAACTGGAGAATCTGGAAATCAAAGGAAGAATTGAGACCATCCGGACTACTGCACTGCTGCAATCGGCTAGAATACTCAGAAGAGTCTTGATACCCGAGGAGACTTGTTGTCACTCAGACTCCAGTGAAATACCATCAACTCATGCTGATGTGAAAAACTCAAAAGGAGTGAAAATAATAATAATAATAATAATAATAATAATAATAATAATAATAATAAATGCCATCAGCTGATAAGAAAAACTCAAAAGGAGTAAAAATGAGGTCTTGCCAACATAGAGTAATGCGTAGAAACTACAATCTAACAACTCGAAGACTACACAAAAAAGAGCAAAGACAAATTACTTATGGCGGCCAACAATAGTATATGTGACATATGGACAAACAGAAAAACAACAAATACTAGAAAACAAAAATGGGAAGAAAAACAATTATATGGACACTTCAAACGACAAATCGGAGAGAATGCACATGAAAAAACCTGGGCATGGGTAAAAAAAGGAAACCTTAAAAGAGAAACTGAATCTCTAATAATTGCTGCACAAAATAATGCCATAAGGACAAATTATATCAAAGGGAAAATTGATAAGACCCAACTAGTAAATGTAGACTATGCGGTAATAGAGATGAGACTGTAAACCATGTACTATGTGAATGTAGCCAACTAGCACAACGGGAGTACAAAACTAGACATGTCTGGGTTGGGAAGGTGATCCACTGGGAATTATGCAAAAAAATTAATTTTGACCATACAACAAAATTGTATATGCATAAACCAGAATCTGTTCTTGAGAACGAAACGCATAAAATTCTCTGGGACTTTGAAATAAAAACGGATCACCTTATCCCAGCAAGAAGACCAGACCTAGTGTTGATAAACAAAAAAGAAAGAACTTGTCAACTGGTGGATTTTACAGTTCCAGCAGATCACACGTCTACCGAGTGAAATTGAAAGAAACTGAAAAGAGAGACAAATAATTGGACCTTGCTAGAGAACTGAGTAAACTGTGGAACATGGTGAATGTCGTATCAAACGTAATTGGGAGATTTTTCAATAAAGTTAGCGGTCTGAAGAAACTCATAGGTATACTCAGATACCTGTGGGCAGAAATAGATCTATACCGGCAAAATTTCTGTTTTTTAGCCTTTTTCTTTACCATATATATATATATATATATATATATATATATATATATATATATATATATATATATAGAGAGAGAGAGAGAGAGAGAGAGAGAGCGAGAGAAAGAAAGAAATAAAGATAGATAGTTAGATATAGATATTAAGCAACAATTACATAAAAATGTAAATATGAACGTAAAATGCATGTGATTACCTTAATATATATATATATATATATATATATATATATATATATATATACTCCGAAACACGTGTCTGTGGATTACTTATTTATTATGTATGCTCCCACTTTAGTCGAGCACTTAATTGCAAATTCACCGTATCTGGCACGTAGCTAAGCCTCGCTTTGTTCACATATGTTTGAGGCCTCGAGTGAATTCATTTCCGCTTAGAAATGTAGCGATTAAAGATTCTCCTATATTTGACAGCTGCCTCTGGCCGTACGGGTAAGAGGATTGGCGAACGAAAGTTCATTCGGGTCTCAAACCCGGCCAGGGGTAGCTGTTACACGGTATAACCACACTGATGAGGAGTGATACTCCGAAACACGTGTCTGTGGATTACTTATTTATTATATATATATATATATATATATATATATATATATATATATATATATTAAGCAATACAAAAATGTAAATATGAATGTAAAATAATGTGATTCCCTTTATCATAGACTTAAAATAACACCGGACGGTTTGAAATGCCGTCAAAATCAATTAATCAGGTAATCTACTCTGATCGGACACCGAACCGAGCTTAAGAAATTCGACTTTAGTCCCAAATGGCACTGTATCGGTAAGGAAATTCATCAGTTTCGAACGTAGTTGAATTGAACCGTTTCGATGATTGGAAATATTCTAATTAAATTTCCCATGGGTATCCAATCATCTAATATTGTTTCGCAGAAGAAGATAGATGAAGTTAATTCCACTGATCTTGAATTTCCAAACTTCAATCGCAGAAATGCAAAAACTGGCAATTGCAAAATGACAAGAACAGGTGCAAAAATAAGAAGGTTTGGTCTAATTAAAGGTGATAGAAATAAGTCAGTTCCAAATTAAGAAGAATCCAACACAGAGAAGCTGATCTTAATGAATCAATAGTAAATAAATAATGAAGGTCACGTGATGAGATGAAATAATTTCCGAATTTAAGGTAAGTAAAAAAAAAAAAAAAAAAAAACATCAAAAATCCGTGGGGGCTATTCGCAGAATTTCGTTCCGGTCTCCTGCATTTAAAAACGCTAGGTGGCGATAGCTGAAAACTGAAAAAACAACCCTCCCTAAATAAAGTAGAAATACCGAAAAAAAATCTTTGATTTTTTTTATTTGTAATTGATTTTTCGAAAAAAAAATTAAATAAAATAAAAATACTGAAAAAAATTTTTTTTTAGCGGATTGAAGGCGTTTTTAACGACAAATTATTTGTTTTTCTTTAATTTATTAAGGTGCAGAAATAAGGAGGTTAGGGTCTAATCGAAGAATATAGAAAGAAGTCAGAACCAAATTAGGTAGAACCCAAACAGAGAAGCTGGTCTCAAAAACCAATGGGCAATAGTTAATGAAGGTCACGTGATGAGATGAAATAATTTCCGAATTTAAGGTAATCCATTTTAATCCATAGTTTGAAGTGCAGTGTTGTCAGCTATATTTTCAATCACCAACTTACAATCCC
>CM042182.1:2597115-2602115 GCA_023376005.1 Doryteuthis pealeii | reverse complement strand
AGACCCTTAATCCATGATATGGTTTCATTATTATTTCATTTTATTTTTTGTAATTTCTTTTTTTTTTTACAAAGCAAAGTATGTCATAAGGCCATATTTATAGGTGTGATGGTGAGGTGGATATAAAAATCCCACGTAAAAAAACAACTTTCCTATGTGTGCATTAACGTCGCTTTCTGTTGATGAATATTACTACCTAGGTACGTGAATTATTTCACGGAGTTTAAGAGTGTATCATCGAGAGATGCGGGTACCCTGCATCACTAGGGTGGAGGGAGATTTTTTAAAAACTAGTCCCGCAGATCCATAATTACTGAATCGTGAGCTGGATCTTCGTAAGATACCCTATTAAAATCCCCATGTGAAATAAACCTTGCGTTAATCGAGATACTTTGATAAGAAACTTGATGTCTGCTATTCAAAATATTAATTGAAAAAAAAAATCCACTCTGTTATCATTTAAATTTTTATTTTTTAATTATTTTCACAAATATAAATCAAACCTTCATTATTTTTACTCAAAAAGCGAGATCTACTGATAGTAAATGTGTACCTATATATCTACTTTGTCGTTAATTGTTTTATGTACGTAGTTTCCTCCGGACATACATACATATACACAACTGCCCTTTATATATATTCTAGCGGTGACTACCCGGCAAAGCCCGGGTAGAAGTGACAAAGCATGGTTTAATAATCGTTTGCAGATCTATTACTACCGAATAGCGAGTTCGATCCTCTCAGGAGAAATCATAAAAATCACCACGTAAAAAAAATCTTATTTTAATCCGGCCTGGTGGGAAGTCAGGGATTTTTTTTCGTCAGAGTAGAGGGAATGACATCAGATAATGATATAGTAAGAAATTTTAATTCAATAAATAACTATATTTTTTAAATAAAATATGAATGATGCGATTTGCTAAATTTCAAATTAATATTTCAAGGCAAAAATGAATAAATAAATAAATAAAGTAATGAAATAAGTAAAAAGATAAATAATATTTAATAAAATAACATTATTAATTCAAAGCGTAGCCGATCGAATATTAAATTGATGTAATGAATATGTAAATACCTTGGTACCCCCTCACTATAATCTGATTGGACAGTGTCATGTATAAATATTCGACACTGTGATGGTACAAGCGCCTACTAGCAAGACTAGCACCACGACTGCGCGGAAGACGTAATGCTACTCGACGCACCAGCTACTACTGCGATAATATACTTTACTACCAACTTCATAATATATAAAAGTATTTACGGATTCGAAGGAGCCCTTATTTCTCCATAGTTGAAGGCAAATTGTCGGACAAAGAAGGAAACCAAAAGTAAATGCAGACACTGATTGACAAAATTACAAAAATGTTGCAAATTTTTGGTGTTTGCTACAAGTCATCTGCGGAGGGATTTCTTGTAGTACTGGAGATTAACACAGTTTTCCGTCGGTGGAAATGTAGTTAAGACGCTTCGTCTCGGTAGTTGTTCTTCCTTTGGTCAGTGTGCAGTCGTACCGGCCTTTCTGTAGTATGCTGGTATGATGCATTAGACGGAATCTGGTAAGGTTTGAAAAAGGACCCTGCTTTGGGCTTGGTAATGAGAACTTGGTTGTGAGAGAAAGTTGTACGTCTCTCCTCGTAACATCCTTCGATAAGTAGGCCCTGATTTTGGCTAAGTGAAGAGCGTTCTTTTGACGTCTCTCTCCTGTAACAGACATTGATAAGTTGACGTTTTAGTATTTGGTTGCCATTCGATGTTGCGCCCTTTTTTTATTATTAGTTAAGAATTTCCGATATAATATACACGAAACCCGGAATATATCATAAATTATTATATACTATACTATGAATTTGATAGCAATTTGATAAAACTAAATATACTATACTAACTTAGTATAGTATTGTTTAAATCGAAAAGAGCACTGACTTTAAAACATTACGAAAAAAAAAGAAAAAAAGAAAACTAAATGAAAAAAAAAAGAAACATACTTTTTTGAATATCTATTAATAATGGAGATTCGCTTCCGGTTTTTGTCTGTAACAAAAATTACGTCACTACTTACGTCACATTACCTAAAATCGTCATAACATAGAATAAATACACTAAAAATTTGAACATGCAACATTAGACAGTCTCATTGTTTTTTAAAACAAGTTTTAATAAATACATGACTGGTATTATATATCTATATATAGTTTGTTTTATTTTAATACATATTTAAAGTTTACATTTCAAATTGTTTTATTTTTTAATCGTTTAATGAATTTGATGATTTTACTTACTTAGGGTACAAACTCGCTGACATTGAATTTTCAACTCCCACCCCCAGGTAATATGTTTCAAAAATCTATCGCCTGGTGGGCGTTTTTTATTTTGTACAAGTATTTTTTAATGATTTTTTAAAATTTAATAATAAGTTATAATCTCCTCTCCTGTTTACCCCTCCCCATTATATACCCGATATGAAGGGGTATATACCAGTGCGGCATGGGTGCTACCCTGTGCAGGTGGGTGCAGCCTGAGACCTAATTATTTCGGAGATTTATGTATATCTTATGGTGTCAGTTATAAGCATGAATCAGGATTAATAAAGGCCGTCTCGACACTTGAGATGAAATATTTTTGACACCAAAATTGGGCCACAAGAAAGAATAGGCTGCTGAAGACGATGGCGTAGTGTCCACATTTTTTTAACTGCATCTGCGTGAGTGTTTAAACAGGCCAATTTTTGAAAGGCCTGTTCTGGTGCAGTGACTGCAAACAAACAGTGATGCTTACTGTGTTCTCTTCTTCCTTCTAGCTCTCTTTTCTGTGGAGGCTTTTTTCCTCTCTCTTTCACTCCATTTCGTCCCTTATTTGACAAGGAGGTGCCAGGCTGCTCGGTTTTCTGCACCAGCCTCCCATGTGTTGGTGTTGCTGTGGCATGTCTTCATGTCCTTCTTGGAAACATCTTTAAAGCGCAAGCATGGTCTTCCTACCGGTCACTAATTCACCATACAGTAGATACGTCTGCAATTAGTATGGCGAATAGGTTGGAAAACATTAGTTTAAACAATATTATTCCACTTATCTTATTCCCCTTATTCTTATTCTTATTCCTCTTATTCTTATTCCTCTTATTCTTATTCTTATTCCTCTTATTCGTATTCCTCTTATTCGTATTCCTTATTCCCCTTATTCTTATTCTCCTCTTATTCTTATTCCTCTTATTCTTATTCCTCTTATTCGTATTCCTCTTATTCTTATTCCCTTTATTCGTATTCCTCTTATCTTATTCCTGTATTCTTATTCTTATTCCTCTTATTCTTATTCCTCCTCTTATTCTTATTCCCTTATTCTTATTTTTATTCCTCTTATTCTTATTCTTATTCTATTCCTCTTATTCTTATTCCTCCTCTTATTCTTATTCTTATTCTCTCTTATTCTTATTCTTATTCCTCTTATTCTTATTCTCTTATTCTTATTCTTTATTCCTCTTATTCTTATTCCTTATTCATTCTATTCTATTCTTATTCTTATTCTTATTCCTCTTATTCTTATTCTTATTCTTATTCTTATTCTCTTATTCTTATTTATTCTTATTCTTATTCTTATTCTTATTCTCTTATTCTTTATTCTTATTCTTATTCTCTTATTCTTATTCTTATTCTTTATTCTTATATTCTCTTATTCTTATTCCTCTTATTCTTATTCTTATTCTTATTCTATTCTTATTCTTATTCTTATTCCTCTTATTTCTTATTCTTATATTCTCTATTCTCTATTCTATTCTTATTCCTCTTATTCTTATTCTTTATTCCTCTTATTCTTATTCTTATTCTTATTCGTATTCTTATTCCTTATTCTTATTCCTCTTATTCTTATTCTTATTCCCTTATTCTTATTCTTATTCGAGAGCATTATGCGTAGGCGCTGGAGATGCGGTCATTCCAATTTCTATTTAGTCTTCATTATTTTTATTTTTCATTTTAAATAGAACGAATTCATTTTGTCTACAAAGAGTTATTTAATTAATTTTTCAACAGGAAAAGAAAAAGAAAAGAAAAAAAAAAGAAAAAAAGGGGAAATTATTTCCTTAACGCTACTTTAATTCCCACCGATGCATCCTTTCTGTATTTATTTATCTTTTTATTTCTCTTATCTGATTTCCTATTTCGTTCATCTATACGCCATGATTTTTATACATTTTATACATTGGTAGACAATATTTTTTCTATCTAAATTTCCCTGCAGAAATAGAATTGAATTAAAACAATCTGATAGTCATTGTTGTTTAACCTTGGGAAATAAACATTATCTTTATTGTAAGTTTTATGTATCTAGTCAATAAAGTTTTCAAATAAATTGAAATCGGAATTAAATACAAAACAGATTTGTTATCAAAGTCGTGACTCGTAGCGATTTACTTACGTCAACTGAGAACCGTGATCACTGAGAGAGCTTAAGGGACTTCACTTTCTGATTATGACTGTCAGAAAAAAAAGACACATTCTCCATTTTATCTATCTATCTATCTATCTATCGATTGATCGATCGATCGATCGATCTACTCCCCTTTCTTTCTCCATATATATATATATATACACAAGTTTTGTTGAACTGTACGGACAAATCCTGTCGGACAAGTCTCTGGTTGATCTGTTCCAATTTTCGGGCCATCCTTCTGGTGTCGGGGTGTAACTGGTATAACAGTCCACCAAAGTTTTCAAAACGAGCGCTTTCGGCAATACAATTTGCCATCATCAGGTAGGAAACCCCGATTTGGAAAATTTACCCAAACCTTTCCAACGTACCAACTATCAGGTAAGGTGTATGGGCATGGCCCCTAACTAGAAACAACAGTTGGAAAGTTAATTTCATAATTTTAAGGTGTTATACAGGCATTTATAAGGTTTTTTTACATGCGTCAAAACAAAGTGAAAAATGGCATGTTTTGAAGTCTTTTTCAAGTGTTTTTAAGCTTTGATTTTGAGTATATGAATTTAAGCAAATTTTTAAAA
>CM042182.1:2587115-2589615 GCA_023376005.1 Doryteuthis pealeii | reverse complement strand
GTAACCATGGCACGGGCAGGGCGGGGCATGGCAGGGCCGAAGGGGGCGGGGGAAGGGGCCAGAGAAGGGGGGCGGCCCCAGGGGGGGGGCGAGGCGGGGGACAGGGGCGGGGGGGCCAGACGGGCACAGCGACGAGGGGGCCGCCAGAAGGAAGCGGGCGGGACGCGCGCGGGGGGAGTCGGCGAGGGGGGGAGGGGGGGGCGACGCAGGCGCTAGAGGGCAAGACGCGGCCCCGCGGGCCGGAGGATGAGGAGGAGGAGAAGGAGAGGAGTAGGAGGAGGGGGGGGGGTGAGGAGGAACAGGAGATAAGGGAAGGCGAGCGAGGGGCAGGAAGCCCAAACGACGGCACGGCGGACGGCCACAGGAAGGCAGGGCAGGGAGGAAGGTGAGCAGGGAAGAGGACGGGAGAGGAAGAGCAGGGACACCGAGAAAAAGGAAGACAACACTAGAAAGAAGGACGGAACAGGGAACAGGCGGCCAGAGTAACGGGGGAAAACAAGGAAGAGGAGGAAGGGCGGGCGAAGGGAAGGGACCCCGGCGCGGCCGCAAAGCCGCGGAAAAGAGGTGGAGGGAAGTGGGAAAGCAGAGAAAGAAGCAGAGACTCAGGCCAAACGACAGCACGGGAGAGCGGGGGAAGAGGCCGGGAGCCGGAGAACACGGGCGAACATGCAGCACGACGAGCGAAGTCCGGAACCACGGGGCTTCTAGGGCCGATGGCTCCGGGGGAGGGAAAAAGGGGCAGGAAACGGGGCCGCAGAAGCGAAAAAGCGAGAGGAAGAGAAAGGCCAAAGGAGACCAGGAGGGCAGGGCAAAAGGAGCAGCGGGCAAAAAGGGGTAGAAGTAGATGTCAGGAGCGAAGCGGAAAGGCAGACAGCAGAAGAGAGGGAGACCACGGGAAGCATAGCACGGCGGCAGAGGGGGGCCATAAGGCCAGGGCCGAGAAGACGCGGAAAGACGCCGGAGAGGGAGCAGACACCACGAGCGGAACGCAGACGCGCACGGAAGACCAGCAGCGAACGCGGGAAAAACAGGGAAGAAGAAGAAGAAGAAGAAAGAAAGAAGAAGAAGAAGAAGAAGAGAGCGAAAAGAGGGAAGAGCGAACAGGGGGGACAAGCAAAGAAGGGAGCAAGAGCCGACCCGAGGCGAACGAAGCCGGAGGCGAAGAGGAGAAGAGAGAGAGGAGAGAGACGAGGAAAGGAAAGAGGAGAGAGAGAGAGGAGAGAGAGAGAGAGAGAGAGGGGGGTGGGGGACGGGGAGGGACGGGGGAAAAAGGGAAAAGGGAAGGGAAGCACAAGAGAGGAAAAAGGAGGGAAAGAAAAGAAAGGACGAAAGGGAGAAAAGGAAGGGAAGCGAGCAGCTAGAGGAAGCGAGGAGCAGGGGACACAGGGGCGCGGCAGGAGGGGGGGGGGGAAAAAGAGGGCGCACACAACAAGAACGCGACCGGCAGCAGAGGGAACAGGGAGGAGGAAAAAGGCGGGGGAAAAAGAACACAGAGACAACAAAGAGAGGGGGAAAGAGGCGAAGAAGCGAAGGGGCAAAAAGGGGAACGGGATAAAGAAGGAAGAGAGACCGGGAGGAGGAGGAGGAGGGGGGGGGGGGGGAGGGGAGGGACAACAGATGGGGAGGAGACGGAGGAAGGAGATGAGAGAGAGAGAGAGAGGAAGAGATAGGAGAGGAGCAGGCAAACCACAGACACGGGGGGCGAGGGTACGGCGCAGCAACGGCCGACGCGACGGGGGGCACAGCGACCGGCGAGCGCGGGAGCGAAACCCGAACAGAAGGGGGGGCGGGCAAGGGGCGGACACGGGACCACCGGCGTACATCTACCCGGGCAGGCCGGGGGCACTAACGGGACAAGAAGGGAGACACACGGACAGGAGAGCGTGTAGGGGGGGCCCAACAGCCTCCGGCTGCTCAGGGAAGAGGGCAAAATAATACGTCTTTCTTCTTGGTTCGTAAATATGTATTTATACCGCAAGGATATGGAGGGAAGAGAAAGAAGAGGCAGAATAATCAAGAGGTGAGAGGAGGAGTACGTAGAAAGGAGGAGGAGCAGCAGCAGCGGCAGGCAGCAGCATGGCAGCAGCAGGAGGAGTGTAGTAGGAGGATGGATGGAGGAGAGGGGAGCAGGAAAAGAGGAGGGGGGAAAGACAGAAAGAGGCGGGACCACCAAGCCGGGTCAGAGCCGTAGACGCGAGGGCGCCGAAAACAAGCAAAGTTGAGACCACCCCGTTTTGATTGGCCAGGACCTCAGGCACGGGACCAGGGAGAAGCGCGCTCGTCTCATAGGCTGAGGGGGAGGGACGCAAGGGGAAAAGCAGGGAAGGCAAGAAGCGAAAAACGGCAGGGGAAAACGCGGAGCGAAGGCAGACAAAAGCAACAAAGAAGAAAAAGCGGGGGACGCGGAGGGGGGCCGGGCCGGGAACGAAGGCAAAAAAAGAGAGGCAACGCAGGCACGGCGCCACGCGGGGAGAGGGGGCGAAGAGCAGGGGCGCGACGC
>CM042182.1:2537291-2587015 GCA_023376005.1 Doryteuthis pealeii | reverse complement strand
GAGAAGAGATATATACTGTAGGATTTTTTCATTACATTTAATATATATATATAATATATATATATATATATATATATAATATATATATATATATATACATACATATATATATACATACATATATATACATATATATATATAAATATGTATAAATACATTATATATTATACATACACATATATATATATATATACATATGTATATACATACATATTTATATACATATATATATATTATATACATACATATATATACATACATAAAATATATATATACATACATATATATATATATAAATACATATATATATACATATATACATACATATATATGTATACATACATATATATAGTATACATACATATATATATACATGTGTGTGTGTGTGTGTGTGTGTGTGTGTGTGTGTGTGTGTGTGTGTGTGTCTGTTAATTCCAAAGATTTCCCGTCTTCGTATTTTCCTTTTGAGGGAAATATTTACTGAGCACATCAAAGTAATCTCGAAAAGTACGAAGATCTGTGAGACCAATTTTAGGAACTGTCTGACCAACCAATATATATGGAAAATGGGTGTTGATCTTTTATTGCCAATTTGACCCACGTATATCTGGAAAAAAAACTCGGCCATGTCACCTACAGCCAGAAAAAGGGAAATACATGAAGAGGCTCTAGGATCAACACGGTACCTATATATACGACAGGACCGGAACCACGTGGTGTAATGGTTAAAGTCATGGGAAATGGACTCGTCGCCCCGAGTTCAAATCCTGGACGTGGTAATTGCATTTCACTTAGTGCTAATACCCTTGGGAAGGCTATGAATCCTACTCTCCCTCCAGCTATTGGTAAATAGTAGGGCAGTCTGGGCTCTTTAACCATGGCTAGGTAAGCAGTCTAGGAGAAGGAAAACTCTGAATTTAAACCTGATAAACTCCGCTTAAGAAATTGACCTTGTGTCGCATCCTGCTCGTGCGAAGGCGTTGGTATATATATATATATATACTACAAAACCTGGTGGTATCATGAGATATAGCTGGGGTATTTTGAATTAGTCGAAATGATACCCTATCCTTGAAGCTATTTCAGACCCTAAGATTTTGTCCAACGAAATAATATATATATATATACATATATATAATATTCATGTAATTATGATATATATAAAATATATATATATATATATATATATATATATATATATATATATATATATATATAATATATCTATGATATAATATACAAACATAATATATCTATTATATGATATATAAATAAATCGTCGGGGCGGCATAATGTCGGTATCAGCCTGACAGCGAGGGAGTATATCCTCTTTTCACTAGCGTTAGAGAAAGGAGATTATTGTAGCCTATGAGATGGAGCGCCACACCGACCATCAGCTCCTGAATATGATATACAATCTTTTCACTTTAACAGCATATTGTGTTGTTTTCATATCCTTTTATCTATACTCATATATATATATATATATATATATATATATATATATATTTACTGTTGGTAAATATGTCATTATTCTTCCTACATATTTGACTGTAAAATGTATTTTGGAGGACCATTCTTGTTGAAGTTACTAATTACCTACTAAAGCCATTTATTATTAGAAGGAAATGGGAACCTTACCTAGTTTAATGGTTAGCAAATTGGGCTAGTAAAAATAAAGTCTGTGGAGTGAGCTATTGTTAATAGGACCAGACCAGGGAGATTGTTTTTGCTGTAGTGGAGCACCATACCTAGCATCATCTCCTGGATGCTTTACCACACAGATCAGATTATCCAAGTTGTATTTTCTGAAATGTCAATTGTTTTAAAATCCGGAATTCGTTCATTACAATATCTTTGCAACAGACAGATGTAAGCAACATTTTTAAATAGACATTGTTATCTAAAATTGTCTGAATTTCAGAGATATAGCATTATCAACTATTATTAACCACCAGATAAGAACTTCTGCTATAAGGTCAAGCAATGGCCCTTACAAACTTAACATATGCAACATTCTACAAGAGGTTTCTATTTACAAACACATTCTACTTAATCATTTCACCATCATCAGATCGCGCTATTAGCATGGATATCCATGACAATCTCTCTCCATCCGTCCCTATCACTCATTGTTCTTGGGAGGTTCTCTACGCAGTATCCAGTATCTGCACAGAGCTGGCCATTGTACATCTTTGCTGGCCAACCCACACGGGCGTGCCCATGTGCTGGCTTCCACTGGAGGATTTTACTTATGATATCGTCCTTGCTTCTCCAGCAGTATCCTTCGTGTCTTGCTTGTTTTACTCGTATGGTTTGGGTGATATGGGGCAGGTGGCCGTACAGCTGTTTTCTTGGGTGTTGTTTCCACATTTTGTTTAGGATCGCAGACAGCATTCTTGTGCAGCTCCAATCTAGTTTATTCTCTAGTCACTTCGTTAGGGTCCAGGTGGTCAGTACTTTAATCATTTAGATGCATGTAAATAGTTGCTTTCAAGTATTAATATTGTCACTTATTTTTATAAAGTCCTTTCAGTTTGATCCATTATTCTTTTATTCTAGAATTAGGAAGATGGAGGATAATACTAGTCAAAACTATTAATGATAATGATTGTAATAAAAAGCACTAGAATTAGGAAGATGATGGATAATACTAATCAAAATTATTAATAATAATGATTTTAATAAAAAGCAAGTAGAATTAAGAAGATGATGGATAATACTAGTCAAAATTATTAATAATAATGATAAAATTCGAAGGCAATACAATGCGTAAAAAATAAAGACAAAAAGATGTTTATATGTCTAATCGATTTCAAAGCGAAGCTTTATCGTCAGAGACGGATTTCAGAAAAATGACGTGCTTATGTTTTTTTTTTTTTTTATATATTTTGTGTGGTTATAATTTCTCTTCTTATTTCCTTTTCCTCTCCTTTTTTCCTCTTTTCTTCTTCTCCTCCTTTATGAATGGGCGAATAACTGTAATTTCTTATTTCTCTCTTTTTTTTTTTTTTCTTTCTTAAAAGTTTGTTGAGAACAAGGCTGACATCCGGTAAGATGTTGCAATGTAGCAATGTGTAGCAATGTGTAGCAACGGTGTGAGCGTGTCATAATTTCAAAAACAAAAGTGAACAAAGAATAAAAACCGTTAATAGAAAATTTTTTTTTTTTAACATACTTAGCTTTTGTTTCGCTTTCACCTTTCATTTCTTATTCTTTCTCCTCTCTTTTCTTTTTTTTTGTGTTATTTTTCTTCTTTTTTTCTTTTTTTTTTTTTCTTTTTTTTTCCCCTTTATCCCTTTGTTTCTCTAATTAAATTATTTTTTTATAGTAAATAAGTAAATAAAATAAAAATAATGATTGTAATAAAAAGCAATTAGAATTAGAAAGATAAAGGATAATACTAGTAAAAATTATTAATAATAATGATTGTGATAAAGAGTACTAGAATTAGGAAAGATGATGGATAATACTAATCAAAATTATTATTATTAATAATGAATGTGCTCAAATGCAAGTAGAATTAAGAAGATGAGGGATAATATTCCGATGAAAATTTTCTTAATCTCCAGTTGTTTCCCGGTGAATTCATTTTTTTCAGATTTTTTTTTTTTCTTACTGCTTCTGCGCTGTTTTTTTTTTTTTTTTTTTTTTTTTTTTTTAACTTATTCATCAGTATTGCGCAATAACTTTTAACCATATTCTGATTAATCTTGGTGACAATATTAAAAAAAACTATATGTTGCCTCCCTAAAATTCCAGTCTGTCGATTGCGTTTTTTATTACATAAGAAAACCAAAACGTAGAAAGTAATCGTGCTGTGAGGGAAATAATTATTTCATTTTCATGCAGTTATGCTTCCCGGCATCCAATCATTTTTTGCCAATTTTCTAAACTGATCATTTTTTAGGGTTTTCTTTTTTTCGCATATCATTTTTCATATACATGGCTTTTTATATATATTATATATATATATATATATATATATATATATATATATATATATAATATATATGGCTTTGTCGTTGTCGACGTATGCTTTTTTTTGTATAGCTGATGAGACTAACTTTCAAAGTATATATTATATCTGTATATATGTGTATTATATATATATATATATATATATATATATATATATATATATATATATATATATGTATATATATATTATATATATATATATATATATATATATATATATATATATATACGCTCCCCTAAAAAGGTATGAAGCACTCTCTGGCGGATTTACATACACACAGATGTGTGTATTAAAACAGCAAAATCCCCTTCGCATTTTGTTGGTGACGATAGTCGAGCTGTTATGCTGTTCGACTAATGCTAAATCGGGTTTCTCTTTCGGTTATAGGCTTACAATTATTTAGTCACATTGAAGAGACTTGATAAGTCAAAAATTGGTCGTTGTGGAGGACTATATATATATATATAACCAAGCTGTTTGCATTTAAAATGGCTCTAATACCCTTGGGAAAGGTATGAATGCAATTCTCCCTTCAGATATGGTTAAACAGCAGAACAGACTGGGCTCTTTAACCATCATTAACAAGTCTAGAAGAAGGAAAACTCTAAATTCAAACCTGTTAAACTCCGCTTAAGAAATTGACCTTGTGTCACATCCTACTCATGCGGATGGTTTGGTAATTATATATACCTCAATGGAATGGTTTATATGAAAGTTGAGGAAGAAAAATGTTCTTCTCTTCCGTTTCTTGTACTGGCGTCACATCTGTTTTCGGTCAAAAACCGGAACTTCCGGTTTTTTTTAATCTATTTCCGGGGTCATTGGTCGGTCAGTTAGGTTAAAACTTTAACCTCTCTTTGTTCTTACTCTTTTTCACTCTCTTTCTTTCTTTATTACGCTATACTTATGTAGCGAAGAATGACCCTGGAAGAGGTATTGAAAGCTAAAACCGGAAGTTCCCGGTGTTGACCGGAAGCGGATGTCATGTGGTGACGAGGAACGAGCAGGAAGAAGATTGCCCTTTTTTCCGCTTTCGGTCATAGCAGGGTTCAGACGGGGCTGCTGGTCCCTAGTGTTGTGACAGCGATATAGTTGGTACCATGTTAGAAGGCAGAGTAATTTAACAGTGTCCTCTCTCTCTTTCTCTCTGTCTATCCTTCTCTCCGAAACAGAGCCCACGACACGAGCCTGAAAATAAATGCTAAGCTCCTTGTGACTATACAACTTACGTGTCTGTTGTACGTTCTTTATCTAGTAAATGACGACTGCTGCTGGGGCTTGAGTTGGCTACTTATATCGTCTCGGAGTTTGCCACAAATACACTTTGGTACTTTGTTATACAACAAATACATTTTTAGTGCCGTGAATTTTGAGGCACGGTGACAAGCCTGGTCACGTAACACTTACATTGAACTGTTATTTTTTAATTCTGTGCTTCATTACAAAACTAGCTGCGGCTACCCGGCGAAGCCCGGGTAAAGGAGAAAAAATATGGTTTAATAATCGTTTACAGATCTATTACTACTGAATAGCAAGTTCGATCCTCACAGGATGACCCATAAAAAATCACCACGTAAAAAAGATCTTATTGTAATCCGGCCTGGTGGGTGGTCAGGGATTTGTTTTCCTTAGAGTAGACGGAATGACGTCACATAATGATATAGTAAGGACTTTTAATTCAATGACTAACTATATTTTTTAAATAAAATATAAATGACTCGATTGCTAAATTTCAAATTAATATTTCAAAGCAGAAAAATATTAAATTAATATAAATCAAATCTTCATTATTTTTGCCCGAAAACCAAGCCTTGGTGATATTTAATGTGTATATATATTTACTTTGTCTTTAATTGTTTTATTTTTGAAGTTTCCTCCGGACATAGAGATTTACACAACTGCCATTTGTATATTCATTATGTAACACAACCATCACCTTGCACGACTCAAATTGATTCATTCACACGATATGCACACATATTTACCAAGCCATCCGCACACATAGGATGTGACACAATGACAATTTCTAAAGCGGAATTGAATTGGTTTGAATTCTATAAATGGTCAGTTTTTTATTTATTTACTTTACGGGAAGGGATATATTTAGTAGAAATAGTAGAGTTGTGGTGCCACGGTAAGAGAGTGGTACAATAAAGCAAGTAAGTAATTGTACTTGTGTGACGTCGTAGTCGTTGGTATTGTATTTCTACATTGCTCTGTATTTATGGCTGACAAAAATAGAAAAATGTATTTATAAAAAAATTGTATTATCCATTAAGAATTGATTTATTTCAAAACTTTATCGGCATTAAAGGACCCACTGAGGTTGATACGCCGTAAAACAAAACAAACAAATCATACCCTTTAATTTACTTACTTCTATTCTTCTTCTAGCGTCTCTACTAGCGTCTGGATTTCGTCTTGGTCTTCTAGGTCAGTCTTGTTACCAAGACATTCATTAATCACAAAACCATATTATTTTCGTAAGCTTTTATTTCTCAACTCAACATTTTTCATCTGACTAACATAGCGCGCGTATGCAGTGAGTTCCAGTTAAGGCAATACATCTTCTCTGCCCGACGTCCAAACTGAAACTGAAGACCCGACCAGGTCCCACGTGACTTCACGTATTTCGCGGGCTTTCTGTAATATTCCATGGAAAGTCCCGCCCGTGATATGAAAAGAGGCCATCCCTTTAGAAATACAGGGGATTGACAATAATCTTATGCAACCGCATAGATTATGTAACATAACGCCCTTTCTCTGTATAGAGTCACGTTTGAAAGACTTAACGGTGTGATGGAAGAGATAGCTGTTATCTTCTGATTTTTAGTGATTTCTTCGTGCTGTCAGGAGCTGGTCCGGAATGTATCTGCTGGTGTTTGGTATTTTGTCTCAAAACCTCTGGTCTCATCACGTGATTGGTATATCCAATCACATAAAGCGATTCCCTCAGTTAACCCCACACACAGGAATAAACGTTTACTGACCCAATAAATTCATTCATCGATAATTTTATATGTTAGTAATTTATAAAATATAGAATTTATAATTATAGAGAACGAATACAAAAGAATATATTTGTTGGAAATACTTTCTTACTTTTTTTTTGGGGGGGGAGGAGGAAGGGGTCTAAACATTTTCTCATTTATAATTATAACGTCACATTATAAACAACTTTTTAAAAGCACAAATAAACCCCAATCTTTCTTCTTACAAAGATTATGACACAAAAATTAGCTTTTACAAATTTTGAGCGACTTTCTATTACATAGCTCTTTCGTCAAAATAGGGTGAAACTTGCAAATCATACACAAAATCCCGATATTACAGAGTGACCCAGAAAAAACAGAACCCAAATTATTTATTTTCCCATTAAACTAACCCTAACCCCCCTAGATAAAATTAACAGTTTTATTACAAAATTTGTGGGTTCTGTTTTTTCTGGGTCATGGGGTTTTGAGTATGATTTGCAAGTTTTACCGATTTCCGTTGTTGAATAATATTGAAATTCATTGTATTTGTGTGATTGTATATTTTACCACCCCCTCCAATTCTCGAGCATTGGATTTGAGCCACAAACAGTGTTATGTAATGTTGCATAAATGTAACAGTTAAAGTGTTGGTATATTTTAGATATATATAAGGTGCTACAATACATCACTTAAATTTATAGACTAGGCGAGGTCAGATGTTTAAATCTCACCAATCAACAGCCTGAATGCGTGGCTGGTTAAGAATTTAATCACTGATACTGAGAGACGTCCATTTGCAATCATTGACGAAGGACTTGCAATACTGAGGAGCACCAAAGGAACAAACAAAGGATTCTTTACCAAAGATTTCCGCTGGACAAGCGCTTTTGTTTGGAGCCGAAAGGATGGCCTTTAAAATCGTAACATAAAGAATGTCTTGAGCAAAGAAGAATAGAAAAGTTAAATATTTTTTGAAGGTTTGAATGTACATTTTTTTCGAGTAGGTGTAGAATTCAAAGTTTTAATGTAAACTCGAAAAGTGAAGAATAAAATAAGAAGAAATGCAATTTAATCAAAGAATATTTCATTTTAAAAAAATTCTGAAAATTTAGAATTATAGCCGATTTTCCCAGAGGGTTTGTCAATTCATTGAATCGTGAAGAGAGACAAATTGAGACAAATAAAAAAATTTCATATGACAGTTATGGGTTGACAATATGCATAGAGAAGTAGGGAGAGGGAGAGGAGAAGGAGGAAAGGTTGAAGAAGAAGAAGAAGAAGAAGAAGAAGAAGAAGAAGAAGGATGAAAGGTTAAATATAAAAAAGAAGAAGAAGAAGAAAAAGAAGGATGAAAAGTTAAAATGAAAAGAAAGAAGAAGAAGAAGAAGAAGATGGATGAAAAGTTAAATATGAAAAATAATAATAATAATAATAAGAAGAAGAAGAAGAAGAAGAAGAAGAAGGGGTAGGATGAAAAGTTAAATATGAAGAAGAAGAAGAAGAAGAAGAAGAAAGAAGAAAGAAGAAGAAGAACAACAACAACAACAACAACAACAAGAAAAAGAAGAAGAAGAAGAAGAAGACCAACAACAACAACAACAACAACAAGGAAAAGAAGAAGAAGAAAGAAGAAGAAGAAGAAGAAGAAGAAGGAAAAGTTAGAGAAGAAGAAGAAGAAGAAGAAGAAGAAGAAGAAGAAGAAGAAGAAGAGAAGAAGAAGAAGAAGGAAACGTTAAAGAAGGAGAAGAAGGAAAAGTTAAAGAAGGAGAAGAAGACGAAGAAGAAGAAGTTAGTGATTATAGTTGAAAGGAATGAAAAAGAATGAATGGAATAGAAAAAAAAAGGAAAAATTAAAGAAGAAGAAGAAGAAAAAAAGAAGATAATGAAGAAGATATAAAGAAAAATAAGATGGTGATGGCGATTTTGTTGGTGAAGTATAAAAAGAAAGAATAAAAACAGTGATTATAAAAAGGAAAAGAGTTTTTTTTTTAAAAGATACAGAAAAAAGATTAAAGATTTCTTTCTGTCCTTCCAAATCTACTTTCTATGTATTTAGATATATCGTGAGAAGTAATCTGTTTCAATCACTGATGTTAAAACAACAAAAAGTCTTCTTTTTGTGTCTTTCAATTTGGTTTCAATGTCGATATTTTAACATACAGAAGTCAAATTTCTTTTCTTCCTTTTTTTGTGTTTTTTGTTGCTTTGTTTTTGCTGGGTTTTTTTAATTTACTTGTCCATCAATTCTCAGGTTATTCTGCAGACACCAAGAATATTAAATTTTCTGGGACACATTCTTTTTATTTTTCATTACAATTCATCATTATTTTATATTTTGGTTTTCTTTTTATTAATATTTGTTCACTCATAATTTTATTTTTCTACTCTTTCATATTATATTTATACTTATAACCTGTCTTTGTTTCATATAATATATATATATATATATATATATATTAATATTATATTATATATATATATATATTGATATTTCGTTGTTTCAATAGATATATATATAATATATATATATATATATATATAATATTATATAATATATATATATATGAGTGTGTGTATATTCATAGTCAATCACAGACACCGTCTTTCAATGTATTACGTCTCATCAGTATGTCTAGATATTTGCAGGCTATATATATATATATATATACATATATATATGTGTGTGTGTGTGAAAATAAAATGGAAATTAATCCGACAGTATGAATAAGATATAATGAAAAAACAAAAGATGTTTACAACTGAAATAGGCTCATCAGGAGAGAAAGTGTGCAAACCGTTTCAGGGCCAAATCTCTCGACGGTTTAAAAAGCAACACCCGCCCCATCCTCAACTAATATGAGGACCCTTTTGCATTATAATGTATCGACCGCACGTGGGTCGGTCATCAACAAAAATAAGACGGGAAAAAAGAGACCGTTAGTAAAAACAGAACGCTGCTAGTCAAACGTTGGAATTAATCAAAGAAACGGTTTCCACACTTTCTCTCCTGACGAGCCTATTTCAGTAGTAAACATCTTTTGTTTTTTCATTATATCTTATTCATATATATATATATATATATATATATATATATATATATATATATAATATATATATATATTTGAGATATATTTTAACATTTGTATTCGTTGTTGGAAATACATATACCAGGTTTGGGCATAGGTGTGAAGCATATTATGCTAATGTTGTTACCATAATATGTTAGTTAAGGAATAAATATTAGAAAACTGTAGTTTTTTTTAGTTTCTTTTATTTAGACGAGCAGTGAATGTTCAGGACAGTCACGTCCTTCTTCCTGACCGTGAATTGTAGTATATATATATATATATATATATAATATATATATATATATATATATATATAATTTGTTGAAGACCGATCCACGTGCGCGTCGATGCAGATATTCCGAGGGTCCTCACATCAGTGAGGAGGGCCGATGTTGCTTTTTAAAACCGTAGAGAGGAAGGCCCCGAAACGGTTTGCACATTCTCTCCTGATGAGCCCATGCATTTGTAAACATCCTTTGTTTTTTTCAATATATCATATTCACACTGTCGGATTAAGTTCCATTTTATTTCACACACACACACACACACAACACACACACACACATATATATATATTATATATATATATATATATATATATATATATATATATATATATACGCACCAGAAGCATAAGGAGATGCAAAATCTACAACATATATATAATATATATATATATTATATTATATATATATATATATATAGAGAGAAGAGAGAGAGAGAGAGAGCGGGTGTATACTGAAATTTTATTTATTGTTGCGACTCATTCTTTTTCTTTTCTTTTTTCCGACTTTTTTCCGACTAAGTCAGTGATGTGAATATATATATATATATATATATATATATATATATATATATAATATATATATTAGTGTGTGTGTGTGGGATTGTCCTTGTTTCAGCTTTTACTGGAACGGTGTACCAAAGGCAGTATTATTGGTAGAGTGCTCAATATAAAAAATAGAGCTATTATATGATATAATAAAATAAATTTATAAAAGTTTTACATATCTATTTATTTGGTGACAAAGGATCAGTCACGACCATTTGGTTTCATGCATGCGTAAGCGCAAACATTCTTCAGGTGACGTTGTTTCAAATGCAAGGAAAATCAAAAATTACAAAAAGTTTAACAGACATAAGATGTGTATGATTGAATGAAATGTTATGTGTATGTATGTGGTGTTGTTATGAATGTGTATGTGTGTTTATGGACAGTGCAAAGGTTATGTATACAATTCAGAAATTAAAAACTACAAACTAAAAGCTAGAAACTAAATACTAGAACCTAAAAAAAAAATTAAAAAATTAATTTGAGCTCTAGTCTCATCAGACGGGTTTTACAAAATACAGAGATCCTCTGAAAGAAATAATATAACCAGAAAAAAAATTAGCTTTCCTCTGAACTCCTTCAATGAGTTTTATGTCCTTGATTAGTCTTGGACTCCAAACCACATTAGCAAATTCCAACATGAGGTCTTATCAATGCAATGAATGCATTTTTCAGCATTTCTTTATCCATGTATTCATATGAGCTTTGTATTGATCTTAATATCTTGTTTGCTTTATTTACTTGTATTTCTTTCTATGTGTTTGGAAAATTTTAATTCAGGGTCCACATTCACACCAAGGTCTCTTTCTAAATCTGTATCTTTTAGTATTTCTCATTCATTAGAGACAATTTTTCTCATAGAGTATACATGTTTTGAATCATTTCCTACATGAAGTACCATATATTTAGATGTATTGAATCTCATTTGCCATTTATCAGTTTGGATTTTATCAGTATCATTTTGATCATTAACAGTAAAATGTATTTTTGTATCATCTGCAAATATTTGTATGTAACATTTGATCACATCCGTGAGATCGTTTATAAAAATAACAAAGACAAGACACTTCCCTGTGGGAAATTTTGTTCTCATAGAGTATACATGTTTTGAATTATTTCTTCCTACATGAAGTACCTTACATTTAGGTGTATTGAATCTCATTTGCCATTTATCAGACCAATCTACAAGATTGTTAATGTCAGTTTGGATTTTATCATTATCATTTTGATCATTAACAGTAGAATATATTTTTGTATCATCTGCAAATATTTGTGTGTAACATTTGATCACATCCGTGAGATCGTTTATAAAAATAACAAAAAGATAAGGTCCAAGAACACTTCCCTGTGGAATTCCACTTGTCACTTGAGCCCATTTTGATTTAGAGGTTTTAATTTTGACACATTGTCTTTTATTATTTAGGAATTCTTTAATCCAATTTAGAACATGGCCATTTATTCTATATTTTTATAATTTCAATAGTAACCTTTTGTGAGGTACAGAGTCAAATGCTTTAGCAAAGTCTAAATAGATGGTGTCAACTGGTAATCCAAGATCTAGAGATTCCATCCACTTATCCATTACTGATAAGATATGTGTATTGTACTGTATTCATATGGGCTAAACTTGCAAATTAGTCGGAAAATTAAAACGGAAAGTTTTTTGGTGGTCCCCCATGACAGTTTAACTACAGTCTATGAATTAACTTTTTGCGAATTGGGTTACGGTTTAGGGGTTTGGGGATTAAGTTCGTTTTCAATTACGTATTGCTTAAAGAAAAACAAAAAAAAATTACAATACATTTAATTAACCATTGAAATTAATTATTGAACCCAATGGTAGACACATTAGTCTCAGGTGTTTGTGTTAGTATTAATTTCAATTAAACTGGTTTAAAAAAAAATTTTTTAAACATTAAGTGTATAGTAATTTGGTTATTTTTTAAGCAATACGTAATTAAAAACAACCTTAATCCCCAAAACCCCTAACAGTAACCCATTTCGCAAAAAGTTCATTCATAGACGGTAGTTAAACTGTCACGGAGGAGCACCAAAAAACTTTCCGTTTTAATTTTCCGATTAATTTAAGTTTAGCTTTCATATGACCTTCGTATTATTCCCAATATCTTGTTTACTTTATTTATTTTTATTTCTATGTATTTGGAAAGTTCTCTTCCAATCCGTCAAACAGTCAACACGCATCTCCCTGACTCTTTTGAACACCCTCATTCTCTTTAAGCCTTGACACGTTCAGTGTTTTTCACTCTGATCACTAAAATTTAAAACTGCCCTATTAAATATTCAAATTGATCCACCGTTGATTTTCGCACTCCATGTTCGCAATCAATGCATGAAATTTATGCAAAGGTTTCATTGCTGCAATTCAACTATTTTGCAACATTTCATATTTAAAAAAATATGGCGTTTTTATTAATAATAGGGCTGGTTTAGCTCAGTCGGTAGAGTGTTTGGCTAAGAACCACAAGGTTCTTGGTTCGATACCGGCCCTCGCCAACACAGCGTATATATATTTACCAACCCCTCCGCAGCAGCAGGATGCGACACAAGGTCAATTTCTTAAGCGGAGTTCAACAGGTTTGAATTCAGAGTTTTCCTTCTCCTAGACCGGTTGCCTAACCATGGTTAAAGAGCCCAGTCTGCCCTACTATTTATCCATAGCTGGAGGGAGAGTAGGATTCATGCCTTTCCCAAGGGTATTAGCGCTAAGTGAAATGCAATTACCACGTCCAGGATTTGAACTCGGGGCGACGAGTCCATTTCCCATGACTTTAACCATTACACCACGCGCTTCCTTTGTTGTTTACTTTGTGTCGCACAGAATAAAGAAAATATTATAATTTCAAGAGTAATTTTTAATTTCTTTTCATGTGTTGTAGAGGAGTTAACACCCCTACAGAATGAACTGGGATTTTGAGATTAAAACGGATCACCTTATCCCAGCAAGAAGACCAGACCTAGTGTTGATAAACAAAAAAGAAAGAACTTGTCAACTGGTGAATTTTGCAGTTCCAGCAGATCACAGGGTCAAGCTAAAGGAAAATGAAAAAATGGACAAATATCTGGACCTTGCCAGAGAACTGAAAAAGTTATGGAATATGAAAGTGAAAGTGATACCAATTGTAGTTGGTGCACTTGGAGCGGTCCCAAAAGGATTAGAAAAGGATTTGGAAAGTTTGGATATCAGAGGAAGGATTGAAACCATTCAGAACACTGCACTGCTGTAATCTGCCAGAATACTCAGAAGAGTCCTGGAGACCTGAGGAGACTTGCTGTCACTCAGACTCCAGTGAAAGACAATCACCTAACGCTGATGTGAAAACTCAAAAGGAGTAAATAATAATAATAATAATAATAATAATAATAATAATAATAATAATACAGGAAAAGAGTTAAGGGTCTAACATGGTTTCAATCCAAATAATTTCATCAAGATCCTACCCTATGCTTAACTAAGTCGATGTAATATATATATATATATATATATATATATATATATATATATATATATAAGTCAACCACAGACACGCGTTTCGATGTTTACGTCTCATCACTGCGACTCGACATTTTTAACAGCTACCTTTAACCGGGAGCGAAACCCGACAGAATTTTCGTCTGACAAGTTACTTACACTTACGACCTTCTACGACTGTCAGTCCTGGGTGAACAATTAATTGATACACACTTACATGATATATGTTTTTGCAATCACCAGAGAACTCAAGTCTGTAAACAACAGGCGAGTATATGCTTACACTAAACAGTGAAATTTCAGCTAATGTCTCCCCCTACAGTGCCCTGCCATGAATATTGGGAGCATATATATCAGTCATCCACAGTCACGTATTTCGATGTATCATCATTGCGGTTCGACTTTAACAACTACCTCTTGCTGCGAGCAAGACCCGACAGAATTTTCGTTTGCCAAGTTCCTTACTCCTATATATATATATATTATATATATAATATAATATATATTATATATATTATATATATATATATATATTCTTTCTGTTTTATATTTTTAATTTTCATTTCTTTTTAGATTTCCAATCATCAAATAATCATATTTACCTTTACAAACCTACCGTATCTTTGCAGATTCTCTACTATGAAAAATAAATAAATTAATATTTGTTGGAACAGGTTGCTATATCTGGAAAAAAATTCTTTAGGACAGGTTGCTATATCTGGAATAAAAAATAAATAAATTAATATTGTTTGGGACAGGTAACTTTTCTCTGGAAGAAAAATAAATAAATAATTGGGACAGGCAAGATTTGGGCAACCCAGTAACTGTATATACTTGAATTGTGTAATGAATGACTTTATGTAATGAATGGACCAATTAGAGCAATAAAAAGGTGTTTCTTTTTTATCATATATTGCCAGTAACTTTTAACTATGCTAGCCTACAACAATATTTTCAACTATAGTTTTAAACCATTATCTACATAGCCAATAACCAACTCACTTATTAAGTCAGTCTCTCCTTCATCCACTGATAGTGTTGCATAAGGCCAAACTTGAGTTGTAGTATAAGTCGTTAGTAGTAGTCGTCGTTAGTGCAGAAACAACATACGCAAGTTGTATAGTCACAAAAAATTGTTTATTTTTTCTAGGCTCGAGGGTTATTTATCAGAGAGAGAGAGAGAGAGAGAGAGGGGGGGGGGTAAGTTCAAATTATTTTATTCGTCAATCATGTTTGTTACTACTATGCTAAACACATCACGGGGAAATCGGGAAGCCCCGTCTGACCCTTTTAGAAGGCCTACCGAAAAAGACCGATTTTTCTCTTCTTCCGTACCTCGTCCCGCTGGTGGGAAAATGGTCACATCCGCTTCCGTTCAAAACCCGGAACTTCCGTTTTTACCCTCCCAAACTTTAACCTTTGTTCTAATTTATTTTTCTTCTCTTTCTCCAGAAATCCGAATACGGTTTTATTTTCAATCCCCAAATTAACAATCGACCATAATAATTACGCTACAATAGGTTCTTTCAGTTATTCATGCATTCTATCTTTCTTTTATCAATTAATTATTCAAATGACAGTTACTGTGACTCAATTCTACTCAAATCTTATTTGCTATTAAAAAAGATTTCTTAACTCTTTTAAAACAAACCATTATAAACGTTTTATTGTTACTGGAATATATCAAGACAAGGCAAAAATATATATAAAAAAATTAATTTAACACAAAAGAAATGAATAGAGTATTTTTGGTTTTTTGTACGACCTTTCTGACAGTTATGGCGTCAGCAACCATTTCTTCATTCGTCATTTAACTTTCTTTATCTTTATAACAAAATTTTACTTTTTTAAATTTAAATAAAGTTTTTATTTTTCTTGAATTCAAATTTAAATTATTTTTCTTGAAATAAATAGAACCATTGTCGTAACCGATATAATCCTAATGTTAAAAGTATTCAAAGAACAAGAATACAAATATATACACACACACACACACACACATATATATATATATATATATATATATATATATGTGTGTGTGTGTGTGTGTGTGTGTGTGTGTGTGTGTGTACATATATATATATTCATATATATATATTTATATGTACATACATATATATATATATTATATATTATATTATATATATATTTATATATACATATATATATATATATATATATATATATATATATATTTATATATACATATATATACATATTTATTTTATATATATTATATATATATATATATATATATATATATATATATATATATATATATGTACATTGGATAATTGAAAATAAAGTACGCAATTACGGGTGCAAGAGCAGGATTTGCTTATTCATTATAGTGTATAATACATTTAAGATGCAATTGTTACCATTGGTTTCCAAGCAGGATGTTAGCTTCTTTTCATCAAGACAACGCGCCAGTTAAAAAAATGCAGGGAGTGTCAGTTGCATGTGTGTAAAAACACCCCCAAAAGACTAAAAAAGACTAATATATATATATATATATATATATATATATATATATATATATTATATATATATATATATATGTGTGTGTGTGTGTGTGTGTTGTGTGTGTGTGTGCGTGTGTGTGTGCGCGCGCCGCGTGTGTGTATACATATTATGAATTTATTTGCAAGTTATTATTTAAGCAATTTTTGTTAATATTTTTTTCTGTTTGAATTTTCGGTGCAGACCTCCAAGTCTTCTTGTGTTACGTAATCTATGCATAGATTATTATCAACCCCCTGTATTTCTGAAGGGATGTCACCTTTTCATATCACGGGCGGGACTTTCCATGGAATATTACAGAAAGCCCGCGAAATAAGTCCCGTGGGACCTGGTTGACTCTCAGTTTCAGCTTGGACGTCAGGCAGATAAGGTATTTCTGCCTTAGCTGAAGCTCACTGCACACGCGCGTTATATTAGTTACATGAAATGTTTAGTTAAGTAAATAAAAGCTTACATAAATAATATGGTTTTGTGGTTGATGAATGTCTTGGCAACAAGACTGACCTAGAAGAAAAAATGAATCAAGAACGACCAACCAGCAAGAACAGAGAAATAGAAGCATAGAGAAGTCCAGACGCTAGAAGAACGTAAGATACCAAAGATGAGCAGAAGAATAATAGAAGTAAAGAAGAGTATACAACACTTGCTGTTTTTTTTTTTGTTTTTTGGGGTTTTTTGTACATAGGGATATAGATCAGAAAATATCCCATATTTGTTACCCAAGCAATTTCAACTATTTTACTGGTCATCCTCAGGGTGATTCTTTGTTGTAGTTATTGTTTGTTTCGGGCTCCAACAATAGATTCTCCTAACTGAATAAGCCATACTAAAATAAAGAAACAACTTCTGTTATATTCCCACATTGACATCGTACATCAGACATCGGGTATATACATGAAAGAAGGACTCGGGTCTATATAATAGAGTGAGAGTAGAAGATATTTCAGAAGTGTTTTTCTAGAAGGTCTCAATTCCTTCTCGGATATGAAGTGTTGTATAGTCTCTTTACTTCTATTATTCTTTGCTCATCTTTGGTATCTTACGTTCTTCTTCTAGCGTCTGGACTTCGTCTTGCTGGTTGGTCGACCTTAATTCATTTCTTCTTCTAGTGTAACGTAGTGCCTTTTCTTTGACGGCACTAAATATCTATACGTTGTATACTTCTTACGTCTTACTCTTGTCTATTCTATTCTTCCGGCCGTCTTCTGATCGTCTAGTCTTCTGTCTTCTATCTTGGTCTGGTCTTTCTTATCTGGGTTCCGTGTCTGGTTCTGTTGGGGACCATTTCTTATCAGAAGCCTTGTGTCATTTTTAGCTTTTAGTAATAACAACAAGACTTCGATTTACTTTTGATGTTACTTTATTCTGGAACCCCAGACCAGACAAATGCGCGCGGAGAGTCACATCTTGCTAGCTTCTAACTCTGCAACTGACTAACTGCAACTAACCGAGTTGCTTACACCTTAAACCGGAAGGGGCTTTCTATCGGGGTTCCGTTCTCACGATTCTATCCCCAGAAAGCAAGGTGAGAGTGGGGTCAAGCATTGTCGCTCACTCTCAAGGCCATCAGCTATACTGATCGCCATAAGGATTTCTATACTACCTTAAAAAGTAATAGGGATCCAATTAATATGTAACACAAGGTCAGTCTTGTTGCCAAGACATTCATCAACCACAAAACCATATTATCTATTTAAACATTTATTTACTTAACTAAACATATTTATCTAACTAACACAACGCGCGTGTGAAGTGAGTTCCAGCTAGGGCAGACACATCTTCTCTGCCTGACGTCCAAGCTGAAACTGAGAGCCAACCAGGTCCCACGTGATTTCACGTATTTCGCTGGCTTTCTGTAATATTCCATGGAAAGTCGCGCCCGTGATATGAAAAGAGACCATCCCTTCAGAAATACAGGGGGTTGACAATAATCTATACATATATTATGTAACAGTAGTACACACAGACTATTTTCAACGTTTTTCGATATCGTCCTGAGTGCTCCAACTGACATCGTTATCACTGTCATCTTTATGTTTCATAGTTTTGTTTTTCATATTTCTCTGAATGTCTTTCAGTTTTCTGTCAAGGTCCAAGTAATAATATTTTTTTTCCTTTTCTGTGATTTTTCTAAACGGTGAAGTCTGTTGTTTGAAAAATTCGGGCGTCTCATTGTGATGTAATGGTTAACAAGCTAGATTCATTTGCCAACACTAAAACCTATGACCTTAAATCTATCACAGGATCCTGCATCAACGATTGGAATTACACTAACAAAAAAATGTCCAAACATTGATTTCACCAAGAATTCTGCTCACAAACTCAAATTATTTATCAAAATAGATTTTTAATACGTATAAATAAACTTATAACACGCTATCTCTATAATCAACTTTCAAACTATGTAAAAAACAGAAAAAATACCCCCCAAAAATTACCCCCAAAAATTACCCCCCCCTACCCCCCCCCTGAAATCTTACTTGTTAACTCGCTGCTTTTTTTTGTCTACTGGTTCTAACTCGGCCGACATCTTCTTCAGGCTAACTTCTCTTCAGGTCTTTCTGTTAAGGGTTGGTTCGTGTTTCTTGTGTTACGTACTGACCTTTTCACAGTACCAAACGATACATGTTGTACACCCTTTTCTTACTTCTTTACTCTGGTCGTCTTTTCTTCTGATCGTCTATCATCTTGGTCTGGTCTAGCGTCTGGTGTTGACTTTCTTGGGGACTTCGGGTCTGGTTTTCTGTTAGGGATTTCTCCTTATCAGAAGCCCCGTGTCATTTTTAGTTTTTAGCTAATAAACACAAGACTTTGATTTACGTTGATGTTACTTTATTTCCAAATCGCCAACCAGACATAACATAGCGCGCGTATGCGGAGTTACAGTTTTAGACAGAGCATCAGGCCGACTGCTCTGTCTGACGTCTAACTGCCAACTGGGGACTCTGAAAATGGTCCCACGTGACTTCACATATTTGGCGGGCTTCTGTAGTTTTCCATAGAAGGACCCGGCCATGAAAGGGTTCATTCCCTCAGAATTACAGGGGATTGACAATAATCTTATGTAACCGCATAGATTATGTAACACTTGTTGGACTGGTCATTTCTTGTTTTTAAAAAAACAATTAACAAGACTTGGTTGTTTCTGATAAAGCTTTTATTGCGCAACCCAGCCCATATTCAACTACTTGCGAGATGCGAACGCTGAGAGACTTCCTCTCTCATAGGATGTTAGCTCGTATCTGAAACTAATTCTCACCTGTCTGTAATGGCACGATTTTCAAAGGTGTCAATAGAGAGACAGAGACAGAGTCAGAGACGCAGATTGAAACTTACTTGTTTACTTACCTTGGTTGGAAGGGAGGATCAAAGTGTAGTATATGTTCCAGTTACTATGTTTGATTCTTCCCTGTCCCCACCCCCGGTAAAGTATAATTATTAGCGTCGATCCCAGGGGGCCATCCTCCCAGGCAATACCTGCTCTCTTGGAGGCAGGGCTGGGTTTATTACCCAGCGCCTGAGGCGCTCCTTGAGGGGGAATACCGAGGGGATCGACGCAATTTTTGTTCCTTTCCCACCCATCAGCTTCGGTTTGTGGGTGGGCCCACGTTAAAACGAGGCCTTGTGCCCAGCCCATACAAGTGGGGTATGAGACAAATACCCTTACTTGTTTCTTCATTTCTGCTTTCCTGCTTCTGCTAAGTTCTTGTCTGGCTGTTTCCTCTATCACTTTGGCTATCATCTTTTCGTCTAGTCGTTTCCTTACTAAGGGCTTCTTCTACGGGCTAACTTTTTAGTCATGCAATTTAATTAAACAAGACATTTTGTCCTTGATCAAGATTTATTCCTCTAGTCCATGTTTTTCCGCGCGGGGAGTTAACAACCCCAGCAGAGAGATGCACGTGCCCTCTGCTTCAATCTGAGGTTGAAACTAAATTTAACTAGTTGCGTTTTATCTCATAGCACGAGATTCGCGCCTCTCTTGGTGTCAATCGGGGTCATCCAACGGAAATCTACCCGGCTACGCTTTTAACTCCAACAAACCTATCTATTAACTCAGAAGACATTTTTTTCCTTGGCCAAAATTTATTCCATATTTGCATATTGATATAAAAAATTGATTTTAATAAATATGTGCACAGTATTATTGATTTCTAATTGTTTGGTTTTATCTTAATGAATATGAGCAAAAATCTCTCCAATAAATACATTAACAATATTAACAGCAATTCTATTCTTTACTTCCTAATTTACCTAATTAGTTAAATTATGAAAATTTAGCAATGAAAGACGGGAGTGAAGAAAAAGCAAGTTTTAGTTGTTTCCCCTCTGTTTCAAATCTTTTTATCGGCATCTTATTTAGTTCCATTACCCTTTCTAAGTTAACATAATATTTTATTTCATTAAAACTTAAATACTTGCACCCGGAGGGTGCATATATTTGCTAGTATATATAAAGAATATAAGAAATGGAAATGAATCTGACGGTAAAGTTGTAAATAGATAGAAAAAAACAAGTGATAATAGTAATATGCTGACAGATATCTGTTTCGACCTTTTAATAAAAAGGTCTTCCTCAAGAGCAACTATATGAAAATATATTTATGAAAGAAAGAGGGAATAGTTAACTGTTTGGCACGTGTTTTTTTTCTATCTATTTTCAATCACACACACACACACACACACACACACACATATATATATATATATATATATATATATATATATATATATATTATATATATATGTGTGTGTGTGTGTGTGTGTGTGTGTGTGTGTGGATTGTGGTGATGTATACTTAAAAATAAAGAGAAAAATGTTATAAGCCAAAATGTGGTTAAAAGTAAAATACTTATTTATATATTTTATTATAATTCACTTTGAAATATCAAGACACCAAGAGGTGGCATGTGACGTAAGTCTGTATATTTTGTAAATGTGTCCTTTTGAAATAAAACAATTTTCGATCCGATCGACAGGAATTATAACGGAGACGATTTTTTGATGAACGTAATTTATTTATTTTTATATTCTGTTATGTTCTGTTGTAGACTTTTATCGCTGTTAGGTGTTCGGTTTAATTTTTCAAAGCCTGTCAAAATGGCGGTAACAAATTCCAACAAATGGCGGGAAACTGTCAAAACACTTTTTGTACCATCTTAAATGGCTTGTTTGTCGGATGTAGACGGCAATCATATATATTAATATATATATATATAATATATATATATATATGTGTGTGTGTGTGTGTTGTGTGTGTGTGTGTGCAAATACATATATGTATAAATATGCATATACATATATTACTATGTTCATATTATATATATATTATATATATTATATTGATCTGCAGTTGTAGACATAGGGTGGGTTGTTCACTAAAACATTGTTGATTACTACATTACTAAATTTAACTTGATATTTTTTCTTAAATAGTTGTTCATTTTAAATAGGATAAATACAAAAATGAACAATAAAAACTATGAATTATTAATATTAAACCCCTACAATTTAATTAGAATTAAATGTTAACAGCTTGTACTTGCTATTATTTATAACTAGCAAAATGAAAAAAACGTTCTACGGCGATGTAAAATTAAATTTTTGAAAGATATTGCTTGAGGAAGTTAAAAATTAAATGTCGGAGAATTTGAACCATAAATCATCAAAATAATGCTCTTGCGAAACTTATTTATCTCTGGTAGGAAATGTCGCTTGTAGTTGAAATGTTTGACTTTACGCGTCACCGGCTCTGTGGGTAGGCTGGCTTCATGAAGCACGTCGTTCTTCGGCGGCTGGTTGCAGCGAAATGAGGAAGGTTGATGGTATCAACCCTCGAAATTTGGCGACTAAACTAAGCCTAGTAATGTGTCATTTGATTGGTCGCCGACAAAGTCCCTTGGCCAATCGCACTAGGTTTCTTATCAGGTGATGGCTAAAGGGCACAGTCTCTTTATTTGGCAATGGTTAAGGGGAGGTAACTGTGTAAGGTAATATTATTTACTTTAGTATCAACATGACCATAGCTTATGGATTTACTATAGATATTGGTGATGAAGTAAAGTTTACTTGTTTAAAATTCTACGAGGTTGAGTAGACTCAAAACTGCATAAAAATCTGCAACGTTTTTAAAGACTTATTGTATTAAAGAATGAATCAAATCAAAACACACACAGACACACCGACACACACAGAACACACACAAATACACACACACACACACACACAAAACACACAGACACCACACACATCAATAACTGCAGTTAAAGCACTTACTGTATCTGTATCCATACAGCATTTCCCTTTATCTTTCAAACACACACACACACACAGACACACACACACACACACACACACAACACACACCACACACACACACACAGACACACACACACACTCAAACACACAAACACACACACACACACACACACACAGACAGACACACACACACACACACACAAACAACAAACACAAACACACACAGACACACACACATACAAACATACACACACACAGACACACACACACAGACACACACATCAATAGCTGCTCATTAAGGCACTTACTGTATCTGTATCCATACAGCATTTCCCTTTATCTTTCAACACACAGACACAGAGACACACACACACACAGACAAACACACACACACACACAGAATAACACATACAAACATACACACACACACAGACACACACAAAACACACACACACACACACACACACACACACACACACACACACATCAATAGCTGCAGATTAAGGCACTTACTGTATCTGTATCCATACAGCATTTCCCTTTATCTTTCAACACACACATACACAGAGACACACAACACACACACACACACACCACACACACACACAACACACAAACACACACACATACAAACATACACACACAGAGACACACACACACAACACAGACACACACACACAGACACACACACACAGACACACACATCAATAGCTACAGATTAAGGCACTTACTGTATCTGTATCCATACAGCATTTCCCTTTATCTTTCAACACACACACACACACACACAGAGACACACACATACACACAAACACACACACATACAAACATACACACACAGAGACACACACACAAACACACACACACACAGAGACACACACATCAATAGCTGCAGATTAAGGCACTTACTGTATCTGTATAAGTGCTGTCAAGCTGATACCGTGATGTCACTTCCGCTTCCAGCATCTAGTTGAAGTTTTTCATCATCAGATGTGCGAGAAAGTGTTTGAATCATTTTGGTCCGCAGAATTCTATTTTCTGGTTCGAAATTTTCCAGAAAATCTGAAAAATGGATAAAGATAGTGTTACATAATTATTAGATACCTAATATTATGTGCAATAGTGTAGAAACAAGATGGCGTTTTAAGTGCAGCTGACGGTCTTGAAGATTGAATGACAAGCTTGACCTCAGTCCTAACCCTATCTTCCGAGGATAGCCGTGAGAACCGGTAGAGAGAACCCTCTCTTCCGGTTTAGATAGTAAGTAAGTTTCAGTCAGTTAGAAGGTAGCAGCGAGCTCGAAGGGGTAAGTCGCGTTATACGCGCGTCCTCTCATCTGTGCAGATTGTCTGGTTGGGGATTTAAAAATAAAGTGAGATCAAAGCAAATCGGGTCTTGTGTTACTACCTCTAAAAACTAACGACTAATGACACAGGGCTTCTGATAAAGAGAAATCCCCCAATAGAAGACCGATCTCTCTCTTTTTTAAAGAGAAGAGATAGGCTTAAGTTTTAGTCGCCAAATTTTCGAGGGTTGATTCATCAACCTTCTCTTTTCGCTGCAACCAGGCCGCCGAAGAACGACGTGCTTCATGAAGCCGCCTACCCACAGAGCCGGTGACGCGTAAAGTCAAACTTTCAACTACAAGAGACATTTCCTACCAGAGATAAATAATTTCGCAAGAGCATTATTTTGATGATTTATGGTTCAAACTCTCCGGCATTTAATTTTTAACTTCCACCTCCTCAAACAATATCTTTACAAGTTTTTTTATTTTATTTTGCTAGTTATAAATAATAGCAAGTCAAAGCAGTTAACATTTAATTCGTAAATTAAATTTAGGGGTTTAATATTACTAATCATATGTTTTATTGTTCATTTTTGTATTTATCCTATTTAAAATGAACAACTATTTTAAGAAAAAATATCAAGTTAATTTAGTAATGTAGTAATAACAATGTTTTTAGTGACAACCCCACCCTAGTCTGATCTACAACTGCAGATCAATATAATATATTAATATATATTATATATATATATTGAACATATGTACATATTTGTATATGCATATTTATTACAATAATGTATTTGCACACATACACACACACACACACACACACACATTATATATATATATATATATATATATATATATATATATATATATATATTGCCGTCTACATCCGACAAACAAGCCATTTAAAGATGGTACAAAGTGTTTTGGACAGTTTCCGCGCATTTGTTGGATATTGTTTACCGCCGATTTTGACAGGCTCTTGAAAAATTAAACGAACACCTAACAGCGATAAAAGTCTACAACAGACATAACAGAATATAAAATAAATAAATTACGTTCATCAAAAAATCGTCTCCGTTATAATTCCTGTCGATCGATCGAAAATTGTTTTATTTCAAAAGGACACATTTATCAAAATATACAGACTTACCGTCACATGCCGACCCTCATGGTGTCTTGATATTTCAAAGTGAATTAATAGATAAGATATATAATAGTGGTATTTTACTTTTAACCACATTTTGGCTTATAACATTTTCTCTTTAATTTTTAAGTATACATCACCACAATCCACACACCACACAACACAACACACACACACAACACACACACAATATATTATATTATACTATACTATATATATATAATGTGTGTGTGTGTGTGTGGTGTGTGATTGAAAATAGATAGAAAAAAAACACGTGCAAAAACGGTTAACTATGTCCTCTTTTCTTTCATAATATATTTTCATATAGTTGCTCTTGAGGAAGACCTTTTTATTAAAAGGTCGAAACAGATATCTGTCAGCATAATTACTATTATCACTTGTTTTTTTCTATCTATTTACAACTTTCCGTCAGATTCATTTCCATTCTTTCTTATATTCTTTAATATATACTAGCAAATATATGCACCCTCCGGGTGCAAGTATTTAAGTTTTAACGAAATATTATTATGTTACACTTAGAAGGGTAATGGAACTAAATAAAGAGCCGGATAAAAAAATTGAAACGAGGCAGTAGTGGGAGACAATGCATCTAAAGACGTGCTTTTGTACCATCTCACTGCCTGGAGTGCGCTTTGACATTTGGCCTAATTTTCATGAGATTTTAACTTAGATTAGAGTAAATGTAGGAGTAAGAATTACGACATGTGCGGACTGTTAATATAGTATTGTTTAAGACTGTACTTGTATTGGAAGAGATTTTTGCTCATATTCATTAAGATAAAAACCACAATTAGAAATCAATAATACTGAGAGCAATATTCATTAAAATCACTTTTTTATATCAATATGCAAATTAGCCTTTCCCTTCGACACTGCAAACCAGCTATATTTTGGTATATATAAATACGATTGCATGTTAATAATTTGTAGATATGGTCAACGCAGTAATTAATAATGTAAAACTATTTTTATTAATAATTGAGGTTTGAAATAAATCAAAAATCATGCAGAATGTGATGTATAATAACTATGTGGAATTGTGACTCGATTAGTAATATAGTTTCGGTTACAGACAGAAAAACAGCACAATCTCCATTATAATAAGAATAGTATATATGATATATATATATATATATATATATTGTGTGTGTGTGGTGTGTGTGTGTGTGTGTGTCGTGTCACTCGTGGTTCGGCTAGAACAGCATTTCCTTTTTTGGTGTGGGGTCTACATAGTTGAGTGCCAGTTAGCATTTGACACACGTTATCCTTGTGGTTTTTCAGATGACTCACCAAGGCCAGTCCTGGAGAGACAACCACTTCTTCCACATAAACTACATGTTGGAATTTCTCCACTTTTGAATGTTTGCTGGGTCTGAAATTACACCTTTCTATAGTCCCGCTTTGATTTTTGGTGTTAATTCGTTTGGATTTCAAATTCTTCCAAGACAGGCTAGATGGTGTGCTCTCCAGCCAGCGTCATTACAAGCCTAGCTTCTCCCAGTCCTCAACACCAATAGCAGTGTTCTTCAGAAAGTGTCCTTGAGGCAGGTCCTTAAAAGCCCTCAATTTGGGTTTGCACTGACGACGTTTGACAGTTTGAGATTTCCCATAAAATAAGTTGTTTTGGGATTCGACAATCATTCATAGGAACTAGTGACCAGACCAGCGAAGACCGTGATCTAAAGGATTAATCTCCAATACTAGGCAGGTGCATCTTAGTATTGCGTGTCTGGTGTAAATGACAACCATTCTATACCTAAAATCCTGCGTAAAGGCAATATCTGATGGAATCTTTCGAATGTCCTGTGATGTCATTTATAAAAACCCGGAATACTTCTTTTCTTAGTATTTTTCCTGGTATAGACGTTCAATTTTCTTCTTGTTTTTCGTACAGCGGGGATGCTAGATGTGAGAGGGAAAATGACCGAAATTGTTTTAATCAAGCGCGCTTCGTTAACGACGCAAACGTCTTACAGGTTGGAATCTAACTAGCTGCGTTTTTCTCATAGCACCGAGTATTCGCGCCTCTCTAGGTGTCAGTTGCGGAGTCAGTCCAACAGAAAATCTACCGGCTACGTCTTTTAACTCTAACGAGAACCTTATCAATTAACTCAGAAGGCATTTTATTTGCCGTTGACTAAGATTTATTCCTCTAGCCCAGTTCTTCCACGCGTTGGATCGTTAACAACCCCAGCAAGAGAGGATGCACTATGGTTGTAGTCGATTGTTTGTTTGGCGAGTTTTAATTATTTGGAAGTGTTACACTAATGTGTAGCATAAATTAATGACAGGACCGTGTAGCGATAATTCAAAGGGGCCAGCAGACATCACCAGCGTACTGTTGGTGACCTTGGACCCCCAAATTAAGCTGCAATCTCCGCGCGTCACGGTGATTCGTTAGTTTAGAGAATCAGTTTTCAACCTTCAGATTGAGAGCAGATAGAGCTGTTGAGTTAATTTGATATAAGGCATGGGGCAAATGGTCACTCCTAGAATATAGATCGTTGACTACCACGTGATCTGGGGTAGATTTTCTATTGTCCAAATACTGGCAACTGTTGTGCTGCTTCTGCTGTATAAATAGATGCACCATTCTGAGCTTATTTCATTTGACACATTGGGATTCTCTTGGTACTAAGGACTTACAAAGAATACTCTAAAACCGGTATTCTTATTGGCTTGCTCTTACTTACTTATTACATCTTGGAACTGGATGCCGACCCAGATACTTAACAATAGAATTCATATACTCTGCTGAATTTATTAAACATTTTACTCCCAGATATGAACATATAGGAATAAATTTTGGCCAAGGAAAAAAATGTCTTCTGAGTTAATAGATAGGTTGTTGGAGTTAAAAGCGTAGCCGGGTAGATTTCCGTTGGATGACCCCGATTGACACCAAGAAGAGGCGCGAATCTCGTGCTATGAGATAAAACGCAACTAGTTAAATTTAGTTTCAACCTCAGATTGAAGCAGAGGGCACGTGCATCTCTCTGCTGGGTTGTTAACTCCCGCGCGCGGAAAAACATGGACTAGAGGAATAATCTTGATCAAGGACAAAACTGTCTTGTTTAATTAAATTGCATGACTAAAAAGTTAGCCCGTAGAAGAAGCCTTAGAAGCGAAACGCTAGACGAAAATGATAGCAATAGAGGATAGAAAACAGCCAGACAAGAACTTAGCAGAAGCAGGAAAGCAGAAATGAAGAAACAAGTAAGGGTATTTGTTCTCATACCCCACTTTGTATGGGCTGGGCACAAGGCCTCGTTTTAACGTGGGCCCACCCACAAACGGAACTGATGGGTGGGAAAGGAACAAAAATTGCGTCGATCCCCTCGGTATTCCCCCTCAAGGAGCGCCTCAGGCGTGCTGGGTAATAAACCCAGCCCTGCCCCAAGAGAGCAGGTATTGCCTGGGAGGATGGCCCCCTGGATGCGACGCTAATAATTATACTTTACCCGGGGTGGGGACAGGGAAGAATCAAACATAGTAACTGAACATATACTACACTTTGATCCTCCTTCCAACCTAAGGTAAGTAAACAAGTAAGTTTCAATCTGCGTCTCTGACTCTGTCTCTGTCTCTCTATTGACACCTTGAAAATCGTTGCCATTACAGACAGGTGAGAATTAGTTCAGATACGAGTACATCCTATAGAGAGGAAGTCTCTCAGCGTTCGCAATCTCGCAAGTAGTTGAATATGGGCTGGGTTGCGCAATAAAAGCTTTATCAGAAAACAACCAAGTCTTGTTAATTGTTTTTTTAAAACAAGAAATGACCAGTCAACAAGTTGTTACAATAATCTATGCGGTTACATAAGATTATTGTCAATCCCTCTGTAATTCTGAGGGAATGAACCCTTTCATGGGCGGTCCTTCTATGGAAAATTACAGAAGCCCGCCAAAATATTGAAGTGACGTGGGACCATTTTCAGAGTCCCCAGTTGGCAGTGCGTCAGACCAGAGCAGTCGGCCTGATGCTCTGTCTAAAACTGTAACTCCGCATACGCGCGCTATGTTATGTCTGGTTGGCGATTTGGAAATAAAGTAACATCAACGTAAATCAAAGTCTTGTTTAATTAGCTAAAAACTAAACAATGACAGCGGGCTTCTGATAAGGAGAAATCCCTAACAGAAAAACCAGAGCCGAAGTCCCAAGAAAGTCAACACCAGACGCTAGACCAGACCAAGATGATAGACGATCAGAAGAAAAAGACGATCAGAGTAAAGAAGTAAGAAAAGGGTGTACAAACATGTATCGTTTGGTACTGTGAAAACGTCAGTCGTAAGAAAGANTATGAACCAACCAGGACCGCGAAGTCCCAAGGAAGTCCAGACGCGTTAGAAGATTCCAGACCTCAAGACAAGATGTTATAAAATTCAAAAGACTGCCAGAAGAATAACAAGAACATCAACCATGTATTAAGCGAATGCGGCAAATAACACAACGAGAATACAAGATTAGGCACCATTGGATGGAAACGTTATCCACTGGGAATTGTGCAAGAAATTTCTTCTGAGCATACAAGATGGTATATACATAAACCAGAATCTTTTCTTGAGAATCCCAGCTAGAATAGCAGACCTAATATGTGTAGCATAATGGCGCGCCCTATCCGGGAACACCATATTTGTGGCTTGTGCCAGACACAGAGAAACCTTAATAGGATGTAGCATGATTCTCAGACCTTACGGGGTTGGGCGAGCAAGAAGATAATGAAATTCTTTATATCACCTGTGACTCGGCGATAGCCAGGAAGTCTAGGATTTGCATACCTGGTAAAGCGTCCAGCGACTTGTGTGAGTTTAATAGTGCACCCAGTGAGCCCACGGTGAAAAGACACCTATTGTGTCAAACTACATTGTGACGTCCCGCCACGTTACATATGGATCATCAAGAAAAAGAGAACTTGTTAATGGTTAAATATGCAGTCCATACAGATCCAGAGTGAAGATGAAAGAAAACGAAATGATAGACAATTACCTAAACTAGAGAATTGAAGAAATAAGTAAAGAAGTAAAGAAGAAGGGTATACAACATAGGACACATTTTATTTAAAAGATGATAATTTTTTTTCATAATTTGAAAGCAGTCAAGCGGCACACTTTGCTCTCTCAGAAATGATATTAGCCAACTCTACACGAGGGAGACGTGCACGCGTATATATTTTTTCGCATTCGTTGTGTTTTTGTTTTTTTTTTTTTTTTTTTTTTTTACGTCCAGTACGTAAGACAAGAAACACGAACCAAGCCTTAACAGAAGACCTGAAGAGAAGTCAGCCTGAAGAAGATGTCGGCCGAGTTTAGAACCAGTAGATAAAATAAGCAGCGAGTTAACAAGTAAGATTTCAGGGGGGGGGTAATTTGGGGCGGGTTTTTTGGGGGGTAATTTGGGGGTAATTTTTCTGTTTTACATAGTTTTGAAAGTTGATTATAGAGATAGCGTGTTATATTTATACGTATTAAAAAATCTATTTGATAAATAATTTGAATTGTGAGCAGAATTCTTGGTGAAATCAATGTTTGGACATTTTTGTTTGTTAGTGTATTCCAATCGTTGATGCAGGATCCTGTGATAGATTTAGTGTTGGCAAATGAATCTGTGACACTAGCTTGTTAACCCTTACATCACAATGGGACGCCCGAATTTGTCAAACAACAGACTTCACCGTTTAGAAAAATCACAGAAAAGGAAAAAAAAATATTATTACTTGGACCTTGACAGAAAACTGAAAGACATTCAGAGAAATATGAAAAACAAAACTATGAAACATAAAGATGACAGTGATAACGATGTCAGTTGGAGCACTCAGGACGATATCGAAAAACGTTGAAAATAGTCTGTGTGTACTACTATTACATAATCTATGCATAGATTATTGTCAACCCCCTGTATTTCTGAAGGGATGGTCCCTTTTCATATCACGGGCGGGACTTTCCATGGAATATTACAGAAAGCCAGCGAAATACGTGAAATCACTTGGGACCTGGTTGGCTCTCAGTTTCAGCTTGGACGTCAGGCAGAGAAGATGTGTCTGCCCTAGCTGGGACTCACTTCACACGCGCGTTGTGTTAGTTAGATAAATATGTTTAGTTAAGTAAATAAATGTTTAAATAGATAATATGGTTTTGTGGTTGATGAATGTCTTGGCAACAAGACTGACCTAGTGTTACATATTAATTGGATCCCTATTACTTTTTAAGGTAGTATAGAAATCCTTATGGCGATCAGTACAGCTGATGGCCTTGAGAGTGAGTGACAATGCTTGACCTTACTCTCACCTTGCTTTCTGGGGATAGAATCGTGAGAACGGAACCCCGATAGAAAGCCCCTTCGGGTTTAAGGTGTAAGCAACTCGGTTAGTTGCAGTTAGTCAGTTGCAGAGTTAGAAGCTAGCAAGATGTGACGCTCCGCGCGCATTTGTCTGGTCTGGGGTTCCAGAATAAAGTAACATCAAAAGTAAATCGAAGTCTTGTTGTTATTACTAAAAACTAACAATGACACAAGGCTTCTGATAAGAAATGGTCCCCAGCAGAACCAGACACGGAACCCAGATAAGAAAGACCAGACCAAGATAGAAGACTAGACGATCAGAAGACGGCCGGAAAAATAGACCAGAGTAAGACGTAAGAAGTATACAACGTATAGATATTTAGTGCCGTCAAAGAAAAGGCACTACGTTACACTAGAAGAAGAAATGAATTAAGGTCGACCAACCAGCAAGACGAAGTCCAGACGCTAGAAGAAGAACGTAAGATACCAAAGATGAGCAGAAGAATAATAGAAGTAAAGAGAGTATACAACACTTCATATCCGAGAAGGAATTGAGACCTTCTAGAAAAACACTTCTGAAATATCTTCTACTCTCACTCTATTATATAGACCCGAGTCCTTCTTTCATGTATATACCCGATGTCTGATGTACGGTGTCAATGTGGGAATATAACAGAAGTTGTTTCTTTATTTTAGTATGGTTTATTCAGTTAGGGGAATCTATTGTTGGAGCCCGAAACAAACAATACTACAACAAAGAATCACCCTGAGGATGACCAGTAAAATAGTTGAAATGCTTGGGTAACAAATATGGGATATTATCTGATCTAGATCCCTATGTACAAAAAAAAAAAAAAAAAAAAAAAAAAAAAAACAACAGCAAGTGTTGTACTCTTCTTTACTTCTATTATTCTTCTGCTCATCTTTGGTATCTTACGTTCTTCTAGCGTCTGGACTTCTCTATGCTTCTATTTCTCTGTTCTTGCTGGTTGGTCGTTCTTGATTCATTTCTTCTTCTAGATCAGTCTTGTTGCCAAGACATTCATCAACCATAAAACCATATTATTTATGTAAGCTTTTATTTACTTAACTAAACATTTCATGTAACTAACATAACGCGCGTGTGCAGTGAGATTCAGCTAAGGCAGAAAGACCTTATCTGCCTGACGTCCAAACTGAAACTGAGGACCCAACCAGGTCCCACGTGACTTCACGTATTTCTCGGGCTTTCTGTAATATTCCATGGAAAGTCCCGTCCGTGATATGAAAAGGGGCCATCCCTTCAGAAATACAGGGGGTTGACAATAATCTATGCATAGATTACGTAACACAAGAAGACTTGGAGGTCTGCACCGAAAATTCAAACAGAAAAAAATATTAACAAAAATTGCTTAAATAATAACTTGCAAATAAATTCATAATATGTATATACACACACGCGCGCGCACGCACACACGCACGCGCGCTCACAAACACACACACACACACACACATATATATATATATATATTATATATATATATATATATATATATATATATATTAGTCTTTTTTAGTCGTTTGGGGTGTTTTTACACACATGCATCTGACACTCCCTGCATTTTTTTAACTGGCGCGTTGTCTTGATGAAAAGAAGCTAACATCCTGCTTGGAAACCAATGGTAACAATTGCATCTTAAATGTATTATACACTATTATGAATAAGCAAATCCTGCTCTTGCACCCGTAATTGCGTACTTTATTTTCAATTATCCAATATATATATATATATATATATATATATATATATATATATATATATATATATATATATATATATATATATATATATAAGAGAGTTTCATAAATTGCTTGAAGCATTGTGTATGTATTGGTTAAGAGGTTGATTTAGAAGGCTATCACAATGCAGTTTGGAATAAATAAAAAATAATAATACGGTAACAATGGTGTTGTGTGTTGACCTGTATTTTTTATTATTTCTTGAATTTTCGAGGTAATACCTCTTTATCAAAAGAATTGAACTGAAGCAGTACAGCTATGGCATTTCTTCCTAAATTAATTTTTTTTTTTTTAAATGACGTTATTTTTGAAATAACTGTATTCCCGTGTGAGCGTGAATGCGTTTATTTATTTTTTTTGTACGTGTGCGTATGTTGTAATGCGCGTGACATTGAAAATGCGTGTTGGTTGTGACGTTAAGACTGTATCCTAGCACGGGATTTTGTACGTGGGTATGTGCGAATGAAAAAGTGTATTTGTGTTTTGTGACGTTCCTGTTGGATTTTGCATCAATTTAATCATTTAATATTATTAATATTATTATTATTATTATTAATATTATCATATTTATTGTTTATTACTTATTTTATCTAATTCAATTTATCTTTTATATTTTATAATATTTTTAAATATATATATATATATATATATATATATATATTTAATTTATTTATTTAATTTTTTTCCTTAACAACTAGTGTGCAATGGCTTCTAAATCAACCTAACCTATATATAATATATATATAATATAATATAATATATATAATATATATATATATATATATATATATGTATATGTATATATATAAATATTATATATATATATATTATATATATGTGTATGTATATAAATAATAAATTATATATATAATATATTATATATGTACATATAAATATAATATATATATATAATATTATGTACACACACACACACACACACACACACATATAATATATATATTATATATATATATATATGTGTGTGTGTGTGTGTGTGTGTTTGTTTGTATTCTTGTTCTTTGAATACTTTTAACATTAGGATTATATCGGTTACGACAATGGTTCTATTTATTTTGAAATAAATAATTTAAATTTGAATTCAAGAAAAATAAAAACTTCATTTAAATTTTAAAAAAGTAAAATTTTGTTATAAAGATAAAGAAAGTTAAATGACGAATGAAGAAATGGTTGCTGACGCCATAACTGTCAGAAAGGTCGTACAAAAAACAAAAAATACTCTATTCATTTCTTTTGTGTTAAATTAATTTGTTTTATATATATTTTTGCCTTGTCTTGATATATTCCAGTAACAATAAAACGTTTATAATGGTTTGTTTTAAAAGAGTTAAGAAATCTTTTTTAATAGCAAATAAGATTCGAGTAGAATTGAGTCACAGAAACTGTCATTTGAATAATTAATTAATAAAAGAAAGATAGAATGCATGAATAACTGAAAGAACCTATTGTAGTGTAATTATTATGGTCGATTGTTAATTTGGGGATTGAAAATAAAACGGTATTCGGATTTCTGGAGAAAGAGAAGAAAAATAAATTAGAACAAAGGTTAAAGTTTGGGAGGGTAAAAAACGGAAGTTCCCGGTTTTGAACGGAAGCGGATGTGACCATTTCGAGAAACGGAAGAAAAGAAAAATCTGTCTTTTTCGGCTAGGCCTTCATAAGGGGCAGACGGGGCTTCCCGATTTCCCCGTGATGTGTTTAGCATAGTAGCCACAAACATGATTGACGATAGAATAATTTGAACTTATGTTGCATAGGGCTCTTTCGCTACTCAGGCCACAAAATCGTACATGTTATATACTGTTGCTGGGTCGTATGTGTTAGTAATGGAGTATAAGGATTCACACGTAGACATACGTAGTAGTAAGACTATTAACGTTTATTTCTTTCACCTCGTGGCGAGTGTGCGGGTGACGGCGTTGACAGTGGGAACTACTAATGTTGCAGACAGGCGATCGGGGGGTGAACGGGGTGGGCGCGCCTCGCTGCCCGTAGCAGCACTCGACCGTGTCGACGGTGAGACACCTTGTGCTCTCTTCGCCGTCTCCCAGGGTCTGCCTTGGGCTACCTGATGACCGCTTAAGTACTGACGACCGCCCACACATTCTTTTGTTCACTGACCGGAAGTCCTTTCTCTTTGTTCAAATTCGCGTTTGTCCAGATGAAGTCTTTTGTTGCTCTCAAACGCCTACACCTTTTCTTTGTTCGCTACCACCAGGACAAAGTCCTTTGTTATCTTCGTCACCCCCCTCTTTTTAATTCCACCGGAAATTCCTATTTCCGTTTGTACAATATCCAACATTATCCCCTCTCTCTCCTCTCCTCTCTCTCTTCTCTCTCTCTCTCTCTCTCTCTGAAAAAGAACCACTAAAAAGAAATGAAAATAAAAAAAATAGCAGAAAGAAGGTATATATATATATATATATATATATATATATATATATATATATATATATATATACTAGCAAATATATGCACCCTCCGGGTGCAAGTATTTAAGTTTTAATGTAATAGAATATATCAAATTATAAAGGCTAATGAAACTAAATAAGAATGCAGATAAAATGATTTGAAACAGAGGGGTGTATAATCGAAAAATAGAACAACTGAAACTTACACTTCTATCACTCTCGTCTTTCATTGCTAAATTTCCCTAATTTAATAACTTAGTTAAAATAGGAAGTAAAGAATAAAATCAGAATTATTTCTTCTCGCTAATCGATTTCTTTTAAGATTTATTGAAGAGATTTTTGATCATATTCATTAAGATAAAACCATACAATTAAAAATCAATATTACTAAGCACATATTTATTAAAATCAAATTTTTAATTTCAATATGCAAATAAGCCTTCCTGTTCACACTGTAAACTGCTATTTTAGTGTATATATAAATACAATTGCATATTATTCATTTGCAGATATGATTAACAGTATTAATAATGTAAAACAATTTTATTAGAAATTGAGGTTTAAATAAAAATAAAATCATGAAGTATGTGACGTAAATAACAAAGGGAATTGTGACATGAGTAGTGATATAGTTTCGGTTACAGACAGAAAAGCAAACAATCTCCATTATAATAAGATATATATATATATATATATATATATATATATATATATATATATGAGTAAGGAACTTTGCAAACGAAAATTCTGTCGGGTGTTGCTCCCAGTAAGAGGTAGATGTTGTGCTAGTTTGCTATATTCGCAGAGTACATGGTTTACGGTTTCATCTTTATTACCGCATCGTCTACATTTACTATTTTAATGGGTCTTATCAATTTTTGCTTAGATATAGTTTGTCCTTATAGCATTATTTTGTGCAGCAATTATAAGTGATTCTGTTTCTCTTTTGAGGTTTCCTTTTCTTAACCATGTCCAAGTCTTTTCATGTGAAACCTCTTCGATTCGTCATTTGAAGTGTCCATATAATTGTTTTTCTTCCCATTTTTGTTTTTTAGTCTTTGTTGTTTTTCTGTTTGTCCATCTGTCGCTCCTGCTAATGTTGGCCGCCATAAGTAGTTTGTCTTTGCTCTTTCTTGTGTAATCTTCAAGTTGTTGGATTGTGGTTTCTACGCATTCCTCTATGTTGGCAAGACCTCTTCCCCCTTCCTTTCTTGACACATATAATCTATCTCTATCATCTCTAGGGTGGAGAGCCTTGTGCATTGTCATTAATTTTCTCGTCCTTTGGTCAATCTGTTTGAGTTCTTCTTTTGTCCATTTTAAGAATGGTCCTGAGTATCTTATAATGGGGACAGCCCAGGTATTGATTCCTTTGATCAGATTTCTGCTGTTAAGTTTGGTTTCTAGAAGATTTCTAGTTCTCCTGAAATATTCTTTTTAAACTTTTCCTTTCATTTCTGCTTGGATGATATTGTCTGCTTCTAAAATTCCAAATTATTTGTAGCTTTCATTTTCATCAAGTGATTATTATTATTATTATTATTATTATTATTATTATTATTATTATTATTATTATATGCGTATACTTAAAGATTATTTTTAAAGTATTTCCTTCGATATCCTATTTTATATAAGTACCGAGCATATCTCTGTGTGACTGTTACGTATCTCTGTGCCGATAGATAAGAATTTATGAACTATTCGTAAAATAAACAGAGCAAATCTGGAAATGAGGTGGCCTGATAACATGTCAGAACAGGCATTAAAACATTAAATAAAATTTGGCATTTCTTTCTTTATTGATTGTAGCATTAAAGAGTAAACAATATTTTCTTCATATTATATTTTATCTTGATGATTGCAAAAAAATCGACTCAAATTCAAAATGTGCAGTTTATGGAGAAGGTTCTGTAAATGATCGAACATGTCAAAAGTGGTTTGTGATGTTTCGTGTTGTGGATTTCTCGCCGAATGATCCTCTGTTGTCGATTAGAGGTTGATAGTGATCAAATCTAAATATCCGGTTGTTTTAACAGACGATTTTTAGATTTTTAAAAAAATTATAAAACGAAACCCCTAACAAACAACCGGATATTGACGGTGTAAATGAAAAACATGTTCTTTCTTAATCGAGATCAAAAAGGAGTGCCTAAAGGTCATATGGTCCAAAACATCAGATCACTATTAATAATGGAGATTCGCTTCCGGTTTTTGTCTGTAACAAAAATTACGTCACTGCTTACGTCACATTACCCAAAATCGTCATAACATAGAATAAATACACTCAAAATTTGAACATGCAGCATTGGACAGTCCTCATTGTTTTTTAAAACAAGTTTTAATAAATACATGACTGGTATTATATATCTCTATATATTTTTTTTTATTTTAATACATATTTAAAGTTTACATTTCAAATTGTTTTATTTTTTAATCCTTTAATGAATTTGATGATTTTACTTACTTAGGGTACAAACTCGCTGACATTGAATGATCAACATTATATGAAACATGAGTCAGCTAACATACTCAATCAAAATATCCAAATAAAAGCTTTGCTTCAAGCTATTCTCTTTTATATGGGACTAGAAGCGGCTACCCAGCTTCGCCTGAATAGAAGGAGGGGGCAAAATGGTGTATTGATTTGTTTACAAATGCTGGTGGAACAGATATAATGTTGCAAAATCCGAAATCTCTAATTTGATATATTTTATTCAGCACTTGTATCTGGTGCTAACAGATACTTATTACATAAAAACAAGAAGTAGAACAATTCACAAAGACAAAATTACAAAAATGAGGAGGGTCAAATGGGTGTAGTCAAACGCAGTGATTTTATCTGAATATAATTTTCCGTTTCTATCACTGCTTCGTCGACTATTATTAGGCTATGAGCCAGTTCATTCTGTAGGGGTGTTATCTCCTCTACAGCACATGAAAAGAAATTAAAAATTACTCTTGAAATTGTAATATTTTCTTTATTCTATGCGACACAAAGTAAACAACAAAGTTCTCGTGAAATGTCGAGGACAAAGAATTGATGGAGGTAGAAAATATCTCCTAGTTGATTACCTACGCTTTGGAAACCAATATTTCACGGACACAGATAGATAGATAGATAGATAGATAGATAGACAGAAAATCAGAGAGATAGATAGATAGATATAAACAGAGATAAAAATATAGATATGCACTGACTGATAGATAGATATATAGATAGATATGAACAGAGATAGATATATAAACATGAACAGAGATAGATTGATAGATAAATAGATATGATCAGACTGAAGACGAGGCATAGATAGATAGATAGATAGATAGATAGATAGATATAAACAGACTGACATAGATAGATGGATAGTGTGGCGCTCCAACACAGACTCTGGAACAATCTCGCTGGTCTAGCACTCGAAGGAAGGGATAGACTCCCTCGCTGTCAGGCTAACACCGACAATAGGCCACACCGCCGATTTACTTTTACTTACGACTAAATATTGAATTTCTCAAATATATCTGTATCTATTATTGTAAGTTTACACTACTCAAGACTTCATATGCTTTTTTTAAAAATATAAATCCAATATTGTTTCGTGCATTTTTAATAGTATTTATATTTTAAGTTGAAGCGGCTACCCGGCGTCAGCAAGGTAAAGGGGGATTTTTTTAAAGGTTAGTCTCGCAGATCCATTATTACTGAATTGTGAGTATATTCCCCGCAGCATGCTCCATTAAAATACCCACTTTAAAAAAAGACCTTGCGTTGATCCAGCCACTGGGAGAGAGATAGAGAGAGAGAGATGGAAAAAGAGAGGGAGAGAGAGGGAGAGAGGGGGAGAGGGAGAAAGTGTAACATCACTAATGACCTCCTTTAGTGCATGTATCAAGACTATGGCTCATTAAAATCAGCCAAAATATTTTAACGAATTAATAAGACGTCGGGGCGGCCTAATATCGGTATCAGCCAGATTGAGTCTAACCCCTTTTCACTAGCGCTGACCAAGGCGATTATTTAAGCATCTGAGGTGGAGCGCTACACCTAACATCACCTCCACACTTTACCGCACAGATCCCTGTTCTACTTATACGCTGTGTTGGCGAGGGCCGGTATCGAACCAAGAACCTTGTGGTTCTTAGCCAAACACTCTACCGACTGAGCTAAACCAGCCCTATTATTAATAAAAACGCCATATTTTTTAAATGTGAAATGTTGCAAAATAGTTGAACTGTAGCGATAGAACCTTTGCATAAATTTCATGCATTGATTGCGAACATGGAGTGCGAAAATCAACGGTGGATCAATTTGAATATTTAATAGGGCAGTTTTGAATTTTAGTGATCAGAGTGAAAAACACTGAACGTGTCAAGGCTTAAAGAGAATGAGGGTGTTCAAAAGAGTCAAGGAGATGCGTATTGACTGTTTGACGGATTGGAAGAGAACTTTCCAAACACATAGAAATACAAATAAATAAAGTGAACAAGATATTGGGAATAATACGAAGGTCATATGAAAGCTAAACTTAAATTAATCGGAAAATTAAAACGGGAAGTTTTTTGGTGCTCCTCCGTGACAGTTTAACTACCGTCTATGAATGAGCTTTTTGCGAAATGGGTTACTGTTAGGGGTTTTGGGGATTAAGGTTGTTTTTAATTACGTATTGCTTAAAAAATAACCAAATTACTATACACTTAATGTTTAAAAATATTTTTTTAAAACCAGTTTAACTGAAATTAATACTAACACAAACACCTGAGACTAATGTGTCTACCATTGGGTTCAATAATTAATTTCAATGGTTAATTAAATATATTGTAATTTTGATTTTTTTGTTGTTTTTTAAGCAATACGTAATTAAAAACTAACTTAATCCCCAAACCCCTAAACCGTAATCCAATTCGCAAAAAGTTAATTCATACACTGTAGTTAAACTGTCATGGGGGACTACTAAAACTTTCTGTTTTAATTTTCCGACCAATTTGCAAGTTTAGCCCATATGAATACAGTACAATACACATATCTTATCAGTAATGGATACGTGGACGGAATCTCTTGATCTTGGATTACCGGTTGACACCATTTATTTAGACTTTGCCAAAGCATTTGACTCTGTACCTCACAAAAGGTTACAATTGAAATTATAAAAATATGGAATAAATGGTCATGTTCTAAATTAGATTAAAGAATTCCTAAATAATAGAAGACAATGTGTGAAAATTAAAAACTCTAAATCAAAATGGTCTCAAGTGGAATTCCACAGGGAAGTGTCTTGTCTTCCGTTATTTTTATAAACGATCTCACCGATATGATCAAATGTTACACACAAATATTTGCAGATGATACAAAAATACATTTTACTGTTAATGATCAAAATGATACTGATAAAATCCAAACTGATAAATGGCAAATGATATTCAATACACCTAAATGTAAGGTACTTCATGTAGGAAGAAAGGATTCAAAACATGAATACTCTATGAGAAAAAAATTATCTAATGAAAGAGAAATACTAAAAGATACAGAGTTAGAAAGAGACCTTGGTGTAAATGTGTACCCTGAATTAAAATTTTCCAAACACATAGAAATCTTATTATAATGGAGATTGTGTGTTTTTCTGTCTGTAACCGAAACTATATTACTACTCAAGTCATAATTCCCTTAGTTATTGACATCACATTCTCAATGATTTTATTTTTTATTTAAACCTCAATTATTAATAAAATTGTTTTATATTATTAATACTGTTAACCATATCAACATACTAAAAACACGCAATTATATTGATATATACAACAAAATAGCGGTTTACAGTGTGAACGGGAAGGCTAATTTGCATATTGATATTAAAAATGTGATTTTAATAAATATGTGCTTAGTATTATTGATTTCTAATTGTTTGGTTTTATTTTAATGAATATAAGCAAAAATCTCTTCAATAGATCTTAAATGAAATCTATTAATAATAGAAAATAACTGTCATTTTATTCTTTACTTCCTCTTTTAACTAAATACTTAAATTAGAAAAAATAATGAAAGATGAGAGTGATTGAAGAGTAAGTTTCAGTTGTTCTATTTTTCGATTATACCCACCTCTGTTTCAAATCTTTTTATCTGCATTCTTATTTAGTTTTATTAGCCTTTCTAATTTAATATAATATTTATTACATTTAAACTTAAATACTTGCAACCGGAGGGTGCATATATTTGCTAGTACACATAAATAAAGCAAACACGATATTATGATTAATACGAAGGTCATATGAATACATGCATAAAGAAATGCTGAAAGATTTATTCATTGCATTGACAAGACCTACTTTTGGAATTTGCTAATGTGGTTTGGAGTCCAAGACTAATCAAGGACATAGAACTCATTGAAGGAGTTCAGAGGAGAGCTAATTTTTTTTCTCGTTATATTATTTATCTCAGAGGATCTGTGTATTTTGTAAAACCCGTCTGATGAGACTAGAGCTCAAATTAATTTTTTTAGGTTCTAGTTTTTAGTTTCTGAATTGTATACATAACCTTTTCACTGTCCATAAACACACATACACATTCATAACAACATCACATACATACGCATAACATTTCATTCAATCATACACATCTTATGTCTGTTAAACTTTTTGTAATTTTTGATTTTCCTTGCATTTGAAACAACGTCACCTGAAGAATGTTTGCGCTAACGCATGCATGAAACCAAATGATCGTGACTGTTCCTTTGTCATCAAATAAATAGATATGTAACACCTTTATATATCTATTTGATTATATTATATAATAGCTCTATTTTTTTATATTGAGTACTCTACCAATAATACTGCCTTTGGCACACCGTTCCAGTAAAAGCTGAAACAAGGTCAATCCCCCCCACACACACACACTATATATATAATATATATATATATGTGTATATATATATATATATATATATATATGAATAAGATATAATGAAAAAACAAACGATGTTTACAACTGAAATAGGCTCATCAGAAGAGAAAGTGTGCAAACCGTTTCGGGGCCCAATTCTCTTGACGGTTTAAAAAGCAACACTCGGCCCATCCTCAACTAATATAAGGACCCTATTGCATTAGAATGTATCAACCGCACGTGGGTCGGTCATCAACAAAAATATAAGACGGGAAAAAAAGACCGTTAGTAAAAACAGAACGCGGCTAGTCAAACGTTGGAATTAATCAAAAAAAAAAAAAAAAAAATTTTTTATTAATTCCAACATTTGACTAGCAGCGTTCTGTTTTTACTAACGGTCATTTTCCCGTCTTATATTTTTGTTGATGACCGACCCACGTGCGGTTGATACATTCTAATGCAATAGGGTCCTCATATTAGTTGAGGATGGGCCGAGTGTTGCTTTTTAAACCGTCAAGAGAATTGGGCCCCGAAACGGTTTGCACACTTTCTCTTCTGATGAGCCTATTTCAGTTATAAACATCGTTTGTTTTTTCATTATATCTTATTCATACTGTCGGATTAATTTCCATTTTATTTTCACATATATATATATATCACATCACTGACTTAGTCGGAAAAAAGTCGGAAAAAAGAAAAGAAAAAGAATGAGTTGCAACAATGAATAAAATTTCAGTATACACCCCCTCTATATATATATATATATATTATATATATATATATATATATATTATATATATATATATATGTTGTAGATTTTGCATCTCCTTATGCTTCTGGTGCGTATATGTATATATATATATATATATATATATATATATATGTGTGTGTGTGTGTGTGTGTGTGTGTGTATGTGTGAAATAAAATGGAACTTAATCCGACAGTGTGAATATGATATATTGAAAAAACAAAGGATGTTTACAAATGCACGGGCTCATCAGGAGCGAATGTGCAAACCGTTTCGGGGCCTTCCTCTCTATGGTTTTAAAAAGCAACATCGACCCTCCTCACTGATGTGAGGACCCTCGGAATATCTGTATCGACCGCACATGGATCGGTCTTCTACAAATATATATATATATATATATATATATATATATATATATATATATATATATATATATATATATATACTACAATTCACGGTCAGGAAGAAGGGACGTGACTGTCCTGAACATTCACTGCTCGTCTAAATAAAAGAAACTAAAAAAAACTACAGTTTTCTAATATTTATTCCTTAACTAACATATTATGGTAACAACATTAGCATAATATGCTTCACACCTATGCCCAAACCTGGTATATGTATTTCCAACAACGAATACAAATGTTAAAATATATCTCAAATATATATATATATATATATATATATATATATATATATATATATATATATATATATATATATATATATATGAATAAGATATAATGAAAAACAAAAGATGTTTACAACTGAAATAGGCTCGTCAGGAGAGAAAGTGTGCAAACCGTTTCTTTGATTAATTCCAACGTTTGACTAGCAGCGTTCTGTTTTTACTAACGGTCTTTTTTCCCGTCTTATTTTTGTTGATGACCGACCCACGTGCGGTCGATACATTATAATGCAAAAGGGTCCTCATATTAGTTGAGGATGGGCCGGGTGTTGCTTTTTAAAACCGTCGAGAGATTTGGCCCCGAAACGGTTTGCACACTTTCTCTCCTGATGAGCCTATTTCAGTTGTAAACATCTTTTGTTTTTTCATTATATCTTATTCATACTGTCGGATTAATTTCCATTTTATTTTCACACACACACACACACACACACACACACACACACACACACACACACACATATATATATATATTATATATATATAGCCTGCAAATATCTAGACATACTGATGAGACGTAATACATCGAAAGACGGTGTCTGTGATTGACTATGAACATACACACACTCATATATATATATATATATATATATATATATATATATACATATATATATATTGAAACAACGAAATATCATATATATATATATATATATATATATATTATATATATTATATATTGAAACAAAGAAAGGTTATATAATATGAAAGAGTAGAAAAAATAAAATCATGAGTGAACCAATATTAATAAAAGAAAAACCAAAATATAAAATAATGATGAATTGTAATGAAAAATAAAAAGAATGTGTCCCAGAAAATTTAATATTCTTGGTGTCTGCAGAATAACGCGAGAATTGATGGACAAGTAAATAAATTTAAAAAAAAAAACAGCCAAAACAAAACAACAAAAAACAAAAAAAAAAAAGGGAAGAAAAGAAATTTGACTTCTGTATGTTAAAATATCGACATTGAAACCAAATTGAAAGACAGAAAAAGAAGATTTTTGTGTTTTAACATCAGTGATTGAAACAGATTACTTCTCACGATATATCTAAATACATAGAAAGTAGATTTGGAAGGACAAAAAGAAATCTTTAATCTTTTTTCTGTATCTTTTTAAAAAAAAAACTATTTTCCTTTTTATAATCACTGTTTTTATTCTTTCTTTTTATACTTCACCAACAACATCGCCATCATCATCTTATTTTTCTTTATATCTTCTTCATTATCTTCTTTTTTTCTTCTTCTTCTTCTTTAATTTTTCCTTTTTTTTCTATTCCATTCATTCTTTTTCATTCCTTTCAACTATAATCACTAACTTCTTCTTCTTCGTCTTCTTCTCCTTCTTTAACGTTTCCTTCTTCTCCTTCTTTAACGTTTCCTTCTTCTTCTTCTTCTTCTTCTTCTTCTTCTTCTTCTTCTTCTTCTTCTTCTTCTTCTTCTTCTCTAACTTTTCTTCTTCTTCTTCTTCTTCTTCTTCTTCTTCTTCTTCTTCTTCTTCTTCTTCTTCTTCTTTAACTTTTCCTTGTTGTTGTTGTTGTTGTTGTTGGTCTTCTTCTTCTTCTTCTTTTTCTTGTTGTTGTTGTTGTTGTTCTTCTTCTTCTTCTTATTATTATTATATTATTATTATTATTATTTTTCATATTTAACTTTTCATCCTTCTTCTTCTTCTTCTTCTTCTTCTTCTTCTTCTTCTTCTTCTTCTTCTTCTTCTTCTTCATATTTAACTTTTCATCCTTCTTTTTCTTCTTCTTCTTCTTCTTTTTTATATTTAACCTTTCATCCTTCTTCTTCTTCTTCTTCTTCTTCTTCTTCTTCTTCTTCTTCAACCTTTCCTCCTTCTCCTCTCCCTCTCCCTACTTCTCTATGCATATTGTCAACCCATAACTGTCATATGAAATTTTTTTATTTGTCTCAATTTGTCTCTCTTCACGATTCAATGAATTGACAAACCCTCTGGGAAAATCGGCTATAATTCTAAATTTTCAGAATTTTTTTAAAATGAAATATTCTTTGATTAAATTGCATTTCTTCTTATTTTATTCTTCACTTTTCGAGTTTACATTAAAACTTTTGAATTCTACACCTACTCGAAAAAAATGTACATTCAAACCTTCAAAAAATATTTAACTTTTCTATTCTTCTTTGCTCAAGACATTCTTTATGTTACGATTTTAAAGGCCATCCTTTCGGCTCCAAACAAAAGCGCTTGTCCAGCGGAAATCTTTGGTAAAGAATCCTTTGTTTGTTCCTTGGTGCTCCTCAGTATTGCAAGTCCTTCGTCAATGATTGCAAATGGACGTCTCTCAGTATCAGTGATTAAATTCTTAACCAGCCACGCATTCAGGCTGTTGATTGGTGAGATTTAAACCATCTGACCTCGCCTAGTCTATAAATTTAAGTGATGTATTGTAGCACCTTATATATCTAAAATATACCAACACTTTAACTGTTACATTTATGCAACATTACCATAACATTGTTTGTGGCTCAAATCCAATGCTCGAGAATTGGAGGGGGTGGTAAAATATACAATCACACAAATACAATGAATTTCAATATTATTCAACAACGGAAATCGGTAAAACTTGCAAATCATACTCAAAACCCCATGACCCAGAAAAAACAGAACCCACAAATTTTGTAATAAAACTGTTAATTTGATCTAGGGGGGTTAGGGTTAGTTTAATGGGAAAATAAATAATTTGGGTTCTGTTTTTTCTGGGTCACTCTGTAATATCGGGATTTTGTGTATGATTTGCAAGTTTCACCCTATTTTTGACGAAAGAGCTATGTAATAGAAAGTCGCTCAAAATTTGTAAAAGCTAATTTTGTTGTCATAATCTTTGTAAGAAGAAAGATTGGGGTTTATTTGTGCCTTTTAAAAAGTTGTTTATAATGTGACGTTATAATTATAAATGAGAAAATGTTTAGACCCCTTCCTCCTCCCCCCCCCAAAAAAAAAAGTAAGAAAGTATATTCCAACAAATATATTCTTTTGTATTCGTTCTCTATAATTATAAATTCTATATTTTATAAATTACTACCATATAAAATTATCGATGAATGAATTATTGGGTCAGTAAAACGTTTATTCCTGTGTGTGGGGTTAACTGAGGGAATCGCTTTATGTGATTGGATATACCAATCACGTGATGAGACCAGAGGTTTTGAGACAAAATACCAAACACCAGCAGATACATTCCGGACCAGCTCCTGACAGCACGAAGAAATCACTAAAAATCAGAAGATAACAGCTATCTCTTCCATCACACCGTTAAGTCTTTCAAACGTTACTCTATACAGAGAAAGGGCGTTATGTTACATAATCTATGCGGTTGCATAAGATTATCGTCAATTCCCTGTAATTCTAAAGGGATGGCCCCTTTTCATATCACGGGCGGGACTTTCCATGGAATATTACAGAAAGCCCACGAAATACGTGAAATCACGTGGGACCTGGTTGGGTCCTCAGTTTCAGTTTGGACGTCGGGCAGAGATGTACTGCCTTAACTGGAACTCACTGCATATGCGCGCTATGTTAGTCAGATGAAAAAAGTTTAGTTAAGAAATAAAAGCTTACGAAAATAATATGGTTTTGTGATTAATGAATGTCTTGGTAACAAGACTGACCTAGAAGACCAAGACGAAGTCCAGACGCTAGAAGAGACGCTAGAAGAAGAATAGAAGTAAGTAAGGAAAAGGGTATGATTTGTTTGTTTTGTTTTACGGCATATCAATCTCAGTGGATCATTTAATGCCGATAGAGTTTTGAAATAAATCAATTCTTAATGGATAATACAATTTTTTTATAAATACATTTTTCTATTTAACCCATAGATGGGACCCTAACAGGTACTACCACTCTGGGTCAGAGTGGACCAGGGAGCAATGGTGATGAATGGGGTGCTCCACATTCCCCAAACCTCCAAAACTGGAACCGCACCATCAGATAGAGTTTAACGTCATTCCCAGGACATGTAAACCCGCAGCCTTCTAGTACCCATATGATAAAAAGAGGTTGGGGCTTGCCATAAAGGCAATAGGGTTAGGAAAATCATATAGGTGCTAGGGCTTGACGTGACCAGCCAATTGATCGGAGGGGGCCTCTCTGACCGCCCGTCTAGCCCAAGATAGGGCCAAAGTGGAGTATTGCATGTCATAAACTGCTCATCCACCTGGGTTCTATCCTTAAGCATCACGGGTCACCACCCACGGCCAACAGGTGGCCCCATCGGAGGAGTCTTATTAAATATCACCAAGGCTTGGTTTTCGAGCAAAAATAATGAAGATTTGATTTATATTAATTTATTTTATTTTTTCTGCTTGGAAATATTAATTTGAAATTTAGCAAATCGCGTCATTTATATTTCATTTAAAAAATATAGTTAATCATTGAATTACAATTTCTTACTATATCATTATGTGAGATCATTCCGTCTACTCTGGTGAAAAAAATCTCTGAACACCCACCAGGCCGGATTACAATAAGATCTTTTTTACGTGGTGATTTTTATGGGTCATCCTGTGAGTATCGAACTTGCTATTCAGTAGTAATAGATCTGTAAACGATTATTAAACCATATTTTTTCTCCTTTACCCGGGCTTCGCCGGGTAGCCGCAGTTAGTTTTGGAATGAAGCACAGAATTAAAAAAATAACAGTTCAATGTAAGTGTTACGTGGCGGGTCTTGTCACTGTGCCTCAAAATTCACGGCACTAAAAATGAATTGGTTGTATAACAAAGTACCAAAGTTTCTTCGTGGCACACTCCGGAACGATATATGTAGCCAACTCAAGCCCCAGTAGCAGTCGTCATTTACTAGATAAAGAACGTACAACAGACACGTAAGTTGTATAGTCACAAGGGGCTTAGCATTTATTTTCAGGCTCGTGTCGTGGGCTCTGTTTCGGAGAGAAGGAAAGACAGAGAGAAAGAGAGAGAGGACACTGTTAAATTACTCTGCCTTCTAACATGTTACCAACTATATCGCTGTCACAACACTAGGGACCAGCAGCCCCGTCTGAACCCTGCTATGACCGAAAGCGGAAAAAAGGACAATCTTCTTCTTGCTCGTTCCTCGTCACCACATGACATCCGCTTCCGGTCAACACCGGGAACTTCCGGTTTTAGCTTTCAATACCTCTTCCAGGGTCATTCTTCGCTACATAAGTATAGCGTAATAATTATGGTCTACGGGGAATTCGGGATTAAATATAAATCAATATTCGGATTTCTGGAGAAAGAGAGGAAAAAGAAATAAGAACAAAGAGAGATTAAAGTTTTGACCTAACTGACCGACCAATGACCCCGGAAATAGATTTAAAAAAAAACCGGAAGTTCCGGTTT
>CM042182.1:2522291-2532291 GCA_023376005.1 Doryteuthis pealeii | reverse complement strand
TGTTTAACAATTTTATTTTTTTAATCTTTTTGAGTTTTCTGGCCAACTTTTTAATGTTTGGGTGGAATTTCACACAAACATTAAAAAGTTGGCCAGAAAACTCGAAAAATCAAAAATCAAATTGTTAAACAGGAGATGTGTCTTTTGTTTAATTCTACACACACACATATATATATATATATATATATATATATATATATATATATATATATATATATATATATATATATATATGCTTCCCACTTCCATCGTTGAGCACTGTAGGGGGACATTAATTGTAACTTCACCGTTTGGCATTAGCCGTGACCCGCCTGTTTACAGATTAGAGTTCTCTGGTGATTGTAAGCAATTAATTGTTCACCATAGACTAACGGCCCGCTCATAGCCGCAAGGGTAAAGAACTTGACAGACGAAAATTCTCTCGGATTTCTATCCCAGCTAGAGGTAGCTGTCTAAAAGTCGAGCCGCATTGACGAGAAGTAAACTTCGAAACACGTGTCTGTGGATGACTGATATATATATATATATATATATATATTATATATATATATATATATATATATAATATATATATATATTGTATATTTTAGCAGCAAGTTATTCTTCAGGCATGTGTTATTGAATAATAACAAGCACACTTAACTTGCAACCTTCCAAAAATAATAGACTCTTCAAATTCAAAAACAACATAAAAAACGCGAACTAAAACCAACTCATATACCCCATGATGACGACTGAGGAAGCAGTCGAAAACGCTCGGGCTAACAGTATGTGAAATATCCTATTTCAATTAGATCCAAACACCAAAAAGATCACCAGACGACTGGAAAAGATACAGATCCAAATAATGAACAAGAAGTACTCCGTGTTATTTAATAACACATGTCTGAAAAAAAAAAATATATATATGTATTATGGAAAAGGTGACGTACCGGTGACGATGGTCAGAATGGTTTGTTGATGCAAAATTCAGAAAGGTAAGGCAGCGATATAACAAACAAAAAGTGCTCAATGCGTTTGTAGAGCGAATTTATTGTAATATAGGTACAATTAATAACCTACTCGAGTCGACTGCAATTAATCAATATCTTGATTAATTCAGTGGATTTAACCCTGAAGATCCTTATGGTGAAACTCGAGTAGGTTATTACTTGTACCTATATTACAATAGATAGATACATAGATAGATATATAAAGGCCTTTCTTTACAGGCAAATCATGAGCATTGGTGTCACCCATTGAGTCTGGGTAGAATATTGGGATTAGAGAAACGTTATGTTACAAAACGAATAAAATTTTAACCGGATAGTCTAAAAAAATGACATTGGAATTATTTTGTAAGGTTTCTACGAAAGGGAACTTTTAACCAAATTGAAATTTATTAAGAGCTTAATGCCTTATTATCTAATAATTGGCTTTCAAAATACATAATATATATATATATATATATATATATATATATATATATATATATATATATATATATATATAAATTCACTCTGATGAAGGTCGTGAAAAATCTCTCTGTGTACGGAATATTTAATACATTTTTCCTATTATCATTATTATTGTTATTATTATTATTATTATTATCATCATCATCATTTCAACTCCATCTGATTATTTTAATAATAATAATAACGTAAATCCGTACACATTTTGATAAACAGACCGAAACACATGTGTAAGTGATATCGATTAAAAGTGATATCGATAAAATTCATTTTTATCCATCTACATTTCTTTTCTTTACTCATTTGTTCCTCATATTGTCGGATTCAATTCCCTTTCCATTCTTACACACACACACACACACACCACACACATATATTATATATATATATATATATATATATATATATATATATATATATATATATATATATATATATATATATATTGGGAGAAATGTGAGGAGGTTAATCCAATCACACATACACATACTCATTCATTTTTGACCCATCCCTTATCATCCAACATTCTGACCAAACAGCTGCATCTCCACATAAACACTCCCCATTTAGAGGGAAGAAAACCCACTACCCATCCCCCCAGCCACCCCTGCCCCTACTGACAACCTACTGTTTTTCACCATTCTGAAAATGTCCTTCATTGAAGCTAGAACTGGGCTGTGGTCCTGATGATGGCCTAAATGGCCGAAACGTTGCATCGTCGACAATAAACATCCAGTTTCCATAACATCCCGTGTCTTTCTACTTTTCTCCATATATATTAACATATATTTGTGTGTGTGTGTGTGTGTGTGTCCATAGACGGGGTACCAATGCTTAAAAGTATCATCCCTAATTTACCATACATTTGGATTCTTTTTTACCTTAAGAATAAGGCTTTTTCCCAACGGAGTCAGAATCTGATGATACTCATAAGTATACACAGTAGCTGTGGGTAGAAATAGATCTATAACCGTAATATGTCTTAAATTTAATGCCTTTTCTTTACCATATATATATATATATATATATATATATATATATAAAATTAATTTTTTGTTATTAATATTGAAGAAATGATTATAAAGTGCTCAATTATTTCTTTAAGAGCTGTATTTATTTATTTATTTATTTAAGTCACCAATACAAAGTTCGTCTTAACAATGGTTTCAGATGTTTATCCGTCATCAGATACGTTGACTTTTTCAAAAAATCGGACAGTTTTTTTAACTCGTGCCTCGTGTGAACGTGATCCGTTATTCGTTCTTGCTTTTGCTTTCTTCATTCACCTGCGTTCCTATTTGTCGTCATTGAGTCATAAAAACACAAGACGAACTTTGTATTGGTGACTTGAATAAATAAATAAATAAATAAATAAATATATTACAGTGATGATTGAAAAGCACGAAGATAAATGGATAAAACATCTGCTATCATAAGTGCCAGATGGATTTAACATCAAATCGAATGAAAAACATCAGAAAATAAAATTATTTTAATCATATTCTTTTTACAGCATGCATCTTTTACAACATTGGCACTTCTCTTCCAGATTCTTGATTTGAAGAATATTTTTGTATTATTGTTAGGATTCAAGAATATTTTCAAAGAGCGTGTGTCGTGATATTTGGGACCGTGAGATATAAAGCAGGAATGAAAAGGAGTTCCCTTTGAAGACCGATTGCTTTCGGCAAAATTGACACGGTAATAGGGTTGGAAAAATATTAAAAAGATAGGAGAATGAATAAAAAAAAACATGTGTGTTCAAGTGCTCTCTTAATGTCAGCACATTTAAGATTGCACTTCTTCATGGTGTAACACTTAATAATGCTAAATCACATAAGGGGTAAAAGATATATATATATATATATATATATATATATATATATATATATACGCACACACATACATAGAGGCAAACTATATCACAAACTCGCTCTCGCATTCTGCCTACCTAGATTCTATCTTTATATATATATAATATATATTATATATATATATATATATAAAAGAGAGAATCTAGGTAGGGAGAGAGCGAGAGCGAGTTTGTGATATAGTTTGCCTCTATATATGTGTGCGTGTATATATATATATATATATATATATATATATATATATATAGAGAGAGAGAGAGAGAGAGAGAGAAGAGAGAGAGAAAGAGTGAGAGGAGAAGGGTAGGGAGAGAGCGAGAATGAGTTTGTAATATAGGTTATATATGTGTGTGCGTATATATATATATATATATATATATATTATATATATATATATATATATATTATATATAAACAGAGAAGAGAGAGAGAGAGAGAGAACGAGACAGAGAGACAGAGACAGAGAGGGGTGAGGGAGAAGCGAGAGGAGTGCATAAGTTAGTGTACACACACACACACACACACACACACACATATATATATATATATATATATATATATATATATATACGTGTGTGTGTGTGTGTAAAATCATTTGGATTGAAAATATGGTGGACCCTTAAATCTTTTGCTCAACGGCTATTACTAATATTATCATTATATATATATATATATATATAATATATATATATATATATATAGTCCAATATTGCCAGCAAGTAAAAACCAGTGCTAGGATAAAGTGAACCCATAAAAAGGTGATATCCAGCGTAATGGTTTGTGTTAGGTATTGATAAGAATACCGAGATCACAATTTATTATTATTATTATTATTATTATTATTATTATTATTATTATTAATAATAATAATAATAATAATAATAATAATAATAATAACACTGACTGGAGGAACCTGAAAGCCGAGAAAGAACTGAGACCATCAGATAACTGCATTGCTGAAATTGGCTAGAATACTCAGAAGTTTCCCGCAGAGCTGAGGAGACTTGTTGTCACTCATATTCCGGTGAAAGACTATCAGCTAACGCTGGTGTGAAAAACTCACACGGAGTGAAATAGTAATAATAGGTTAAGAAAAGGAAACCTCAAAAGAGTAGATCACAGGGTGAAGCTAAAGGAAAATGAAAAAATGGACAAATACTTGGACCATGCCAGAGAACTAAAAAAGTCATGGAATATGAAAGTCAAAGTGATACCAATTGTAGTTGGTGCACTTGGAACGGCCCCAAAAGGATTGGAAAAGGGTTTGGAAAGTTTGGAAATCAGAGGAAGGATTGATACCATCCAGAACACTGCACTGCTGCAATCTGCCAGAATACTCAGAAGAGTCCTGGAGATCCGAGGAGACTTGCTGTCACTCAGACTCCAGTGAAAGACCATTAGCTAATGCTGATGTGAAAACCCAAAAGGAGTAAACAATAATAATAATAATAATAATAATAATAATAATGATAGTAGTAGTAGTAATAATAATAACAATAATAGTAGCAATTGAAGTAATAATAGTAATAATAATAATAGTTGTAGTAGTAGTAGTGTTAAGAATAATAATAATAATAATTCTTATTATAATGGAGATTGTGTGTTTTTCTGTCTGTAACCGGAACTATATTCCTACTCAAGTCACAATTCTCTTAGTTATAGACATCACATTCTCCATGATTTTATTTTTATTTAACCTCAATTATTAATAAAATTGTCATACATTATTAATACTGTTAACTATGTCTACATATTGACAACATGCAATTATATTTATATATACAACAAAATAGCAGTTTACAGTGTAAACGGAGAGGCTAATTTGCATATTAATATTAAAAAATCGAATTTAATAAATATGTGCTTAGTATTATTGATTTCTAACTGTTTAGTTTTATTTTAATGAATATAAGCAAAAATCTCTTCAATGAATCTTAAATGAAATCCATTAACAAGATAAATAACTCATTTTTATTCTTTACTCCTCTTATAACTAAATACTTAAATTAGAAAAATAACAATGAAAGACCGAGTGATGAAGGAAGAAGGTCATTTTTTATATTCCCTTGTTCAATCTTTTATAATATACTCCCTCTGTTTCAAATCTTTTTATCTGTATACTTATTTAGTTTCATTAGCCTTTCTAATTTAATACAATATTTTATTACATTAAAACTTAAATACTTGCACCAGGAGGGTGCATATATTTGCTAGTAATAATAATAATAATAATAACTGGGACATTGATAATAAGTAGTAGACCTGTTGTGGGTAAGGCTATTAATAACACACACACTCTCCTACATATAAAGAGACTATGTCTGATTGAAGGTCAGGGGATTTCGGGGGTCAGAACATATCACGAAGAATAACTCTGATTGACAGGGTCAGTCAGAAAGAATGCCCAATCAGTCGCCATTCTTCAGGATTGGGTCTACCTCTCAGAATCCCTTCGCTTTGCAAAAATAAGAATTACGCGCACCGTCAGTATATATATATATATATATATATATATATATATATATATATATATATATATATATGTGTGGTGTGTGTGTGTGTGTGTGTGTGTGTGTGTGTTTGTTACTTAACTTCATACTGTCGTGTAGCAAGTTAATAAAAAAGTGGAATATAAATAAGTTTCAAAACGAACGAAGAATGTGGGATTGACAAGCTAATGTAACGGTTACAGACTTCGCCTGTCGTTTTGACAGTCGAGGTTCGAGTCACACACGGAGCAGTCTCCCATGTCTATAACCTTGCTGATGAGACCTAATAGGTCCATATGTACATTCAGGGATTGACAATTTCTCGATTTGTTTAGCCTTACACTTGAACATATATGCCCGCCTAAATTAATTAATTATTAACTAATTAATTTCAAAATTAGGTATGACTTCAATTAAGCACATATCCTCCCAAAATTGTCGGCTTAAAGCCATATAAAAAAATAAACACATTTGTTTGTTTACTTAACTTCATATATATATATATATATATATATATATATATATATATTAATTTATATTATTATATATATATATATATATATATATATATATATATATATATGCATGTATTTATATAGTCCAATATTGCCAGCAAGTAAAAACCAGTGCTGGGATAAAGTGAACCCATAAAAAGGTGATATCCAGCGTAATGGTTTGTGTTAAGTATTGATAAGAATACCGAAATCACAATTTATTATTTATTATTATTATTATTATTATTATTATTATTATTATTATTATTATTATTTAATCAATAATAATAATAATAATAAATAATAATAATAATAATAATAATATCACTGACTGGAGAAACCTGAAAGCCGAGGAAGAATTGAGACCATCCAGATAACTGTATTGCTGAAATCGGCTAGAATACTCAGAAGTTTCCCGCAGAGCTGAGGAGACTTGTTGTCACTCATACTCGGGTGAAAGACCATCAGCTAACGCTGGTGTGAAAAACTCACACGGAGTGAAATAGTAATAATAGGATATATATATATATATATATATATATATATATATATATATATATATATATATGTTGTAGATTTTGCGTCTTCGTATGCTTCTAGTGCGTATATATATTTGAGATGTATCATGTCACTATCCTAAAAATTTACCACTACGTCTAAATAAAAGAAACTAAAAAAAAAACTACAGAGTTTTCTGATATTTATTCCTTACCTAACATTATGGTAACAACATTAGCATAATATAGTACGTTAATGCTTCACACCTATGCACAAACCTGGTATATGTATTTCCTACAACGGATACAGATACAAAAATACATCTCAAATATATATATATATATATATATATATATTTATATATATATATTGGTTTGGAGGTTGATTTTGAAGGCTATCACAATGCAGGTATAAATAAAAAAATAATACGGTAACAATGGTGGTGTGTGTTAACCTTTATTTTATTCTTGAATTTTGTGTGTGTGTGTGAGTGTGTGAGGCGCGCGTGTGTGTGTGTGGATGTGTGTGTGTGTGTGGTGATATTTGGGGATTTTCAGTTGAACCCTTGTGACACTTTATCCGTTTAAATTATTCCCATCTGCGATTCTCAGCATTTTCTGGTGTAATCAAGTCGATATTCACTGAGACACTTTTGGTGCGATGACACAGTTTCTCACGGGGGCCGGGGGACGGATAATTCAACGTGAAATAGCGAAATATGTGTCTTTCAATTGTCAGAGAACTGAAAAAATCTGTGAAACAAGAAGGTGAAGGTCGTACCAATTGTAATTGGTGCCCTTGGAACGGTCCCCCAAAGGCCTGAAAAATAATTTGTGTGCACTGGAAATCAGAGGAAGAATCGTGAATAAGCCTCCTAACATAGTAAAAGAAGCAGTTACAGCTACTAAAGCTAAAACATAGAATTCTTATTGAAACATGTCAACTCGTCTAGAGTTAGTTTATGGCTAGATTTGGTTTGTTTTGTTTTACGGCATATCAACCTCAGTGGGTCATTTAATGCCGATAAAGTTTTAAATTAAATCAATTCTTAATGGATAATACAATTTTTTTAATAATTTTCCTTCAGTGGCATTTGTTTTTTAATCCTGTTGGTGTTATTGACTTTTTAATGACTCATTAGGTTTAACTTTATTATTTGCTCTACTTAGGTATTGAGCACTTTTTACTCTTTAGCTTTAGATAATCCTAGCAGTTTAAAATATATATATATATATTTCATATATATATAATTTTTTTCTTTGGCTAAGTGTACTAACCGATTATTTCCGGTTGTTAATTTATGGCTAGATTTGGTTTGTTTTGTTTTACGGCATATCAATCTCAGTGGGTCATTTAATGCCGATAAAGTTTTGAAATAAATCAATTCTTAATGGATAATACAATTTTTTTATAAATACATTTTTCTATTTAACCCATATATGGAACCCTAACAGGTACTACCACTCCGGATCAGAGTGGACCAGGGAGCAATGGTGATGAATGGGGTGCTCCACATTCCCCAAACCTCCAAAACTGGAACCTCACCATCAGATAGAGTTTAACGTCATTCCCAGGACATGTAGACCCGCAGCCACCGCCTTCTAGCACCCATATGATAAAAAGGGGTTGGGGCTTGCCACAAGGGCAATAGGGTTGGGAAAATCATATAGGAGCTGGGGCTTGACGTGACCAGTCGATTGATCGGAGGGGGCCTCTCCGACCGCCCGTCTAGCCCAAGATAGGGCCAAGTGGAGTATTGCATGTCATGAATTGCTCATCCACCTGGGCTCTATCCTTAAGCATCACGGGTCGTCACCCACGGCCATCCGGTGGCCCCATTGGGGGAGTCTTACCCCTTTGCAGAGGTGCAGTCTGTGCATTCTAACGCCCCAGCCGACAGGGCGGTTTATGGCTAGAGATTAGGAAATTGGAACCATATGACCTTTAGGCACCCCTTTTTGATCTCGATTAAGAAAGGACATGTTTTTCATTTACACCGTCAATATCCGGTTGTTTTAACAGACGATTTTTAGGTTTTTTTTTAATTATAAAACTAACCCCTAACACTAACCAACAACAAAAAGGGACCATATGACCTTAAGGCACCCTTTTTGATCTCGATTAAGAAAGGACATGTTTTTCACTTACACCGTCAATATCCGGTTTTTTAACAGACGATATTTAGAATTCTAAAAAATTAAAACTAACCCCTAACCCTAACCAACAACAAAAAGGGACCATATGACCTTTGGGCACCCCTTTTTGATCTCGATTAAGAAAGGACATGTTTTTCATTTACACCGTCAATATCCGGTTGTTTTAACAGATGATTTTTAATTTTTTTTTATAAATTATAAAACTAACCCCTAACACTAACCAACAACAAAACGAGACCATTTGACCTTTAGGCACCCCTTTTTATCTCGATTAAGAAAGGACATGTTTTTCATTTACACCGTCAATATCCGGTTGTTTTAACAGACGATTTTTAATTTTTTTTTTTAATTATAAAAATTAAATCCTAACCCCTAACACTAAACCCTAACAAACAGCCGGATATTGACGGTGTAAATGAAAGACATGTCCTTTCTTAATCGAGATCAAAAAGGGTTGCCTTAAAGTCATATGGTCCGGAAATTGTGTTCATTGTACTTACATTTTTTGTGTAGTCGCTTCTTAAAGAGTTGTTTTATTTTGCACACAGTTTTTTGATATCATGTATTCCTATCTAATCTATTAATAATGGAGATTGTCTGTATTTCTGTCTCTAACAAAAACTACGTCATAGCTCTACGTCACAGCTTACGTCACAATATTCTTATGCTATATACACCCAAAATTTGAGTAAGCAATTTTAAAAATTGTTTTTACTCTCGTCCTTTTTTTTTTTTACAGTAACAAGAAGTTAACTAAAAAGTTTACGAATAAATAAATACCTACGATTTTGTGTAAAATTGATGTGGAAAATATTCAAAATAATTGTTTGATTATTACATGCATGCAACATTTTATTTGAGAGACGGGGCTCAGTTTTCATTTCAAATTGATTTATTTTATATTTTTTTTTTACTCCTTTAATAAATATGAGGATTTGTCTTACTTTAGATACAAACCCTCTGACATTGAATTTTTAACCCCCACCCTCTCAGGCAATGTCTTTCAAAAATTAATTCTTACGACGCCCGGAGGGTGTTTTC
>CM042182.1:2507291-2517291 GCA_023376005.1 Doryteuthis pealeii | reverse complement strand
AACATTCACTATCATCATTTTTGGTTTTTGAGCAAAATAATGAAGATTTGATTTATATTCATGGGAATAATTTAAAATAAAATCTAAATTATAACAGTATGGAATTTTTTTTTGTATTTAATGTTGTAAATAGTAGACATTAATTTTTATTTTCTGAGTGGCTGGATCAGCACAAGGTCTTTTTTTACGTGGGGATTTTAATGGGACACCCTGTGGTAAAGTAACTCACGATTTAGTAATAATGGATCGATGAGACTAATTTTTAAAAAAAATCCCCCTCTGCCCAGAAAACAATTACCAACAAAGTAAATATATATAAACATTCACTATCATCATATCTTGGTTTTTGAGCCAAATAATGAAGATTTGATTTATATTCATGGGAATAATTAATAAAATAAAATTTAAACGATGACAGCAAGGTTTTTAATTTACGTGGGGATTTTAATGGGACATCTGTGGGAAAGCAACTCACGATTCAGTAATAATGATCTATGAGACTAAATTAAAAAAGAAAACACCCCCCGACTCAGGCGATGCTGGGTAGCCGCTTCTAGTGCATTCTCAATGGACCTTATAGGAATGGAAAGCAAGTGTCTTATCTCATCTATCATAGGATAACAGAAGCAAGTTTGCTTTGCTTTTTGATAAGTGAGAAGCGACGCTGTCATTACCGACCATTCTTCTGGGTATAAAGCTGCAAATGTTTTATTACCTGGGCGTGGAAGAAAAGTTATTTCATTAAAACGTCATTTCCTGTCTGAACATTGTAATTGGAGCATGCGCAGTGCACGAATTTCTATGTAATATTCTTACTTTCTTTCTTTAAATATTTTTATTTACTTTCCTTCTTTCCTTCCTTCTTTCTTTCTCTCTCTCTCCCCCTCTCTCCCCCTCTCTCTGTCTTTCTCTCTTTCTCTCCTTTCTCTCTTTCTCTCCTTTCTCTCTCTTCCTTTTACCTGTCTTTCTCTTTTTTTTATCTCGTTTCTTCTTTCTCACTTTTTTGTTTATTACTCGCTTATTTTTCTTTCTTTTCTTTCATTCTTTCTTTCTTTCTTTCTTTTCTTTCTTTATTACAAGATGTATCCTTATTTTCATTTTCTTTCTTTATCTTTTTAAATATTTATATATCCCTTTCTTTCTTTCTTTCTTTCTTTCTTTCTTTCTTTCTTTCTTACTTACTTTTATTTATATATTTATTTATTGCAATATTTATCCTTACTTTTTCTTAGTGATATTCTTTTTTTCTTTCTTTCTTCTTTCTATACACAACTTTCTTTCTTCTTTCTTTCGTTTTTTCTTTCTTTTTAGCTTTTGCTTCTTTCTTTCTTCTTACTTTCTTTTCTTTCTTCATCATTCATTCTTCCTTTTTTTCTTCTTTTTCTTTCTTTCTTTCTTTCTTTCTACACAATATTTTTATCACTTATTTTCTTTTTCTTAGTGCATATTCTTTCTTCATAGGTTTTTCTCTTTAATGTATTCCCTTTATTCATTGTCGTTCTTTCTATTCTTTTTCTTTTTTCTTTATTTCTTATCCTTATTTTCCTTTTCTAATAATATTCTTTCTTTATGTATCTTTCTCTTATTTCCTTCTTTCTTTTCTTTTTTCCTATTTTTGTAATTTATCTACACAATATTTTTCTACTTTTCTTTTTCTTAGTGATATTCTTTTTTTTTATTCTTTCTCTTTTTTGTTATACACAACTTCTTTCGTTCTCTCGTTCTTTCTCTCTTTCTTTCTGTTTTCTTTCTTCTCTTTCTTTCTTATTTTTGTTTCGTTCTTTCTTCTTCCTGTATTTTTTTCTTTCGTTCACCTATTCTTTCTTTCTTTTTTTTTCTTTCTTTCTTCTATTTTTTTGTTTTCGTTCCTTTCTTTCTTCCTGTATTTTTCTTTGTTCATCATTCTTTCTTCTTTTTTCTCTTCTTTTCTTCTTTATTTTTTGTTTCGTCTTTCTTTCTCCTTATTTTCTTTCGTCACTCATTCTTTCTTCTTTTTTCCTTCTTTCATTCTTTTAATTTTTTTTGTTTCGTTCTTTCTTTCTTCCTTATTTTTTCTTTCGTTCACTCATTTTTCTGGGTTCTTTGTTTCTCTTTTCGTTCTTTCTTTATATATTTCTTTTGTTTTTCGTTCTTTTTCTTCTTTATTTTTTCTTTCGTTTACTCATTCTTTCTTTCTTTCTTTCTTTATTTTATTTATTTATCTTTATTTTCTTTTTCATAGTAATATTCTTTCCTTATGTTTTTTTTTATATATCACTTTTTTCTTTCTGTCCTTCTTTCTTTATTTATTTTTCTATTTATTTATTTATTACAATATTTATCGTTACTTTCTTTTCTTTCGTGATATTCTTTCTTCCTTTCGTTCGTTCTTTCTTTCTTTCTTTCTTTCTTTCTTTATTTCTTTCTTTCTTTCTTTCTTTATTTCTTTTTTTTTGCTTTCTTTCTTTCGTTCGTTCGTTTTTATTTATTTCTTTTTTCTTTATCTATGACATATTTATACTTACTCTCTTCTTCTTAGTAATATTCTCTCTTATATATATATATCACTTTCTTTCTTTCATTTTTTTTCTTTTCTTTTTCTTTGTTTCTTCGTTTGTTTGTTTATGTTATTATATTTATTTCTCCCTTACTTTCTTTTGGGGAATGGGGAATGTCAAGTTGGTCAGAAATGGCAGGTTTTCATTCGGACAGAAACAACAACTTCCTTCCTTTTTTTCTTTCGTTCACTCATTCTTTCTTCCTTTCTTTCTTTCTTTCTTTCTTTCTTTCTTTCTTTCTTATATTTATTTTTCATTATTTTCTTTTTTTTAGTAATATTCTTTATGTTTTTTTTATATCACTTTTTTTCTTCTTCTTTATTTTTCTATTATTTATTTATACTAAATTTTATCGTTACTTTCTTTTTTCTTAGTGATATTCTCCCTTCCTTTCGTTCTTTCTTTCTTTCTTTCTTTCTTTCGTTTCGTTTATTTATTTTTTCATTTATCTATTAACAAGATTTATCCTTACTCTCTTCTTCTTAGTGGTATTATTTTCTCTCTCTCTCTCTCTCTCGTATATAATATATATAAATATATATTATGATATCACTTTATTTATTTCGTTTTTTCTTTCTTTCTTTCTTTCTTTCTTTCTCCTTACTTTCTTTTGTGAATGGCGCGCTGTCAAGTGGTCAGAAATGGCGGGTTTTCATCGGACAGCAACAACAAATCCTTTGTAATTCTATTTTGTATGTGTAAATATTTCATTTACACCCTGGAAATAGAAATACAAAAATGATTGATTATATTTTTATCATGAAATATGTTGCTTCAACAGAAAGTACTGGTTAACCGCGAAAGCCATTGCTACTCGAATGAATTCGATCCGCACTGAATGACGTACGTTTATATTTTTGTAGAAAATTTGACATGACGAGACGAGTTCAAATCCTGGATGAGGCTGTTTGCATTTCACACAGCGCTAATGCCCTTGCGAAAGGAATGAATCCAACTATTCTCCCTCTAGCTGTGGGTAAATAGTAGGACTCAACTGGGCTCTTAACCTTGGCTAGGTAATCAGTCTAGAAGGAAAAACTCTGAATTCAAACCTGTTAAACTCTGCTTAATTGACCTTATGTCACACCCTGCTCATCTTATTGATATATAATAATATATATATATATATATTATATATATATATATATTATATTATAATGGAGATTGTGAGTTTTTTTCTGTCTGTAACCGAAACTATATATTACTTACAAATCACAATTCCATTTGTTATTTACATTCACATTCTCCATGATTTATTTTTTATTTAAAACCAATTATTAATAAAATTTGTTTTACATCATTAAGCTGTTGACCATATCTACATACTAATAACATGCAATTGTATTTATATATACAACAAATAGCGGATTACAATGTGAATGGTAAGGCTAATTTGCATTTTAATATTAAAAATTTGATTTTAATAAATATGTGCTTAGTATTATTTATTTCTAATTGGTTGGTTTGTCTTAATGAATATGAGCAAAAATCTCAGGAATTATCTTAAAGAAATCCATTAACAAGAAGAATAACTGTAATATTATTCTTTACTTTCTATCTTAACTAAATAGTTAAATTAGGGAAATTTAACAAAGACAGACGGAGTAATGTAAAATGATGGAAGAGTTAGTTTCAAAGTTGTTCTATTTTTCAATCATACCCCCTCTGTTCAAAATCTTTTTATCTGCATTCTTATTCAGTTTCCTCAGCCTTTCTAATTTGATATATTTTATTATATTAAAACTTAAATACTAGCACCCGGAGGGTGCATATATTTTCTAGTATTAATAATGGAGATTCGGTCTATTTGTCTGTAACTGAAACTATCTCACTGTTTACATTACATTACCAAAATTGTTATTGTAGCAAGATTGCATTGAGCGAGAACTACTATATTAGAAAAGGAGAAAAAAGGAAATAAGAGATGATAAAGGTTTAAAAAATAATGATGAGCCAAAACAGGATGAACGATGGTTTGACCGTAGCGTGACCCCGAATGGAGAATTGAGTGTCAACCGGAAGTTTCGGGTGTTGACCGGAACCGGATATCACGTGGTGACGTGGAACAACGAAGAAAGGTATCGGCCTCTTTTCGATTTGGGACGTCGTAGGGTACGGACCTGACCTTGGGTCCCTTATGGGATCACAGTAATCTAGATGCATAGTTCTCTCTCTTTCTCTCTGCCTTTCCTCCTCTCCGATACAGCACACGAGACGAACCTACCCTGGGAATAAAGGCTGGCAGTTGTGACTACATATTTCTCGTGTTGTAATTTCTATCAACACCATTTTAGCACTGTGAATGTTGAGGCACGTGGACGAGACCCGCTATACAATACACACCGCCGCCGCTGCGTTACAGATATCGTTTTAGTGTATAGGGATTGGCCCCTATATTTTTACGGCATGTGGAATTAACCAAATTAAAATAATTAAGTTTTCTTAAATAACTAGTTACATAGTATGTCATGAGTTTAGAATTAGGTAAACAAAAGAAAATCGAATGAATATTAGTTTAGAAATATTTTAGGAAACAATAGAAACAATGGTTTAAATTCATCCGATAATTTCGTCACCAGAATTCACATGTACCAAAATCATTCGATATTGCATCATTGCAAATCACCTGATATTTGAGGATATTTTAGCTTAATCATCACATAACAAAGACAATAGGAAAATTTAAAAAGACCTTTTAGTGAAAACAGAGGAGACACAGAGACAGTGAGGAGCTTTTTGCTCTTCCTGACTCAACAGATTGGAGAGGATGCTCTCCTAACTCGACAGAAAACATAAAATACGACTCAACAGGTCCATCTATCTTTTCGTCTCCTATTTCTCTCTCTCTCTCTCTCTCTCTCTCTCTCTCTCTCTCTCTCTCTCTCTCTCTCTCTCTCTCGCTCAACACAATAATTTCAACTTTCAATCACAAGTTCCAATCACAGACAAACTACTAATATGTTGACACAAGCAATCACACTAATATAAAGACCATGTCATAGTTGTCACACACAACTATACACAGACACAATCAGACTGCAACACCACTGAAAGAACAATGAAACTATATTAATTGTATTTATGTATATAAAGTTTGTTTCCTTTATCAATGTCTTCTTCTTTTGTTACCTATGGAAACTACATTTTCCGTAGTCCTTATACATATAAATTGTAGGGACCCATAACTCCAATCTTCAACTCCTCAACCACACACTAACCAAACAAAACGGGTCCCTACAAGTGCCCGGAAAAAGGGGACAACGTTACATTATTACATAGAATAAAGAACAATTAATATTAATAAAATAAATAAAAGCTCTTCCTTGAATCCTTTCCATTGCAATTTAAATAAATAAACAATATAATATTTAACTAAATAAAGTTTATAAACTATGAAATTAATTAAAAAATTAAATTATTTCTTTAAATGGAAAAAAATATTTAAAAATAGGAGTAAGTAAATTTATCCGGGTGGCCTAAAGTCGGTATCAGCCAGACAGCGATGGAGTCTATCCCCGTTTCACAAGCGCTCGTTCATTTTTCATTGAGGAACTAACATATATAAGGAGTAGATAATCAAGATATACATGGAGAGGTGGAAAGTGATAGGCAGAATTAAAGTGAGAGACTTGGTTTTACTTAATTGCAAATTACGACAAATCAGAACCAATTAAATACCTGCTTAACTAATAATTTGCTTTCAAATTACACAATATATATATATATATATAATATATATAATATTATATATATATAAGTAAACCACAGACACCTGTTTCGAGGTATCACCTTTCATCAGTGTGGTTATACATTAACAGATACCCCTGGCCGGCTTTGAGACCCGAATGAACTTTCGTTCGCCAAGCCTCTTACCCGTGCGGCAAGAGGCAGCTGTCAAATATAGGAGAATATTTAATTGCTACATTTCTAAGCGGAAATGAATTCACTAGAGTCCTCAAACTTTTGTAAACAAAGCGAGGGTTAGCTACACGCCAGATCAGTAAATTTTACAATTAAATCCCTATTTAGAGAACTTGACCAAAGTGGGAGTATATATATAATAAATAAGTAATCCACAGACACGTGTTTCGAGGTATCACTTTCATCAGTATATATATATATATATATATATATAATATATATATAAGCATATGAAAATGATCGTTTCCCCGGAAATTTGACTGTAGAATACATAAACAAACCTATGTACTTAATAGTTTAAAAACAGCAGTCCCGCTACAGCTGTCAGTGGACGAGGGGATAAGTTATCGGGCTGCCAAACGGTCAGTCTGAGTTCGACCCTAGCAAAGGATAGTTGTATCTAGCCACACGGAAGAGGCGTGAAACGCCTAAACACGTGTCTGTGGATGACTTATCAATATATATATCGGTAAGAGTATTTGGCTAGGTATCACAAGGTTCCTGGTTCAATCACGGCTCTCTCCTACTCAGCATATGAGTATCACAGAAAGTGAGTAAAGTGAGGAGCTGATGGTAGGTGAGGCGCTCCACCTCAGACGATAAAATAATCTCCTTGGTCTAGCGCTAGCGAAAACGATACTCCCTCGCTATTTGGCGGATACCAACATTAGGCCGGCCCGACGGCATTACTTTATATATAAGTAAAGTCGTCGTCGGGGCAGCCTAAAGTCGGTATCAGCCAGACAGCGAGGAAGTCTATCCTCTTTTCACTAGCGCTAGACCAAGGAGATAGTATTGGTGTCTGAAGTGGAGCACCACACCTACCATCAACTCCTCACTTTACACCCAAACGCTGAGTTGGCTAGGACCGATATTAAAATCGGAACATTGAGGTTCCTATTCGGACGTTCTTACTGACTGTGCAAGTGTTCCAATACCAATATATATATATATATATATATATATATATCTTATTATAATGGAGATTGTGTGTTTTTCTGTCTGTAACCGAAACTATATTACTACTCAAGTCACAATTCCCTTACGTCACATTCTACATGATTCTATTTCTATTTAAACCTCAATTAATAATAAAACTGTTTGACATTATTAATACTGTTGGCCTTACCTAAATACTAATAACATGCAATTGTATTTATATATACAACAAAATACCAGTTTTCAGTGTAAACGTAAAGCTAATTTGCATATTGATATTAAAAAACTGATTTTAATAAAAATGTGCTTGGTATTATTGATTTCTAATTGTTTGGTTTTATCTTAATGAATATGATTAAAAATCTCTTCAATAAATCCTAAAAGAAATTCATTAACAAGAAGAAATAACTGTAATTTTATTCTTTACTTCCTATTTTAACTAAATAGTTAAATTAGGAAAATTTAGCATTGAAAAACGGAAGTGATGAAAGAGTAAGTTTCAGTTGTTCTATTTTCCGATTATACCCCCTCTGTTTTCAAATCTTTTATTTGAATTCTTAATTTGTTTCATTAGACTTTCTGATTTAATCTAATATTTTATTACATTTAAACTTAAATACTTGCACCCGGAGGGTGCATATATTTGCTAGTATATATAAATATATATATATATGCTGTTGTCGAGGTGGTGTTGTCTCTCCTTCCCTTTAGCTCTCTTTTTTGTGGAGGCTTTTTTCCTCCCTTTTTCACTCCTTTTCGTTCCTTGTTTGACGAGGAGGCACCAGGTCGCACGGTTTTCTGTATAAGCCTCCCATGTGTTTATATCGATGTGGCATGTCTTCACGTCTCTCTTGCATACATCTTTGAAGCGTAGACGTGGTCTCCCTACCGGTCGGGTTCCCTCCACTAGTTCACCATACAGTAGGTCTTTGCGAGATGCGGCCTTTGTCCATCCTCCTGACGTGGCCAAGCCGACGTAGGCGTCTCTCGCAGATGATGGCCGGCATGCTGTTTACGTTTGCTCGTCCCAGCATTTCTGTGTCGGGCACTTTGTCAAGCCAGCGAATGCGTAGAAAGCGGGGTAGGAGGCATCTGAGGTGAAAGCTGTCCAGTTTCCTCACGTGACGTGAGTCCGTGATCCAGGCTTTGATACCGTTTAGGAGAGGACTGAGAAACACACGCTCTGTAGACGCGCATGAACGTTCCATTCATCAAATCTTTTTCAGAATAAAGTGTGTGTCAAACAATACCAAGTTAAGGCTGTATTTAAGAGTAGAAAATTAAGAGAAATGGAACGTATTTTTTTTTCAGAATCAGGGTGTTTTACACAGTTCAAAAAAATTATCGATACTTCTTTGCAACACCTGTATATATAAACCAAATATATGAGAGATGAATATATTATAATGTGCATATGATGGTAGTATATCTATCAATAATATATATATATATTATATATATATATATATATATTAAATATAACAATAGTAATAGTATTATGGATGATTTCGGTCTCATAATCATTAAACTCTTCATGTTATGCAATCTCAGATGAAGTCAAAATGGTGAGATCTAAAAAATATGTTATGGTACGGATTCACTTATTTCTTATTATTGTATCATATAATTTTCGGATCCTTAGATTCCCTTTTTCAAAATGAATGTCGCTACTGTCAATGGATCATTCATGTCTTGTTAGTTTACTGACAGCAGCAAAATATATACTATATATAATATATATATATAATATATATAATATATATAGTAATATATATATAATATATAGTATAACATATATATACATATACATATATATATAATATATTATATATTATTATATATATTATTATATATTATACTTATAATACTCGTTATTTTTAATATATTATATACACATTACTATTCGATTATACTATGTTATATAATGATTGTGTGGTAGGTGTGTGTGGTGTGTATGAGGTGTGTGTGTGTGTGTGTGTGTGTGTTTGTGTGTGGTGTGTAGATAACATAATATTTCTAATGTCAATTATGATCATAGTTATATAGCACTTGACTTATCGCACGGTCTCCTTATCTACCGACGTCATGTTTTGTTAATATTCCGAATCTGTCGTTCGCTTTATATTTTTAGAAAAAAAGAAAAAAATAAAAGAAATGCTATAGAAAATATCATTTTTGATGCTATCGAGTTTACAAATATTTCCGGCTCCGTACATTTTTTAAATACTCAGAATTTTTGCAATTTTTTCTTTCTTTCATACTAATATAGCGCACAGACTTTGACTGACAAAATTTAACTTATACTTAATTTTTTTCCCCCATCACAGTGTCACGATTTTTCTGGGTGAAAATGTGTATTGATAACTAGCGTCTATGACATTATGGGTTCTTAGACGTATATGCCGTGGGGGAAGAGACTAAGCTGCTACATAAGTAATTATATTATTATATATAATATATATATATATATAAAATATATTACACACACTCATTATATATATATATATATATATATATATGACACAGAGCACACACACACACAATATATAATCCATATATAATTATATATACTATATTATATAAATATATATACATACAGAGAG
>CM042182.1:2492291-2499791 GCA_023376005.1 Doryteuthis pealeii | reverse complement strand
GCACGCAGGTTAATATTGAGGCGTTTCAAATTGTCATTTGATTTATCTTTATAGCGTAAGGGTGGACGTCCACCAGAACGCTTAGCATTTGGTAATTGTCCGTATAATATCTTTTTTGGAAGCCTGTTCTCATTCATTCTGACAACGGGACCAGCCCACCTAAGCTGAACCTTTGCTAGTAAGGTTTCAATGCTAGCAATGTTACATTTTTTAATATTGTGCTATTTTTCACTTTGTTGAGAATTTTTGGATACAAGGTCTGTGCCAGATCCCCGCTCCTACTTATAGACTAGGCCAGAATCATCACAATGTGGTTGACACAATGGGTGTCTTTTCACCGTGCGCTCACTGGGTGCACTATTAAATTCACAGAAGTCGCTGGACGCTTACAAAGCATGAACACTTCTAGCGCTTGTTTACAACACTCACAGAATCTAGTAGTCAGCCTTCAAACCCACAAAATAATCATTCCTCCTTTCGTTTCGTTTATGGTCGGGCAAAGGTATCACGTTTCACGACCGTGGGTTTTTAGTTACGGTCAATTTGACTTGTTGACAAGTATCTCTCTCCTTAGTATCAGTCAAGTATCTGTTCATGTTTGTTTAATGGCTTTCATTCATGATTTCTCGTACGATTTCTTTGGCGTAGTAAAATAAATATGAGGACAGTACTTCTTGCTTTTCATCAATTTATTCACTTAATGCAAGTTATTGAGAGAGAGAGAGAGAGAGAGAGAGAGAGAGAGAGAGAGAGAGAGAGAGAGAGAGAGAGAGAGAGAGAGAGAGAGAGAGAGTCGATTTTTTAAACATATTTTTCAGTCACCCGCCTATGATTAACTCGGCCAAACTGCCAACCCCGACTGCTCTCGGCAAGTTCCGTCAACCCGACTGTCAAACCAACCCTACTGCCCCAGACCAACTGTCGCAAAATCGTAACCCGACTGTCTCGGCAAATTCTGCCAACCAAACTGTCCCAAAATCTAAGGTTCCCTCATTATATAGAAATGGGTGGGGAACTTTCTAGAATGTCGTGGAACATTTCGAAGGTTCTAACTGTTCTACCAAATTGCATGTGTCACCTAAGAGGTCAATGGGTCAACCATCCTTTCTTCTGACAAACCGATTAAAATAAATTTTAATAGCAAAATCCTAGACTTCCTGGCTACCGAACCGATTCACATGTGATAATGAGAATTCCTTTTCTTCTTGCTCGCCTGAATGTTTATATTGGTTTTCAGGCAGATACTTCAAATCATACCACATCTATTAATGTTTCTCTGTGTCTGGCAGAGGGCCACAGATATGATGTTCCCGGGTAAGGCGCGCAATGAAAGTCAGACAGAAAGACTGAGAGGCAGACACACAGACTGATTGAGAGGAAGACAGACTAAGAGGCAGTGGGGCAGACTGATTTAGAGATAGACAGACTGAGACAGACAGGCAGATAGACAGAGACTGAAAGACTTGCTATAGTTCTTCATCTAGAGAATTTATTTCCAAAGGAAGGGAAATACTTTGATGTCTTCTGGTATGACTATCAGCTGATCTATATATTTACCAACCCCTCCGCACGAGTAGGATGTGACACAAGGTCAATTTCTTAAGCGGAGAATTACAATTTTCCTTCTCTCATGTGATTGGTTACCTACCCATCGTTACAGAGCCCAGTCTGCCCTTCTATTTACCCATAGCTGGAGTGCATAGTTGGACACATACCATTCTCAAGGTAATTAACGTTATGTGAAATGCAAACAGCTTCGTCCAGGATTTGAACTCGGGTCGACGAGTCCAATTCCTACTACTATAACCATTACATCACGCACCACCAGCTGATGTAAGCCTGAGAACAATTCTAGTTATCATTTCCTAAGATCAATATATTTCGATTTTTATGAAAGGTGAATGTTCTGGAACTTTTTAAAGAATATACAAACCGTTCTCTTATTCTGTTGACTGTATGTAAAAAATGAATAAATGTACAAAATATTTTTCTTGAATAGAATTCACAACGAATTTTCGAAAAGCGCTTTTTAAAAAAATATTGAATATATCAAGTGTGACAATTTCTATAAATTTCAAGCTGCAATAACAATTATAAAGTATTAAGAAATATATTTTGATAAAGTGTTCTTTTATTTTGGCTAAGACGATTTTTGTGCATGTGTAAGTATGAATATGTATATGTATGAGTACATTTACATGGGTATGTGTACGTTTACACGTATATGATTACGTTTTACATGTGTATGAGTACGTTTACACGTATATGAGTACATTTACATGTGTATGTGTACGTTTACACGTACATGATTACGTTTACATGTGTATGAGTACGTTTACACGTATATGATTACGTTTACATGTGTATGAGTACGTTTACACGTATATGAGTACGTTTACATGTATATGTGTACGTTTACACGTATAGGATTACGTTTACATGTGTATGAGTACGTTTACATGTGTATGAGTACGTTTATATCTGTATGTTTACGTTTGAATGTGTATGAGTACGTTGACATATGCATTAGTACGTTTACATGTGTATGAGTACGTATACTTGAGTATGAGCACGTTTACATGTATATGAATACATTTACATGTACATGAGTGTGTTTACATATACATGTGTGCGTATACATGTGTATGTGTATGTTTATAATTGTATGAGTACGTTTAGTTGTATATCACTACGTTTTCATATGTATGTGTACGTTTACATGTGTATGTGTACGTACATAAGTATATGAATACATTTACATGTGTATGAGTACGTTTACATATGTTTGGTTTGGTTTGTTTTACGGCATATCAACCGCAGTGGGTCATTTAATGCCGATAAAGTTTTGAAATAAATCAATTCTTAATGGATTATACAATTTGTTTATAAATACATTTTTCTATTTAACCTATAGATGGGACCCTAACAGGTACTACCACTCCAGGTCAGAGTGGACAATGGTGATGAAGGGGTGCTCCACATTCCTCAAACCTCCAAAACTGGAACCTCACCATCAGATAGAGTTTAACGGCATTCCCAGGACATGTAGACCCGCAGCCACCGCCTTCTAGCACCCATATGATAACAAGGGTTTGGGGCTTGCCATGAGGGCAATAGGGTTGGGAAAATCATATAGGTGCTAGGGCTTGACGTGACCAGCCGATTGATCGGAGGGGGCATCTCCGACCGCCCGTCTAGCCCAAGATAGGGCCAAAGTGGAGTATTGCATGTCATGAATTGCTCATCCACCTGGCTCTATCCTTAAGCATCACGGGTCGCCACCCACGGCCAACAGGTGGCCCCATTGAGGGAGTCTTACCCCTCTGCAGAGGTGCAGTCGGTGCATTCTAACGCCCCAGCCGACAGGGCGGGTTTACATGTGTATGTGTACGTTTACATATATATGAGTACATTTACATGAGTATGATTACGTATACATGTATATGAATACGTTTACATGTGTATGAGTACGTTTACATACGTATGCGTACGTTTACTTTTGTATGTGTATGTACACATGCATATGAATGGACTCTCCCGTCGATCGACGTAAGAGTGTTCATACAATGAACATCCACACAGTGATTTGTTTATAGTGGTGAAGGCTTGTGTTGGACGATCCACACTTTTTGGCACAGCCGATAGGAAAGAATTGGTGCATCAAGGGTTGCCACAAACCCAATCAACGATCGACCTCAGGAATTTTGAATTCAGAGTTATCCCTCTCCTAGACTGGTTACTTACCCAAGGCTGAAGGGCCGAGTCTGCCCTACTATTTAACCCATAGCTGGAGGGAATTTTGAATTCAGAGTTATCCCTCTCCTAGACTGGTTACCTACCCAAAGCTGAAGGGCCCAGTCTGCCCTACTATTTAACCCATAGCTGGAGGGAGAATACATGGATTCATACCTTTCCCAAGGGTATTAGCGCTATGTGAAATGCCAACAGCTTCGTCTAGGAATTGAACTTGAATCGACGAGTCCATTTTCCACGACTCTAACCACTAGCCACGCGCCTACACATGCATATGAATACATTTACATGTGTATGCGTACTTTTATATGTATATGAGTACGTTTACAAAACTGCAAGGTTCTTAGTTCGATACCGGCCCTTGCCAACTCAGCGTATGAGTAGCACAGGGATCTGTGTGGTAAAGTAAGTAGCTGATGATAGGTGTGGCACTCTACCTCAGACGCAAAAACAATCTCCTTGACCTAGTGCTAGTGAAAAGGGGATAGACTCCCTCGCTGATTGGCTGATACCGACTTCAGGCCACGCAGAAGACTTACATGTGTATGAGTATATTTACATCTTTATTGAGTACGTTTACTTGTGTATATGTACGTATACATGGGTTTTTCTTTTTCTCCTTTCTTACTCCTCCTACCCCTCCTGCGTTTCCTCTCCTTCATTTCCCACACCAATAGCAATATGCTAGTCTTTTTCCGGTTGTTGTACCATTGACTATTTATTTTCTTTCGTTAAAAGTGAATACCGATACTTGAGTTTAAACGAAAACAAATTCCAACAAAAAAAATGAAATCAACCGGAAGTAGACAGCTCTTTTCAACGGGAGACAACATTTGAAAATAAAGAAACAAAATTTGAAAGTAACGAATATATTTTGAAAATAAAGAAGCAAAACTGATAAGTTATGGAATTTAAAATAAAATATTGAAGCATAAGTATTTAAACAGTTGCATTAGCAGTAAGAAGGCCTGATATTTACTTATCAATTTGGTCTGCCACAAGGCCAAGAAAATTGAGCAGATCTTAATTCACGCGAAATAATATAGGAAATAAAATGACAATAAATTAATTTTAGTTAAAGTTTATCGAGTTAACTAGAAGTTGTATACATATAGTAACCACCCATGGGTTGGATAATATATGAATGGATATATATATATATATGTGTGTGTGTGTGTGTGTATATATGAGGAGGTTAATTCGACAATATGTGGAGAAAAGTAGACAAACACGGGATGTTATGGAAACTGGATGTTTATTGTCGGCGATGCAACGTTTCGATCTATTAGACCTTCTTCAGGACTTGAATATAGTTCTTGCTTCAATGATGGACATTCTCAAAATGGTGAAAACAGTAGGTTGTCAGTAGGGGCAGGGGTGGTGGATTTTCTTCTCTCTAGATGGGGAGTGTTCGAATGGTGATAGTCCACTGTTGAATTCTAAGCATATATATATATATATATATATATATATATATATATATATATATATAGCATAGCATAGCATAGCATAGCAATAGCATAATCTTTACAAAACATTGCCGTCCCTCACAATCCCATAACTCCACTACCAGAACCCTTCCTTGCATGAGCATTCAAATGACTCATCAAACCCGCAGCAGATCCACAAAGTTTGATGCAAATATGACATAGGAAGGACGTCCTTCCCGTTGAATCAGATGAATCAGATGATAAAAGTTTATGCTTATGCACCATCATATGTCTCTTAAGACCAGAAGCTGACTTACAGACTTTGTTACAGATTGCACAATACACATTGTTTGTTCCTGGGATTTGCATGATTGACCCTGGTGAGATTTCCTATGATTAGAAAGCAGAATTCGACCACATGGCTGACATTTCCAACACTCCATGTTCTCTCCAGTTGTCAGGATTTATTTTTATTTTTACAAGGTTGTTTTTTAAGCAATCCTTATACATCTTCCTAGGATTATGATGTAGCCTTTTGCCATCATGCAGCTTACCGTAAAAGAGTTGCTTTGGCAATCAAGCATCACTCATACGCACAACATGACCTGCCCAACGCATTTGAGCCGTTATGATAAGAGTTTTAATGCTTGAGCAAATAATTTTCTAATGCCTTCGAAACAATTTCCGAAGTGTACAATAAAACACTCAACACGCTGGACCTATAAATATTCAATTTTGTTTCATGGGAAATGCTGGTATTAGACCATAACCGTTTTTCGAGTTGTATATATATAGTAAGCACCTGTGGGTTGGTTAATATATGAATGCATATATATATATATATATATATATATATATATATATATATATATATCTTTGAAAGGAAGGAAAAACGCAACACCGTTATTCCATAAATTTATTTCGATGGAATAACTTTGTTGAGTTTTTCGTTCCTTTCAAAGATAAATATTGAGCTCTTTTTAGTGATTTAAAGATTCACTGTATTTATACATACTGGATCATACAATAAGAATACAGTGTATCTTAGAAATCACATATAGAATCATCCCTTACTACCAAGTTTTGGATACCTTTCATATATTTTATATATATATATATATATATATATATATATATATATATATATAATGGACTCTTCTATCGATTTTCGACGTATGAGAGTTCATACACACAATGAACTCCCACACAAGGATTTGTTTATAGTTGTGAAGGCTTGTGTTGGACCATCCACACTTTTTGGCACAGTCAATAGGAAATAATTGGTGCATCCAGGGTTACCACAAACCCAATCAACGACCGACCTCAGGAATTTTGAATTCAGAGTAATCCCTCTCCTAGACTGGTTACCTACCCAAGGCTGAAGGGCCCAGTCTGCCCTACTATTTAACCCATACCTGGAGGGAGAATATATGGATTCATGCCTTTCCCAAGGGTATTAGCGGTATGTGTTATGTCAACAGCTTCGTCTAGGAATTGAACTCGAATCGACGAGTCCATATCCCACGACTCTAACCACTAGCACACGCTCCTCCATATATATATATATATATATATATATATATATATATATATATATATATATATATTAAGAAAAATAAAAAACACAGGTTTAAATGGGTTAAGTGGTGAGTTTATTGGCCGACGCTGCAGTGTTTCGATCTATTAATTAGATCATCTTCAGGGCATTTGTTGGTATATGGAAGGTGATAAGAAATTATTTATCACAGAATAACGAGAAAAGCGAGTGGTAGTTATTGTTATTCAGTCTGTTTAAAAAATGTTGAAGTTTGAAAAAAGGGACGGTTTGAAATATGATGTCAAATATTCTCTTTTATGGCGTGAGTATGGGACGGTGTAGGTGTGTGTATCGAAAGGAAACATTGTGCATTTTTTAGGTGTGTGGTTGTGTGTGTGTGTGTATAAATTTTTTGCGATGAACGACAGCGGAAATAAGGTTGTGTGTGTGTGTGTGTGTGTATTGGTAAGAGGTATGGGAAGAGAGGTGTCATTGGGTCTCAAAAGAACACCCAGACTTCCTTCTCTTCTCTCAATATAAAAAATATAAAAACATTTAAAAAAAAATTCTTTTGAGACCCAATGACACCTCTCTTCCCCTACCTCTTACCAATACACGCACACACACACACACACACACATGTTTGCATTTCGCATCGCGCTAGTACCCTTGGGAAATGTATAAATCCTACTGTTCCTCCATCGGTCAATCTCTCTCTCTCTCTCTCTCTCTCTCTTCTCTCTCTCTCTCTCTCTCTCTCTCTCTCTCTCATAAGAACTC
>CM042182.1:2474791-2487291 GCA_023376005.1 Doryteuthis pealeii | reverse complement strand
TGAATGTGTAACGTTTGATCAATGCGGACGTGTGAGCGTTTGTATTCGCGTGCATATGTGTGACGATTGTTGACGCATGAAACAAAATGGTCGTGAATGTTCCTTTGTCACCAAATAAATAGATATGTAAAACTTATATATTATATTATATTATATATATATATATATATATATATATATATATATATATATATATATCATGTCGCGCAATTTGCACGGATATCCATGACGATCTCTCGCCAACCTTCCCTATCATTCATCGACTCTGGGAGCTTCTCCGAGTAGCAGCCCGCATCCCTAAATAGTTGGTCAATGTAGGTCCTGGCTGGGCGGCCCACATTAGCGTGCCCATGTTCTGGCTTCCACAGTAGTACGTCTCTTACGATCTCGTCCTTGCTTCTCCAGCAGTGTCCTGCATGTTTAGTCCGTCTTACTCGTATGGTTTCTAAGATGGGGGGCAGGTGATCATACAGTTGTTTTTTTGTGGGGTGCTGCTTCCACGACTTATTCGGGACCGCTCGCAGCATTCTCGTACAGCTCCCATCTAGCTTATTCTCAAGGCGCTTCGTTAGGGTCAGGTGGTACAGCCATACAGCAGTACCGACACAAACTACAGCCTGGAATATATATATATATATATATATATTATATATATATATATATATATGTGTGTGTGTGTGTGTGTGTGTGTGTGTGTGTTTTAATGTTGTAAAAATTGAAAAAACACAAATTTCATTAACGAATGAAGTTTATTAAGCCTACGCTGCAATGTTTCTTAATAAATCACTTAATGAAATTTGTGTTTATTCAATTTATGCATTACACAATGTCGGATTTGCTTCCACTTTTTTTTTACATCTCATCCACAGAAAGCGGTGTTAATACACGTATAGGAAAAGCATGAGCGGCCACAAACAAATCATTCATATGAAAATTCAATCTCACTAACAAGTTAAAGCGACAATTCTTCCAGTTGTGGTTATATCAGTACTGCTGTATGGCTGCACCACTTGGACCCTAACAAGGTGCCTTGAGAATAAGCTGGATAGGAGCTGCACAAGAATGCTGCGTGCAGTATGAACAAGCCGTAGAAACAGCACCACACAAGGAAGCAGCTATATGGCCACCTGCCCCCCCTTCTCACAGACCACCGAGTGAGATGGACTAGGCATGCAGGACACTGCTGGAGAAGCAAGGATGAGCTCATAAGCGACGTTCTCCTGTGGAAGCCAACACATGGACATGCTAACATGGACCGCCCACCATGGACCTACATTGACCAGTTCTGCCAAGATGCTGGTGGCTGCACAGAAGACCTTCCAGGGGCAATGAATGATAGGGAAGGTTGGCGAGAGATTGTCATGGATATCCGTGCTACTTGCGGAGACTGTGCGTTGTTGAAATTGGCTATAATACTCTGCAGAGTCCTGGAGACCCGAGGAGACTTGTTTTCACTCAGACTCTAGTGAAAGGCCATCAGCTTGCATTGATATGAAAAACTCACCGGAGGGAAATAATAATAATAATAATAATAATAATAATAATAATAATAACTAGCAGGGTCGTTAGATATACCACAGTATGATAGTTTAATTATCAGAACGTTTTATATGTTTGCTTAAGAGCTATTACCAAATAGTTCAATATGTAAAAAGTATAATAATCTTGACTAGCAGGACCTGTGAATTTACCACAGGATGTTAGTTTAATTATCAGAACGTTTGATATGTTTGCTTAAGAGCTATTGCAAAATAGTTCAATATGTAAAAAGTATAATAATCTTGATTTAACTCTCTCAAAAGCAATTCCCGGGATTGCAAGGATTTTTTATTGTCTGATAAAACCTAATAGAGTAGAATACAAGCATTACTGTACATACAAAGAGGGGCATATAAACTGTTGTATAAGAGAAATGTCCAAATAGAAATATAGTTGGTTGATTGGTTGGTTGGTTAGTTTTTTAAGGCATGTCAAATCTTTATTTTAGCTGAAGAGGTTTAGTCTTATTCATTCTTTCCCGTTGAATAATGATAGTTGTTTGAACAAGCAAAAATGCGCCCATGTGCACAAGTATTTAAATTTCAATATAATTAAAAAGACTAAGGAAATTAACTACCAATTTTGTTGAATAAGGATATTCGATTGAATATATAGATTTTCTCGTATCTTATTATAATGGAGATTGTGTGTTTTTCTGTCTGTAACCGAAACTATATTCCTACTCAAGTCATAATTCACTTAGTTATTGACATCACATTTTTTTATGATTTTATTTTTATCTAAACCTCAATTATTAATAAAATTGTCTTACATTATCAATACTGTTAACTATGTCTCCATACTGACAACATGCAATTATATTTATATATACAACAAAATAGCAGTTTACAGTGTGAACAGGAAGGCTAATTTGCATATTAATATTAAGTAATCGAATTTAATAAATATGTGCTTAGTATTATTGATTTCTAACTGTTTGGTTTTATTTTAATGAATATAAGCAAAAATCTCTTCAATGAATCTTAAATGAAATCCATTAACAAGATAAAATAACTGTCATTTTATTCTTTACTTCCTCTTATAACTAAATACTTAAATTAGAAAAAAATAATAATAAAAGACGAGAGTGATGGAAGAGTAAGTTTCAGTTGTTCCATTTTTTATTATACTCCCTCTGTTTCAAATCTTTTTATCTGTATTCTTATTTAGTTTCATTAGCCTTTCTAATTTAATACAATATTTTATTACATTAAAACTTAAATACTTGCACCCGGAGGGTGCATATATTTGCTAGTAGTATTAATATAAAAAAAACAATTCATGGTGAAATGTTCACTCTTTTTTCTTTCTTGATGATGATGATGATGATATATATAATGAACGCGATTTCTTAACTTTATGCAAATCAATCAATAGATGAATTACTTTAAAACCTTAAAATAATTAAGCAAACATGCTTTTCATTGGACAATATTTTTTCTTCTTACGCAGTTAGATGTTGTCCGATAAGCTGACTAAAATCAATTTAAACTTTCCTATGAGTAAATTACCTCCCCTATATTTCTTTATCGAACTTTCTTAAACACATCTCCAGAGACGTATCTACGTTAAAGTAAAAACAAAACATTTAATTACATACAAAAGTAGTGTATATAAACTTGCTATAAGTTATTTAATGGAAACAAAAACAAAAGAAAAGAAAAAACTCGTTATAACATAGCTGATTAAGAGGAAACTTAAGGTATCTCCGTTACTCCTTAATCTTATTGGCTCAGAACTATTCTTGGGACATATTCATACATAACTGCTATAGTGCTTGAATGAACACACACACACACACACACACACACACACACACACACACACATATATATATATAATATATATTATATATATATAAGGGTGGCTTACCGATGAATATGGGCACGATCGTTGGAGGTGCACAGGATCCAGGGGTTAAGTCCGTGATTAAACAAATACAAAGTGCTCAATACAAAGTAGAGCAAATTTATTGAAGAAATGGATACAATAGAAACCTACTCGAGTTTCATCGCTAGAATCATCAGGGTTAAATCCACTGATTTAATCAAGTTACTGATTAATTGCAGCTGATCACACGTATGTTCATTGAATAAGATTTTACGTTCACATTTAACGTTAAATCTTATTCAACGAACATACGTGTGATCAGCTGCAATTAATCGGTAACTCGATTAATTCAGTGGATTTAATACTGATGATTCTAGCGATGAAACTCGAGTAGATTTCTATTGTATCCATTTCTTCAATATATATATATATATATATGTGTGTGTGTGTGTGTGTGTGTGTGTCCTTAGATGGGTTACCAAGTTAGTTAGTATCAGGATAATGCTAAGACCTTTCTTCCAACAGCAGTTAGTGTTAGTGTTGTTCAGGTCAATTTTGAGAGCTCAATGTTCAATATTATTGAACAGAGGAATATACATAATAAAGTCAGCGTTTTGATAAAACACATAGGTATACACTGATACCTGTGGATAGAAATAGATATATAACTGCCAAATGACCGATTCTTACAAATTATATATATATATATATATATATATATATATATATATATATATATATATTTGTGAATAAAAAGGCCTTAAATCATGATTAGGGACCATTTCCACTCATGGGTATCTGGGACCCACCGAGCTTCGTCATCAAGTTTTTATTAAGAGTAAAAACGTGGTCTGACGAAGCTCGGTGGGCCCCAGATTCCCACGAGTGGAAATGGTCCATAATCACGATACCCATGGTATTTAAGGCCTTTTTATTCACAAATAAATTTGCTCTGTTTATAAAAATTAAACATTGAGCTCTCAAAAGTAGCTTGAACTCTGCAGCAACATATTGTTAGAGAATAGGACCAGCCTAGAATCACCTTGTAACAAGAAACTTGGTACTCCAACAAAGAATATATATATATATATATATAATCATTATTATTACTAGCAAATATATGCACCCTCCGGGTGCAAGTATTTTAGTTAAATTTATAATAAAATATTCATATCAAATTTAGAAAGGCTAATGAAACTAATAAGAATACAGATAAAAAGATTTAAAACAGAGGGAGTATGATAAAGATTTGAAACAGAGGGAGTATAATTAAAATGAGACAACTGAAACTTACTCTTCATCACTCTCGTCTTTCACTGTTATTTGTTTTAATTTAAGAGCAGTAAGAGATAAAATGACAGTATTTTATCTTGTAATGGATTTCATTTAAGATTCATTGAAGAGATTTTTGCTTATATTCATTAAAATAAAACCAAACATTTAGAAATCAATAATACTAAGCACATATTTTATTAAATTCGATTTTTAATATTAATATGCAAATTAGCCTCTTCCCGTTCACATTGTAAACTGCTATTTTTGTGTATATTAAATATAATTGCATGTTGTCAGTATGGAGACATAGTTAACAGTCATTAATAATGTAGGACAATTTTATTAAAATTGAGTTTAGGATAGAAATAAAACCATGGAGAATATGATGTCAATAACTAAGAGAATGTTGACTTGAGTAGGAATATAGTTTCGGTTACAGACAGAAAAACACACAATCTCCAATTATAATAAGATTATTTTAATTATTATAAGCTATATAGACATCTTCTATTCGCATATTCTGATGATTTCAAACTTTTCAAGTTACAAAATGCCCGGAATTGGCTAATAAAATTCTGATTGACAAATTTGTACGAATCATGAGCCATTTGCAGAGGGTGCGTATACTGTTTAATATATATATTATATATATATATTAGTATAGTATATTATATAGAGTCATCCACAGACACGTGTTTCGACTTATCAGTCTTTCAGTGTGGCTAGACATTTTGTAAGCTATCTTACAACCGGAATTGAAATCCGATCGGTTGGGTGTTAGTCCGGCACCCTAACCATTAGGTTGTCTTTCTCATTACAGATTGGAAGGGATTTTAACTGTTTTAATACACATATCGCTTGTGTGTAATGGCCGTCACAGAGTGCTCCATTCCTTAATAGAAGAGCGTTGCGTTTACGCTTGAGTTGGAGACTGCAGCGAGAATCCCCCCCAGAGTGCTCACCCTAGGGATGGGAACACATGTGTGTGTACGTGTGTGTGTAATTATGTGCGATATAATATGGATGTATGTGTATATATATGTATGTGTAATATATATATATATATATATATATATATATATATGAAATAGATTAAAAAATCTGGATTATTGGGTTATCTGAGGATTAGCAACGCAAATATCAATCATGTATTTTACCATGGTATTTTTTGTTATTCAATTCTATAGTTGAAATATTAAGATAGCGCCCTGCATAGCTTTTCACAGTTCACTATAAAAGCGGCATTAGGCTTAAATTTTAATCCCAATTATATATATATATATATATATATATTTATTATATACATTATATTATATATATATATATTATATATATATTAGAGTTTACAATACATTTAGGTGCAAGCGCCTGTTAAAAATGCAGGAATGTCATTATGGAACATTCACTGCATTTCCTTAACAGGTTCTGTCTAAACAAAATGGCTAACTTGTGCTTGGAAATCAATTGTAACAAATGTATTTACAATTGATAAATACATAAAGCTCTTACACGCATAATCGAGCACTCTATAATTTTCACACTTCCAATACGAAAAAGACTATCTATCTATCTATCTATCTATCTATCTATCTATTATATATATATATATTATATATATATATATAATTATATATAATATATATATGTGTGTGTGTATGTGTGTGGCTTGTGTGTGTATGAAAAGAAATATTTTAAATATAACAAACACAGGATGTTATGATCAGGGAAACAAGATCTCATGTGTCAATACTTAAGCATTTCGTTATTGTATCATCTTCAGGACACTGTTAAGTAATGTTTATGTGAGGGACAAAATGAAAGATGTTAAGTGTACAGTAATTGTGTGATATAGATTTATTAACGTTAATTTTTATATGCGCGTTTGTTATTGAAAGCCAAAACAAACGCTCATATAAAAATCAACGGTTAATACACATCATTATTCACACATTCACTATGCATTAACATCTTTCATTTTTCCCTCACATAAACATTACTTAACAGTGTTCCTGAAGATGTACAATATACCGAAATACTTAAGTATTGACACATAAAATTGTTTTCCCTGATCATACATCCTATGTTTTTATATTTTTAATATTTTCTTCTCATTATTGTCGGATTAATTTCCTCGCCGTATTTCCATAATATATATATATAATATATATATATATATATATATTACTTCTAAAGTCTACCGATGTGGACCAAAAACAGTTAATTCAGTTTTACAAAATAAAAAAAATGTCAAACTGACATCAGGGGAAAAAGTTTTTAAAAAAGAAAAGACCGGCACATCCGTACTTTCTGACAGCAAATCTCAGTATGTATGTATTGGCCAAAAGAAAAAAACACCGGGGATTTTCTAAGTTTTATATGTAGAAAGTGCTCAATACATTAAGCAGAGCATGATTATTAGACCCACATCAGTCAGACAAATATCTACCTAGGTTCACCCGAATTGGTTCTTCAGAGAATTATCCCGAAGAACCATTCGGGTGAAACCTAGGTAGATAGTTTCTGACTCACGTAGATCCTTATATATATATATATCCCAAAGACCTACTGTATGGTGAACTAGTGGAGGGTACCTGACCGGTAGGGAGACCACGCTTACGCTTCAAAGATGTCTGCAAAAGAGACATGAAGACATGCCACATCGACATAAACACGCGGGGGCTATGCAGAAGACGTGCGACCTGGCGCCTCCTCGTCAAACAAGGAACAAAAGAAGTGAAAAAGAGAGGAAAAAAGCCGCCACAGAAAAAGAGAGCTAAAAGGAAGAAGACAAACAACACCCCCAACATCTACAGAAAGCACACCCATTTTGTTTGAAATCACTGCTCCAGAGACTGTGTATTCAAGGATCGGGTCTGTTCAACCACTCACCGTAGCTTTGTAGCAAAAAATGGACACTACGCCATCGTCTAAAATACAACGGGATGGTTGCCATATATATATGAAAGTACGTAAATAAACACTGTGTTTATTTGATATGGCTTTTAGCCGACAATTTTTGGAGGATATGTGCTTAATTGAAGTCATACCTAATTTTTGAAAATTAATTAGTTAATAATTAATGAAATTTAGGCAGGCATATTATTGAAAGTAAGTCAGTTAGACAGTCAACAATTGTCGTTTGAGCAATGTGACTGGCCAGGCTAACCATGCAGTTATTAGTTCTCCAATAACCCACTATAACAGATTAAATATATTACTGCCACTACTGCCAGAAGAGTCCATTAAGCTGAGAGGTGTTTGACTGTTCCCTCCTCCAGTAGTTAACAATCTGTAACAGTCATTTCCAGACTGCAGGTTCAATCCTGGCTAAGGGTGAAAGTAACACAAATAACAATTAACAGTATTCTACATCTCCCCTTCCTCCCCCCTCTCCCATTGCACAAGCGTACGGCCTTTGAGGAGAAATTAGTTCCTTTCGGCCAGGCTGATTACAGGGGAGCAATCTTGACATGCCGGGGTATTTTCCGCGGCCTTGTTTGGGGGAGTAAATTGGTGAGGCCAGGTCCCTAGTGTTGAGGTGTGGGAGTGTCTGTTCCTTGCATTGGGAGTTCAAATACGGGGTAGTCTACCGTTCTTCTAGGCCTCCCGTCTTTCTTTGCAGTTATTACCATTTGTGCTGCACCAGTTAGTGGGCGGTGCCAATGGTACTGGGGCGAGGATACCCCTTTTGACATCATCCAAAGGGCCGTCCGTACCTTCTCCTTAAAATATGTTGGTACTGGGATAGGATTATGTCTTGCTTTGGGGTTGATCCTTCCTTGAGGTGTATGTGGGCTGGGGGCCTCGTCATAGTTAGGAAATTTTCCTTTTTGTTGAAACCGGTGTGGCGAATCGGTCTAACAACAATTCTGTAATTTTTTCTAGTTTTCATTGGTTGTGGAAATGGAGGGGTTTAGGATATTGGATTTTATGGGCTGGAATTTTTGCGTGTGTATGCTGGGGAATCCGTGAATACCGCATTGCAGTGTATTGAATACTACAGGGCGGGAGCCCTGCCATAGGTTTAGGAAAGAATGAGAGGTAATTACCACATCAATGCAGCTGCCTTACTAAAGTATATCACCTGTATATTTTAATATATATAGTGCCTGTTTGTAGTCCTTGTTATAATCGGCGCCGCGCGCTGCATCTCTTCTCTTGGTTGTGNTTAATAATCTTGATTTAACTCTCTCAAAGCAATTCCCGGGATTGCAAGGATTTTTTTGTCTGATAAACCTAATTTAGAGTAGAATACAAGCATTACTGTACATACAAAGAGGGCATATATAAACTGTTGTATGAAGAGAATGCCAAATAGAAATATAGTTGGTTGATTGTGGTTGGTTAGTTATTAAGGCATGTCTCAATCTTGTTGGTTATTTTAGCTGAAAGGTTTAGTCTTATTCATTCTTTCCGTTGAATAATGATAGTTGTTTGAACAAGCAATAAATGCGCCCATGTGCACAAGTATTTAAATTTTCAATATAATTAAAAAGACTAAGGAAATTAACTACCAATTTTGTTGAATAAGGATATTCGATTTGAATATATAGATTTCTCGTATCTTATTATAATGGAGATTGTGTGTTTTTTCTGTCTGTAACCGAACTATATTCCTACTCAAGTCATAATTTCACTTAGTTATTGACATCACATTTTTTTATGATTTTATTTTTAATCTAACCTCAATTATTAATAAAAATTGTCTTACATTATCAATACTGTTAACTATTAGTCTCCATACTGACAACATGCATTATATTTATATATACAACAAAATAGCAGTTTACAGTGTGAACAGGAAGGCTAATTTGCATATTAATATTAAGTAATCGAATTTTAAAATATGTGCTTAGTATTATGATTTCTAACTGTTGGTTTATTTTTTAATGAATATAAGCAAAAATCTCTTTCAATGAATCTTTAAAGAATCCATTAACAAGATAAAATAACTGTCATTTTATTCTTTACTTCCTCTTTATAACTAAATACTTAAATTAGAAAAAAAATAATAAAAGACGAGAGTGATGGAAGAGTAAGTTTCAGTTGTTCCATTTTTATTATACTCCCTCTGTTTCAAATCTTTTTATCCTGTATTCTTATGTTAGTTTCATTAGCCTTTCTAATTTAATACAATATTTTATTACATTAAAACTTAAATACTTGCACCCGGAGGGTGCATTATATTGCTAGTAGTATTAATATAAAAAAAACATTCATGGTGAAATGTTCACTTCTTTTTTTTTTTTGATTGATGATGATGATGATATATATAATGAACGCGATTTCTTAACTTTTATGCAATCAATCAATAGATGGATTACTTTAAAACCTTAAAATAATTAAGCAAAACATGCTTTTCTATTGGACAATATTTTTTTCTTCTTACGCAGTTAGATGTTGTCCGATAAGCTGACGTAAAATCAATTTAAACTTTCCTATGAGTAATTACCTCCCCCTATATTTCTTTATCGAACTTTCTTAAAACATTTCCAGAGACGTATTCTACGTTAAGAAAACAAAAACTTTAATTACATACAAAAAGTAGTGTATATAAACTTGCTATAAGTTATTAAATGGAAACAAAAACAAAAGAATAAGAAAAAACCTCGTTTAACATAGCTGATTAAGAGGAACTTAGGTATCTCCGTTACTCCCTTAATCTTATTGGCTCAGAACTATTCTTGGACATTTATTCATACATAACTGCTTATGTGCTGAATGAACACAACACACACACACCACACACACACACACACACACAACACACATATATATAGTTATATATATATATATATATATATATAAAGGGTGGCTTACGGATGAATATGGGCACGATCGTTGGAGGTGCACAGGATCCAGGGGTTAAGTCCGTTGATTAAACAAATACCAAGTGCTCATACAAAGTAGAGCAAATTTATTGAAGAAATGGATACAATAGAAACCTACTCGAGTTTCATCGCTAGAATCATCAGGTTAAATCCACTGATGTTAATCAAGTTACTGATTAATGCAGCTGATCACACGTATGTCATTGAATAGATTTTACGTTCAATTTAACGTTAAATCTTATTCAACGAACATACGTGTGATCAGCTGCAATTAATCGGTAACTCGATTAATTCAGTGGATTTAATACTGAGTTCTAGCGATGAAACTCGAGTAGATTTCTATTGTATCCATTTCTTCATATATATTATAATATATGTGTGTGTGTGTGTGTGTGTGTGTGTCCTTAGATGGGTTACCAGTTATTAGTATCAGGATAATGCTAAGACCTTTCTTCAACAGCAGTTAGTGTTAGTGTTGTTCAGGTCAATTTTGAGAGCTCAATGTTCAATATTATTGAACAAGAGGAATATACATAATAAGTCAGCGTTTTGATAAAACACATAGGTTACACTGATACCTGTGGATAGAAAATAGATATTTAACTGCCAAATGACCAGATTCTTACAAATTATATATATATATATATATATATATATATATTATATTATATTGTGAATAAAAAGCCTTAAATTGATTTAGGGACCATTTCACTCATGGGTATCTGGGACCACCGAGCTTCGTCATACAGTTTTTATTAAGAGTAAAACGTGGTCTGACGAAGCTCGGTGGGCCCCAGATTCCCACGAGTGGAAATGGTCCATAATCACGATACCCATAGTGATTTAAGGCCTTTTATTCACAAATAAATTTGCTCTGTTTTATAAAAATTAACATTGAGCTCCAAAAAGTAGCTTGAACTCTGCAGCAACATATTGTTAGAGAATAGACCAGCCTAGAATCACCTGTGTAACAAGAAACTTGGTACTCCAACAAAGAATATATATATATATATATATTATATCATTATTATTACTACAAATATATGCACCTCCGGGGTTGCAAGTGTATTTTAGTTAAATTTATAATATAATATCATATCAAATTAGAAAGGCTAATGAAACTAAATAAGAATACAGATAAAAAAGATTTTTAAAACAGAGGGAGTATGATAAAGATTTGAAACAGAGGGGTATAATTAAAAAATGGAACAACTGAAACTTACTCTTCATCCTCTCGTCTTTCACTGTTATTTGTTTTAATTTAGAGCAGTAAAGAATAAAATGACAGTATTTTATCTTGGTAATGGATTTCATTTAAGATTCATTGAAGAGATTTTTGCTTATATTCATTAAAATAAAACCAAACATTTAGAAATCAATAATACTAAGCACATATTTTATTAAATTCGATTTTTTAATATTATATGCAAATTAGCCTTCATCCCGTTCACATTGTAACTGTATTTTGTTGTATATAAATATAATGCATGTTGTCAGTATGGAGACATTAGTTAACAGTATTTAATAATGTAAGACAATTTTATTAATAATGAGGTTTAGATAGAAATAAAACCATGGAGAATATGATTCAATAACTAAGAGAATTGTGACTTGAGTAGGAATATAGTTTCGGTTACAGACAGAAAAAAACACCACATCTCCTTATAATAAGATTATTATTATTATTATATAGCTATATAGACACCTTCTATTCGCATATTCTGATGATTTCAAACTTTTAAGTTACAAAATGCGCCGGAATTGGCTAATAAAATTCTGATGACAAATTTGTCGAATCATGAGCCATTTGCAGAGGGTGCGTATACTGTTAAACTAATATTATATATAAATATATAATATAATAGTATTATATATATAGAGTCATCCACAGACACGTGTTCTGACTTATCAGTCTTTCAGTGTGGCTAGACATTTTGTAAGCTATCTACAACCGGAATTGAAATCCGATCGGTTGGGTGTTAGTCCGGCACCCTAACCATTAGGTTGTCTTCATCTTACAGATTG
>CM042182.1:2467291-2472291 GCA_023376005.1 Doryteuthis pealeii | reverse complement strand
TGAAAGTAACACAGAATAACAATTAACAGTATTCTACATCTCCCCTTCCTCCCCCCTCTCCCATTGCACAAGCGTATCGGCCTTTGAGGAGAAAATTAGTTCCTTTCGGCCAGGCTGATTACAGGGGAGCAATCTTGACATAGCCCGGGGTATTTTCGTCGGCCTTTGGTTTTGGGGCGGAGTGAATTGGTGAGGCCAGGTCCCTAGTGTTGAGGTGTGGGGTTGTCTTTCCTTGCATGGGAGTTCAAATACGGGTAGTCTACCGTTCTTCTAGGCCTCCCGTCTTTCTTGCAGTTATTACCATTGTGCTGCACCAGTTAGTGGGGGTGCCAATGGGTACTGGGCGAGGATACCCCTTTTGACATCATCCCAAAGGGCCTGTCCGTACCTTCTCCTTAAAATGATTGGTACTGGGATAGGATATGTCTTGCTTTGGGGTTGATCCTTCCTTGGGTGTATGTGGGCTGGGGCCTCGTCATAGTAGGAAATTTTCCGTTTTTGTTGAAACCGTTGTGGCGATCGGTCTAACAACAATTGCTTAATTTTTTCTAGTTTTCATTGGTTGTGGAAATGGAGGGGTTTTAGGATATTGGTTTTATGGGCTGGAATTTTTTGGATGTGTTATGCTGGGAATCCGTGAATACCGCAATTGCATGTTATTGATTACTCGGTCGGGGAGCCCTGCCATAGGTTTAGGAAAGAATGGAGGTAATATACCACATCAATGCAGTGCCTTACTAAAGTATATCACCTGTTATTTTTACATATATATAGTGCCTGTTTGTAGTCCTTGTTACATAATCGGCGCCGCGCTGCACCTATATTTGTGGCCTTGTTGCCGGACTTGGAAAAAGAACCTTAGAAAATGTACTACGATTTTCTTGAGTTGCTGGGTGGTTTTGAGAATCACCGAAAAAGGTAGTTAGGATAGATAACATCTCTTTAACGAGAGAAAGCAGACGATAAGTCTAGGATTGAAGAAAAACCAGTTCCTCTGGGCACCAATAAGCCTTTGATCTTAGCTCGTGAACTCTGTGTGACCAGAGAGATTGGACGAATGGATTGAATCGAAAGGTCTCGAACGTTCTAGGTGGAACCTTCTGGAGGATTGTTTGGAAATACTATTAAGACCCGCGGATAGGATCACGGAGGGGGGGCAGTTGCAGTTGGATCGGAGTGAGTGGGTTGGAGTCTTGCGAGCAGAGCAGTTGTTTGCGTTCCGGTTCGGCAGAATCGGCCAGTGATCGTATGGAACTGTAGTCGCTAAGGACGATAAGGAGAGGCTGAGAAAAGCTTGTTCACGAGGAAGTTTACTAAGGACTAAAAATCGCAGTTGAATCAGTTAAATACACCTCTTGCTAGACAGATTATTCGGGGCTCTCTCTCTCTCAAAGTTAGAAGAAGTTTGAAACGTAATAAAACTTTGAGAAGTAAAAACCTGGTGTTGTTGTCTGCTCTATTTACAACGAAAGAAATCTTTTTTATGAATGGACTCACGAACAAACAAGATAGTAAAAAGTCACTATCGCAAGAAATCGTACTCATGAATGAAAGTCATTAAAGTGTAAACTTGTCAACACGTCAATTGGCCGTAACGAAGGAGCACGCGGCCGTGAAACTTGATACCTTTCAGAAATTGAGCGATACACTCTTTCCTTGACCAAAAGAAGTGAGGAAGATTTTGGGGCTAGCTAAAGACTGCTACTGGCTAGATCTGTGTATGTAAACAACGAAACTGTCCGTACGTACTCGAATATACGAGTAGTAGTGCCGAAGAAGGAAAGGCAACTAACGTTAAATTACGGAACTGGTTACCCAACGTAATAGATCCCTAACTGATCCCACTACGTTAACGTATTGCTAAATTAAAACCCAATCGTTACATCCTCTCCCCAAATTGTGAACATGATGGGTAGCCAACCTTGACACCCAATGAGAACCCTCCTACTACACGTACTTTTTTTTTTTTAGAAGGGACTAAATTTTTCTCCGAGAGTCCATGTACCGTAGATGTTTTCAACCCACCGATGCATATGGTTGCACACTGTCAGGGTAGATTTGAATTGGTAGGACAAGCCAGGGATATCTCTGGCTTGTCTTGGGTCAGGGCAGGGGGAAAATGGGGTTAATGTGGCTTCCACCTCCTCGCGGTTGTTGACTGTCTGGTTTTGTAACTGTCAGTTACTGGATCGAATATTAGGTGCGGCAATCAGGGCATCCATACTGGCTTCTTCATCTTCCAGACACTTAATAGCACCTTCTTCATTCTTTGATTGTTTCATCATACTGCGTGTATAAGCATCACCGGAGGCTAAATATATATGTAAAAATATACAGGTGATATACTTTAGTAAGGCAGCCTGCATTGATGTGGGTATATTACAGTCATTTCCAGACTGCAGGTTCAATCCTGGCTAAGGGTGAAAGTAACACAGAATAACAATTAACATATTCTACACATATATGTTCAAATGTAAGGCTAAACAGATCGAGAAAATGTCAATCCCTGAATATACATTTCGACCAATTTCTTGCTGATGAGACCTAATAGGTCGAAATGTACATTCAGGGATTAACATTTTCTCGATCTGTTTAGCCTTACATTTGAACATATATGCCCGCCTAAATTCATTAATTATTAACTAATTAATTTTCAAAAAATTAGGTATGACTTCAATTAAGCACATATCCTCCAAATATATAATAATATATACAAGTATATATATATATATATTTATATATATATATATATTGATTATGATGGATGTTGGAAAACTTTGGCGTTTTATTAGAGGTATGGAAAAGTATAAGATAAAGCTTACTATCCAAAATTCAAAGCGATGAATATTATCTTATGTTTAATCTTGTTCATTCTAATATTTCAGGTAGACCTTTACCCTTTGGCAAAGATCTTGTGATATGAATGTATTTTCTGTTCTTTTAATTTTAACGAAAATATATTTTAACATACATCACATATCTATAAACAAGATATAGGTTGTCTCTAACAACATCCACGTACAACAATATACTATATTGATTTATATATATATATAATATATATATATAATATATATATATACAGAGAGAGAGAGAGAGAGAGAGAGAGGAAGAGAAAGACAGAGAGACAGAGAGAGAGAGTGGGCGTGGTGCGACACGAATGCAGACTTAAATGTTTATTTATGAGGAATTCAAAAGATATGTATATATATATATACCAACCCCTCTGCACGAGCAGGATGCGACACAAGGTCAATTTCTTAAGCGGAGTTTAACAGGTTTGAATTCAGAGTTTTTCTTCTCCTAGACCGGTTGCCTAACCAAGGTTAAAGATCCCAGTCTGCTCTACTATTTACCATAGCTGGAAGGAGAGTAGGATTCATACCTTTCCCAATGGTATTAGCAATAAGTGAAATGCAATTACCACGTCCGGGATTTGAACTCGGAGCGACGTGTCCATTTCCCATGACTTTAACCATTACACCACGCACTTCCTAATTCAAAAGATATAAGCCATAGAGACATGTATTTAATTAACAGAATATTCCAAATACCTGAATAGATTATTAACTTATTATCTAACATGATAATACGGGTGTCCTTGACTTTCTGTAACCTACATCTTTCATATTTGGTTTTGTTAAATTTAACTTTTAATCCAACGTGATGAATATTTATCTCATGTTTTATGTTGTTAATTTTGATATTTCAGGTAGACCTTTACCTTTTGGCAAAGATCTTGTGATATGAATGTATTTTCTGTTCTTTTAATTTTAACGAAAATGTATTTTAACTTACATCACGATATATCTATAAACAAGAATAATAGTTGTCTCTAACAACATCACGTAAGCATATGTATCTATATTGGTTTAGATATGTATGTATACATAGAGAGAGAGAAAGAGAGAATGAAAGAGAGAGAGAGAGGGGAGAGAGAGAAGAGAGAGAAGAGAAAAGAGAGGAGAGAGAGAGGGGGAGTGGTGCGACACGAATGCAGACTTGAATTTTTATTTACAAGGAATTCAAAAGTTAGGCTTAGTTTGGTTTGTTTTGTTTTACGGCATATCAACCTCAGTGGGTCATTTAATGCCGATAAAGTTTTGAAATAAATTCATTCTTAATGGATACTCAATTTCTTTTATAAAAAATGGTCAACACATGGACCCATTGGGGGTGGGGGGCAAATGTGCAGTCAGTGTATCCTAAATCCCCGCCCAGCAGGGTTTGGCAACAGAGGTACATGTTGACGTATTCTACAAGGCAGGTCATTGTCAGTGATGATAGAGTTGGTTTGATTTGGTTTGTTTTTTTACAAATACATTTTTCTATTTAACCCATAGATGGGACCCTAAAAAGTACTACCACTCCGGGTCAGAATGAACCAGGAAGCAATGGTGATGAAGGGGTGCTCCACATTCCCCTAACCTCCAGTACTAGAACCTCACCGTCAGATAGTTTAACGTCATTCCCATGACATGTAGACCCTCAGTCACCGCCTTCTACCACCCATATGATAAAAAGGGTTGGGGCTTGCCATAAGGACAATAGAGTCGGGCAATCATATAGGTGTTAGGGCTTGAGGTGAACAGCCAATTGATCGGAAGAGGCCTGTCGGACGACTCGTCTGGCCCAAGAAAGGACCAAAGTTGAGCATTGCAAGTCATGGACTGCTCAGCCACCTGGAATTCCATCCTTAACCATCACGGGTTAACAGGTGGCCCCATTGGGGGAATCTTACCCCTCTGCAGAGGTGAAGTCGGTGCATTCTAACGCCTCAGCCGACAGTGTGGGAATTCAAAAGATATAAGCCACAGAGACATATATTTAGTTAACACAATATTCTAAATACCTGAATAGATTATTATCTAACATGATAATACGGGTTCCTTGTCATTCATACACTGGTTTTGGTTATCTAACTTTAAACAAATATATATCTATATTAATTTATATATATATATTATATATAATATATATAATATATATATATATATATA
>CM042182.1:2372291-2457291 GCA_023376005.1 Doryteuthis pealeii | reverse complement strand
AAACTAGAGTAATAAATGAATTGATGTATCGAAAATAAAAATTCATACCGAAATGGTAAATAAGACGAATGTCTCTTTAAAGATGGGATTTGATATTTGAATTTAGTCTGTGTTTTTGTATAGTTCCGATTTATAAATCCTTTTAGTTTATTTAACTTGGATTGTGTTGAATTTATTAGATAGGTTGTTTTGGGTTAAACCTGAAGAGTCAGCTATTAGTTTCGCTTGGCCAAGGGTTATAGTATTAATCGATTATTTTCGGTTGGTACGACCCTTGGTCTTATTTTTTTTTTCTCACAGGTTAAGTTTGGTGATATATTTTCACTATCAAATTATTTTACCGGGTTTTTTCTTGCGAGGGTTTGCCAATAAGTTTCTATATTATATATATAATATAAATATATATATATATATATATATATATATATATATATATATATACATATATATATATATAATATATATATGTTTGTGTGTGTGTGTGTGTGTGTGTGTGTGTGTGTGTGTAGTATAGTAGAAATTTGAAAAAAACACAGGTTTAAATAAAATGAGCGTTAAGTTTATTAGCCGACGCTGCAGTGTTTCGATCTGTTAAGTAGATATTCTTCAGGGCATTTGTTGATATAAGGAAAAGTAATAAAATATTTTATCACAGAATAACGAGTAAAACTGCGATAGTCCTTGTTTATCAGTCTGTTCAAAATTTGAAGTTTGAAGAAGGAACGCCTGAAAGGTAGACAGTTTGAAATAGGACGTCAACTATTCTTCTTTTATGGTGTGTGTGTGTGTGTGTGTGTGTGTGTGTGTGTGTGTGTGTGTGTGGAAAGATGACATATTACTTTTCCTTATATCAACAAATGCCCTGAAGAAGATCTACTTAACAGATCGAAACACTGCAGCGTCGGCTAATAAACTTACCACTCATTTTTTTTATTTAAACCTGTTTTTTCAAATTTCTTACTATACTATATACCCTCGGATTCACTTCCATCTCTTCACACAGACACACACACACACACACACACACACACACCACACACACGCACATATATATATACATATATATATATATATATATATATATATATATATATATATATATATATATATGCGTCAGAACTTGGTGGATAGCGGATATATTTCCTATCGAAGTTGGCATTTTCGACTAAACTTGGAGTTTCTCCACACAACTTCATCAGCGTGGATATGGCAATCTTACAATGTGACACCAAATCATTAAAATCTGGTGGTATCGTAAGATATTGCTGGGCGCTCTGGTTTAGTGGTAATGATGCTTCGCCCCCGAAACCATGCATGAACCTAGAATCATCATCTGATGAAGGCTTTGTTGGTTGCAATGCTACTGTGTAAACAGCAGCCATTGTATGAAATATATATATTATATATTATATATATATATATATATATATATATATATATTTGTTTGGTTGAACTCGACTGACAATTCCTGTCGTACAAGATTATGTTCAATGCGCTCAAGGTATCTGGCCATCTTTTGAATGTTAGCGTGGAACTGGTGTAGCAATCAACCAAAGGTAACTCTACGAGAGCTTTCGGCATGTCGATCTGCCATCTTCAGGTTGGAAACTGATGGTATGTTTCGTGGTGTCTCGTTTTTAAAGAAAACGAGCAGAAGCATAGGAATTGGTAGTGGGAGGTAGTAGAAATTGGTAGTGGGAGGTTGTAGGAATTGGTAATAGTTCGAACGAACGATGTAGTAGAGATTTTGTGGGAGGGGGGCATATGTTTGTGAGAAGGAGAGAGGAATAGTGGAAGGAGGATAAGCGGGAAATTATAGGCATTTGAGAACATGTTGACTTGTTTCGAAGTTTGTATATATATATATATATATATATATATGGGTGTAAAAAAAGGGAAATCAATCCGACAGTATCTGGAGAAAAGTAGACAAACACGAGATATTGTACTAGATGGATGTTTTTTATAGGTAGTGTTGTCGACATTATAATGTTTTTGGGCTAGCAGATTTCTTCAGAATACGGAATGAGTTCTTGTATTGAAGGATTCAGTTCTCTTACTGACGAGAGTCTTGGGGTCGTGATTGGTGAGTGGCTGGTCATCTGTTGATGACTACTGTAAATGTTTAGGATAGTAGTAGAACTTTTTAATGAGGTGTTTTGATGGTGATGGTTTTAAATTAAATAAACATACAAATAATAAAATCCACTCTACCATTCCCTACTCTTATACGACCCAACCCTATCTCTATTAAGCCCAGCATCTACTGTAAACAGACGGACCCTCTCCACCCCAAATCACCCCAATTCAACGCCATGACCCAACAAACACGATCACCACCGCCTCACCTCATAAAACATTTTGAATTCCAACGAATTCCAATTAAAATTCTAACTACACTACATTCATAATTATACGAATTATGTAACATCTTTTCCCAAATGTTGTTGTAATATTTTGTTATATAAGGTGTGCTACAATACACCACATAAATGTATAGACTACGCAAGGTCTCGTGGTTTAAACCTCAGCCATTACCGATATTATCAATTTACATACTTTTTTTCTGAAGAGTTCCAATTTCCATTCGTTTTGAACAAAGTCACAAGACCCATGGTGAGTGTGATCCCTATACACGATCAACACAAAAAGATAGGGATAACAGTTACAAGCAGCAAACAGCTTATCAACAGCACGAATGCGTGGCTGGTTGACCATGTAATCACTGATACTGAGGGACGTCCATTTTCAATCATTGACGAAGAACTTGTAAGGCTGAGGAGCACCAAGGAACAACCAAAGGATTATTTAACAAGGATTTCTGTTGGACAAGCGCTCTTGCTTGAATCCTAAAGGATGGCCCATATAACCGTGTGAGAGTGACAGAGAGAGTGAGTGAGTGAGTGTGTGTGTGTGTGTGTGTGTGTGTGTGTGTGTGTGTTGGAATATTTTGTTATATAAGGTGTGCTACAATACACAACTTAAATTTATATAAATTTATAGATCCTGTGGTTCAATCCCGAGTCAATAAACTGCTTGAATGCGTGACTGGTTGACTATTTAATCACTGATACTGAGAGATGTCCATTTGCAATCACTGACGAAGGAACTTGCAATACTGAGGAGCACCAAGGAACAACCAAAGGATTCTTTACCAAGGATTTCCGCTGGACAAGCACTCTTGGTTGAAGCCTACAGGACGGCCAACAGCCCGAATGTGTGGCTGTTTGACTATCTAATCACTGATACTGAACAGAGGTCCATTTGCCATTATTGACGAAGGAACTTGCAATACTGAGGAGCACCAAGGAACTACCAAATGATTCATTACCAAGGATTTCCGGTTCACAAGCGCTTTTGCTTGAAGCCTAAAGGATGGCTCATAAAATCGTAACAAAAGTAAATCTTTTTTATACATCTTAATATCTAATGATAAGAATGGAGTCTCAATAGCAGATCCTTTAATCGTAAAGTATGTTTGTGTCTATTGAAAATTATGGAAATGTTTTTTTTTCATTATCTGAACTAGAAAAAAAACGCCCTCCCGGCGGTGTTAAAAACTATTTTTTGAAACATTGGCTGAGAGGAGTTGGAGTCAAAGATTCAATGTTAGAGGGTTTATCAAATTTATTAAACGAGTAAAAAAATAAAACAATTTGAAATGTGAAACTTAGTTTTGTCTCCATCAAATAAAATGTTGCGTCCATTTTCAATTAACGAGGAACTTGCAACACTGAGGAGCACCAAAGAACAACCAAAGGATTCTTTACCAAAGATTTCCGGTTCACAAGCGCTCTTGCTTGAAACCTAAAGGATGGCTCATAAAATCGTAACAAATATTCATATCGAATACGAATTATTTTTAATTAGATTCATTTTTGTAAACATGACAAAATAAAAGACAAATCCGGTATTGTCGCTTGCTGTCCATACCATGTAATCCAGTAAAACCTGTCGACTTTTATTCTGAGAGATTGGCAATATCAAGTAACCTCGATTCGATTGTGAGATGATATGAACACAAATTGGTTCTTGAATTATCCAGACATCCATTCTCTTTCATCATAATCTTTACTTGCTTTTCAAAGGAATTAGATTAATAATGTTTGATTATAATAATTCATAGGATTACAATACAGATAGTGAAAATATTACTCCTGCAAAAAGGACACTGAAAAGGCTGTTTTATATTATATATATATATATATATATATATATATATATATATATATATATGAGTCTAGATAAAAGGATATGAAAACACACAATGGTGTTAAAATGAAAATATTTGTATCATATTCATAGCTAATATTGAACAATATTTCGATTTATAAAAATCATCTTCATATCTTATTTCTAATCCGGACTCATCGAGAGAGAAGCAGAAAATAATTTAAATTCAAAATGGAAACATTGATGTTCTAAAAAGCGTACACGTGATGCGATCGTTTCTTCATTAGCACATCCGCTACGCGTTTCTCAGTCAACGACATAATGTATATCTTAATGTAACTGTTTTTGAAAGAAGACATATTTCAAATTCAAAAATAGACAAATTCTCTTTTTCAAACAGGAAGAGTTTTAACCCGTTCATGGTCAGCCTTCTTGTCGGACTCGGAAACTTTCTCAGACTCGGGAAACTTCTTGTCGTAATTGGGAACCTTCTTGTCGCAAGCGGGAACTTTCTTGTCGTAATCGGGAGCCATCACGAAACTCTGAACCTAACCCTTTATTCAGTCTACGGGGATATCCTGTTCTCATTCTGCTAACCATAGCTGGGGTAGAGGCGTTAAGCTGTGTTAATTATTATTCTATGTTACTACTGCACCTGACCAGGATTGAACCTGCAGTCTAGAGATGTCTGTCACTTTTAACTGTCTTAGCATCCACTACGCCATGAGTCCAATTTACTCAGTTCGATAAGGCTCCCGAATCCGGCAAGGAATACCTGAAGAAGGCCGGAGGGAACATCGGCCAAAACATTGTACAGATAACAATATAGGTGATGACAATAGTCTAAATAATCCAGGTGATACAAATTATCAAGCCTCCTGTAAAATAATCAAGAAATATATTGTTACTGCTGCCCCTGACCAGGATTGAACTTTCAGTGTAGAGGTAACTGTCACTTAGAACTGTTTTAACCTTCCTTTATCCACTAGGTCATGTGTCCAATTGGACAATCCGGTATGAATTTTCTTTCGTTTTGAAGTTCTTCTCCCCACCCCACTTCCTATATTGCGTTTTTTTTTTCATTTTCTTTTTTTTTTCTTTTCTTCTGCCGTACTGTCATTCATATATTTCGTTAACTTTGATTTTTCACTTCTTTCTTCATTATACAAATATTTCTTCTTTTTTCTTCACGTTAACATCTCTTTTTTTCTTCATATCACCATTTCTTCTTTCTTTCTTTCTTTCTTTCTTCATTCTTTCATTCTTTCTTTCTTTCTTTCATTCATTCTTTTTATCTTCTTTTCATTTCTTTTCTTCATTTCTGTTTATTCTTTATTTCTTCTTTTTTTCACGTTTTTCTTTTCTTCTTCATTCTTTCTTTCTTTCTTTCTTTCTTTTCATTTCTTTTTCTTCATATCACCGATCTGTTCTTTCACTCTTTATTTTTTTTTCTTTCGTTTTCTTTTTTTTTCTTTTCTTTTTTTCTTCTTTCTTTCTGGCTTTATTTCATTCTCTCTCTTTCCTTCCTTGTTTCTTTCTTTCTTCCTTTTTTCTTTCTATCTTTATTTCCCTTTTTCTTTCTTTCTCTGTCTTTCCTTCTTTCTTCTTTTCTCTTTCTTTCTTTCTTTCTATTTCTTTTTGCTTCATGTTACTTATTTGTTTTTATTTGTTTGTCTGTTTTTTTCTTTCTTCTTTTTTCTTTCTTTCTTTCTTTTTTTCATTATTTCTTTCTTTCTTTCCTTTTTTCTTTCCCTTTTTCTTTCACTCTTTCTTTCTTTCACTCTTTTTCTTTCTTTCTTTGCATTTCTTTTGCTTCATGTCACCTTTGTTTTTTTTGTTTGTTTGTTTTGTTTTTTTTTTTCTTTCTTTTCTCTTTCTTTCTTCTTTCCTCTTCTCTTCTTTCTTTTTTCTTACTTGTTCATTATTTTTTTTTCTTTCTTTTTCTTCTTTTCTTCTTTCTTTCTTTCTTTCTTTTCTTTTCTCTTTCTTCTTTCTTCTTTCTTTCTTTTCTCTTTTTCTTTCTTCTTTTTTATTACTTTTTCATTATTTTTCCTTCTTTTTCCTTTTTTTCTTTCTTTTTTTCTTTTCTTTTCTTTCTTTCGTTCTTCTTTCGTTCTTTTTTCTTTCTCTTTCTTTCTTTCTTTCTTTCTTTTTTCTTTTTGCTTCATGTCACCTATTTTGTTTTTGTTTGTTTCTTTCTTTTCTTTCTTTTCTTTCTTTTTTTCTTTCTTTCTTCTTTTTTCTTTCTTTCTTTTCTTTTTTGTTTATGTTTTCTTTTATTTCATTCTCTCTCTTTCCTTTTCTTTCTTTCTTTCTTTCATTTCTTTCTTTCGTTCTTTTTTCTTTCTTTCTTTCTTTCTTTTTTCTTCTTTCTTTCTTTCTTCTTTCCATTTCTTTTTGCTTCATATCACCAATTTTTTTTGTTTGTTTGTTTTTTCTTTCTTCTTTCTTTCTTCTTTCTTTCTTTCTTTCTTTTTTTTTTTTCTTTCTATTCTTCTAATTTCTCTTTCTTTATATTGATTTCTTTCCTATTTTTTTTATATACATTTTTTCTTTTTCGTCTTTTTCTTCTTCACTGTCCATTCTAAAGGATTTTCCCTCTCATATTTCTTTAACACTTGATCAATATTTAGAATTCTTTTTTCCCTTTACATCCCTTATGTGTACGTATGCATATGTACGTATGCACGTGTGTGATGTATGTGTATGTTTTCAATTTTCTTTTATTTTAGTCCTCCTTGTTATTAAATAATATTATGTTCACCAGCCTTGTACGATTCCTCAAAGACTTTTTTTGCAGACAGCGTCGTTTGAACTACGCCCACAAAAAAGTCCATGTGATGGCAACAAATCCAATTCCGACTCCAGTCAAAGTCTCCGAAGACAAGGTTGTCTGTAACCAAGGAATTGTTTTCTTCTGCATTGCAAAGAATTCTTCTGGGAATTATCTCGATCGCAGACAATTAATTACCAAGTCGATATTTATGCGAATTCTGTTCTTGACGAAGCATTTGGGAACACTACTCACCGATATATTAGCGAAAAAAATATTTACGTCATACATACGTACCCGGATGTGACAAAAACAAATTAAACTCAACAATATATATATATATATATATATATATATCTTATTATAATGGAGATTGTGTGTTTTTCTGTCTGTAACCGAAACTATATTACTACTCAAGTCACAATTCCCTTAATTATTTACGTCAAATTCTCCATGATTTCATTCTTTTAAACCTTCAGTTATTAATAAAAATTGTTTTACATTATTAATACTGTTGACCATATCTACGTACTAATAACATGCAATTGTATTTATATATACAACAAAATAGTGGTTTACAGTTTGAACGAGAAGGCTAATTTGCATATTGATATTTAAAATTTTATTTTAATAAATATGTGCTTGGTATTATTGATTTCTAATTGTTTGGTTTTATCTTAAGAAATATAAACAACAATCTCGTGGATAAATCTTAAAAGAAATTTATTTACAAGAAGAAATAACTGTAATATTATCCTTTACTTCCTATTTTAACTAAATAGTTGAATTAGGAAAATTTACCAATGAAAGAGGGGAGTAATGGAAAATGATGGAATAGTTAGTTTCAAAGTTGTTCTATTTTTCGATTATACCCCCTCTGTTGCAGATCTTTTTATCTGCATTCTTAGTCAGTTTCATTAGCCTTTCTAATTTAATATGATATTTTATTATATCAAAACTTAAATACTTGCACCAGGAGGGTGCATATATATATATATATATATATATATATATATATATATATATATATATATATATATGTAAAAATGGAAAAGGAATTGAATCCGACAATATGAGGAAAAATGAGTAAAGAAAAGAAAAGTAAATGGATAAAATGAATTTAATCGATCACTTACACATGTGTTTCGGTCAGTTTATGTGTGTGAAAATATTTCGCACACATACAAGAATCGACCTTCATCAGAGTGAACATATATATATATATATATATATATATATATATATATATATATATATATATATATATATATATATATATATATATATATAATCAACCGACGTAATTTGCGATCCATAAACATAACAACACAAAATCTCTTCAAATTAACACCAGGAGCAACCTGACGATGGTAAAATAACCTGAAACCTGGGTAGTTGCTTATGAAAAACTTTTATATTTAAAAAAAATTCAGCAAATAAATAAAGCTCCTACAAATTTGTGGTTGAGCACTGATTTCTTTGTTTCATCCAAAACAAATTTTTAAATATATATATATATATATATATATATATATATATATATATATATATATATATATATATGTTTAACAATTTTATTAACGATATTTTCAAGCTTTCTGGACAACTTTTTTTACATTTGGATGGAACCCGTGGATTAGTCTACCGAAGTTCTTATCACAAGTACTTTCAGCACTTCGAAGTGCCATCATCAGGGGTGATTTATTTGTGTTCCAGTCTTTTTTGTTGTTTTTTTTTCAAGTTAGTAGTAGTGAGAGTATCTAGGAGGGCAATCGTAGAAATTATATTAACGGGTGTGGATGCTGGAAGGAGGAGAATTGGTAAGAAATGTGTTATAGGCATTTTAAAATGTGTGTTCTGCATTCAAAATTAATCTTATCTAAGGATGGTTTGTATTGTTTGATGTATTAAGCTTCTAGTATTTGGAGTTTTTGTTTGTTTCTTTTTCTTTGTGCAAAAGTGTGCTTATTTTCCGTTTTGCTATTTCGGTAATTAGAGTGGGGGCATGCATGCAATTTTAGATGTTGTGAAATGGAGCTATTATGTCATATGAAGAGTCAAATGGCGTGACAAAGTCGTTTAGGTAAAACCTATGTAGGTACTTTCATGTTTTCGGATACAACAATATCCCAAAGGGCATTTAAATTTGTATACTACATTAGTCTCATTAAGACTACTTGTTTGGGGAGATGAGTTGTTGGCGCATAACGAGATTTGGTGAAATAAATAATTAATTTTGCCTTATTATCGGTAAAATATTCGGTGGCCTAATCCACGGATTCCATCCAAATGTAAAAAAAAGTTGGCCAGACAGATCGAAAAGAACGTTATTAAAATTGTTAAAGAGGAGACGTGCCCTTTGTTTAATTCTACATGTATAAATGAAATAATGCTGCAAAAAAAAAAAAAACATACACACACACAAAAATATATACCACCCTGTCGGCTGGGGCGTTAGAATACACCGACTGCACCTCTGCAGAGTGTAAGACTCCCCCAAAGGGGCACCTGTTGCCGTGGGTGGCGACCCGTGATGCTTAAGGATAGAGCCCGGGTGGATGAGCAGTTTCATGACATGCAAACTCCACTTGGCCCATCTTGGGCTAACGGGCCGTCGGAGAGGCCCCCTCCGATCATGGCTGGTCACGTCAAGCCCTAGCACCTATATGATTCCCAACCTATTCCCTTATGGCAGGCCCAATTTTTATCATATGGGTGCTAGAAGGCGGTGGCTACGGGTCTACATGTCCTGGGAATGACGTTAAACTCTATCTGATTGGTGAGGTTCCAGTTTTGGAGGTTTGGGAAGTGGAGCACCCCTTCATCACCATTGCTCCCTGGTCCACTCTGACCCGGAGTGGTAGTACCTTAGGGTCCCATCTATGGGTTAAATAGAAAAATGTATTTATAAAAAAAAATTGCATTATCCATTAAGAATTGATTTATTTCAAAACTTATCGGCATTAAATGACCCACTGAGGTTGATATGCCGTAAAACAAAACAAACCAAACCTATCTTAAACCAAACAAAATATATATATATATATATTATATATATATATATATATATATGGGAGTAAAAAGACGAAATCAATCTGAAAGTATGTGGAGAAAGGTAGACAAACACGGAATGTTTTAATGGATGGAAGATTATTAGTGGTGGTGAGGTCGACGCTATAACGTTTCGGTTTTTCAGAGCTTCTACTCAGATATTGACAACAAATTCAACTCAACATTATATGTACTAGTACAAAATAAAGAAACACCCTCCGGGCGATGTAAAGATAAATTTTTGAAACACATTGCCTGAGGGGTGGGAGTAAAAAATTCAATGTCAGCGAGTTTGTACCCTAAGTAAGTAAAATCATCAAATTCATTAAATGATTGAAAAATAAAACAATTTGAAATGTAAACTTTAAATATGTATTAGAATAAAACAAACTATATATAGATATATAATAATGTATTTATTAAAACTTGTTTTAAAAAAACAATGACCACTGTCTAATGTTGTATGTTCAAATTTTGAGTGTATTCATTCTATGTTATGACGATTTTGGGTAATGTGACGTAAGCAGTGACGTAATTTTTGTTGCAGACAAAAACCGGAATCGCATAGTAGTACCGAACATAATTTACGACAGAGTAATTTGACCGTACCCCCCCTCTCTCTCTCTCTCTCTCTCTCTCTCTCTCTCTCTCTCTCTCTCTCTTTCCTTTTCTCTGAAAAGGACCCACGAACCTAGAAAGAAATAAACAACCCCTTTGTGACTATACAACTCGAGTATGTTGTTTCTGAACTAACGACGACTACTACTACTGAACGACTACTACTAAAAATCGAACTTGGCCTTATGCAACAGAACCGCCATGGAAAACTCACTATAATAATAATAATAATAATAATAATGATAATAATAATAATAATAATCCTTCCCGGAGAATGCGACACACAAAATTCTCTGAGATTTGAGGTACAGACGGATCACGTAATCCCAGCCAGGAGACCAGACCTGGTATTGATCACTAAGAAGAAGAGAACGTCGTCATCTCGTGGTTTTTGCCATCCCAGCCGATAACCGCGTGAAAATGAAAGAAAGTGAAAACATAAACTTACTTGGACCTTTCCAGGAAACTAAGAAAACTGTGGAACATGAAGGTGAAGATCGTTCGAATTGTAATTGGTGCCCTGGGAACGGTCCCCATGGGTCTGTAAAGAGTCTGGAGGAACTGGAAGTCAGAGGAAGAATTGAGACCATCCTGACTACAGCATTGTTGAGATCGGCTGGAATACTCAGAACAGTTCTGGAGAACCGAGGAGACTTGCTGTCATTCAGCCTCCTGGGAACCATCGGCTAAGGCGGGTGTGACAAATTCTAGAAGGGTGGAATAATAATAATAATAATAATAATAATAATAATAATAATAATAATAACAAACTCCAGTGAAAGACCATCAGCTAGCACTGATGTGAAAACTCAAAAGGAGTAAATAATAATAATAAAAGAAAGAACTTGTCAACTGGTGAATTTTGCAGTTCCAGCAGATCACAGGGTGAAGCTAACGGAAAATGAAAAAATGGACAAATATTTGGACCTTGCCAGAGAACTGAAAAAGTTATGGAATATGAAAGTGAAAGTGATACCAATTGTGGTTGGTGCACTTGGAATGGTCCCAAAAGGATTGGAAAAGGGTTTGGAAACTTTGGAAATCAGAGGAAGGATTGATACCATTCAGAACACTGCACTGCTGCAATCTGCCAGAATACTCAGAAGAGTCCTGGAGACCTGAGGAGACTTGCTGTCACTCAGACTCCAGTGAAAGACCATCAGTTAACACTGATGTGAAAACTCAAAAGGAGTAAAAATAATAATAATAATAATAATAATAATAATAAAAGAAAGAACTTGTCAACTGGTGGATTTTGCAGTTCCAGCAGATCACAGGGTGAAGCTAAAGGAAAATGAAAAATGGAGAAATATCTGGACCTTGCCAGAGAACTGAAAAAGTTATGGAATATGAAAGTGAAAGTGATACCAATTGTATTTTGTGCACTTGGAACGGTACTAATAAACTTGGAAAAAAGACTGGAGGATCTAGAAATCAGAGGAAGAATAGAGACCATCCAGACTACTGCACTGCTGCAATCGGCTAGAATACCCAGAATAGACTTGGCGACCTGAGGAGACTTGTTGTCACTCAGACTCCAGTGAAAGACCATCAGCTAACGCTGATGTGAAAAACTCATAATGAGTGAAAATAATAATAAATTATCGTGCAGTAATATATTGCTCGCACTTCATGGCTCTGTCAAAAAATCTCGTGCTCCAATTTATGACTTATAACGTATAAATATATTTTTTTATACTTAAAAGAAATTTAAAAAAAAAACAATATTAAATTCTTAATGAATTTTAAATTGCTTTTTGACAGAATGCCTCGGGATATCAAATTCCAAAACGAAATTATTAATTTTAAATGTTTTTTGATGAGGATGTGGACAGGCATAATTTATCATCTAGAGGGCGCCGTGCAATCGCTAGGCCGTAGGTTTCCATCATTGAAACTATTTTAATACGTGGCATCAATATCCTCACATTAAACGAAACTGCTATAGCTGTTAGTGTTTGAATATTATTTCCCTGAATTTTTGAGATGAGGCTTGATAATTAGTTTTACTAGTACAAAATTAAAAAACGATCTCCGGGCGATGTAAAAATAGATTTTTGAAACATATTGCCTGAGGGGTGGGAGTAAAAATTCAATGTCAGCGAGTTTGTACCCTAAGTAAGTAAAATCCTCAAATTCATTAAAGGATTAAAAAAATAAAACAATTTGAAATGTAAACTTTAAACATGTATTAGAATAAAACAAACTATATATAGATATATAATACCAGTCATGTATCTATTAAAACTTGTTTAAAAAAACAATGAGTACTGTCTAATGTTGCATGTTCAAATTTTCAGTGTATTTATTCTATGTTATGACGATTTTGGGTAATGTGACGTAAGTAGTGACGTTTTTTGTTACAGACAAAACCGGAAGCGAATCTCCATTATTAATAGATATTGTTATGTGGTGGAGATGTGATGAACAAAAGAACAAAACTCAGACAAAAGTGTGTTGGATATATTTTGCTAGAGCTTTGAGCTCGGCATCATCAGTCGTTTTAATGCCAGGCTCAAAACTCTAACAAAATATATCCTACACACTTTTGTCTGAGTTTTGTTCTTTTGTTCCTCACATCTCCACCACATCCTGTCGGATTCATTCAAATCCTCTTTCCACATATATTGCTATCTACACTATTGTCCTCATCTTTATTGTTATCTACACTATTTCTCTGATTCTTTTTAGATGAGGCTTGATAATTAGTATTATTTAGATTATTCGGACTATTGTCCTCATCTTTATTGTTATCTACACAACGTTTCGGCTGATATGCCCTCCGGCCTTCTTTAGGTACTTCTTATCGGACTCAGGAGCCTTATCGAACTCAGGACCCTTCTTTTCGAACCCGGGAACCTTCTTTTCGTAATCGAGAACCCTCACATTACAGATGAGGACAGTAGTCCGAATAATCCGAATAATACTGTTTGAATATTGTTAGATGGTATGATTATCATAAACTGAAATGGTTTAAAGTGAAAGATTCTTTTTTATGATGAAACATTTGAACATCCCTCTGACCCGCAAAATAATCTTCATATTATCGCTATGATTGACAGTTCGAAAATAATTTTAATGAAATAATAACTTTAATTTTGAAAAGACACGTCAATTTCGAGAACGGTCGAATAATATTTTGAATAATTGTTGTGAGGTTTTAAGGGGTCAAATAAGAACAAAACGACGGGTAACAAATGTAGAAAAATGTATTAACAGAAAGTAGACAAATACAATACAGATAAGTGGGAATTACGTCCGACGAACAGAGTTATTGGCATATTCGCATTGGCTTACTGCTGAGCCACAATTATCCCTGTTATTTATAGTAACCTGTCGGCGCATTCCATTAGTCTTATAGGGTGTACCATATATAACAATAATAGAAATACCTGACAGATAGATAATTGAAGCTAAAACGGTTAAGTATACTGCCATATTTCAAACCATATGCAGCAGATTACAGTTTTTTTTATTCAATTAAAACGTTCTTCAATTGAAAATTTGTACGAGTAAAATGTCCTGAATAAGGTTTTGATTTAAAAAAAACGAAATACTTAAGTATCGACATAAAGAGTTTCCATTGTTCATGACATCCTGTGTTTGTTTTCTTTAAAAGAAGATGTTACAAATGCATTTGTAACATCTTCACCTGACGATTGCTATCGCATGAAACCAATATGGTCGCGAATGTTCCTTTGTCACCAAACAAATAGATATATAAAACCTTTATATATTTATTTTATTATATCATATAACAGCTCTATTTTATATAGTGATAATCCCACACACACTATATATATATATATATATATATATATATATATATATATATATATATATAAAGATTTTTGAAGGCAATTTACAATGCAATATGTGTTGAAAATTATATTTATTTAACTTTTGTTTGTTTTTTCAAAACTAAATATTTTCGGAAGTAAAATTCCATCTTCAGAGTTATTGAAAGTTCTAGGTGTTTTTTTATAATACTTATCCCACGGCGATATTGTAATCATCTGTTGTTTAAGAAGTTGAGGAACGCCGTATTTGAAAAAAAAATTTCCGTCATGTTAAATCGGCTATTTCCGTGATGTTAATTTGGCTCGGCTCCCGCACGTGGCAATTGTTCGAAATTCTTTTCATTTCTTACTATAAATATAGCCTTGCTCGGCATAGTGAAATAAAGTTTTTTTTTTATAGTATCTTTGAAGCATTGTGTGTATGTGTAATATAAAGATTTTTGAAGGCAATTTACAATGCAATATGTGTTGAAAAATATATTTATTTAACTTTTTTTTTTTTTAAACTAAATATTTTCGGAAGTAAAATTCCATCCTCAGAGTCATTGAAAGTACTAGGTGTTTTTTTTTATAGTACTTATCCCACGGCGATATTGTAATCATCTATTGTTTAAGAAGTTGAGGAACGCCATATATTTGAAAATTTGAATATTTTCCACATCAATTGTCCACAAAATAGTAGGTATTTATTTATTTGTAAACTTTTTAGTTAACTTCTTGTTACTGTAAAAAAAGGACGAGAGTAAAAAACAATTTTTTAAAAATTGCTTACTCAAAATTTATGTTGCATAAGAATATTGTGACGTAAGCTGTGACGTAGAGCTATGGCGTAGTTTTTGTTACAGACAGAAATACAGACAATCTCCATTTTTAATATATATAAAAATAATTTGGCATTAAATAACCCAAAAGAGATGATATGCCATTAATATAAAACAAAGCTAGGAAGGCTGGTAAAAAATAGTAAAGACATGTCTATAATAAAGTCATTTACAACGCATTTCTATCATAAAATAATTTAAAATACGTTTCTATCGTAGAAATTATTTACTATGCATGTTGAATAGTCTCTTATTACTTTCTGCTATGGTATTCTATCATCTAACATTATCACTGCTGGCCAGGTTGAATTGTCTGGGCCTTTCTTCATAGTCTCTGTTGTAACTAATGTTGGATCTCTCTCCGTTTCCATCTTGGTTAATTCTTCTTAAAATCAGGAACACAGAAACTTATTTCATTCTTACGTAATATTATCACAGAATAATTTTAAAAACTGGACATAAATACATATATATTTCATAAAGAAATAAGAATTTGGTGAATAAGCAATACCAGATAATAAGCATTTACATTTTTCGCATTTCATCTTGGATGGTCTCATTTTTAATCAGAGGGTGTTGCAAGATGATAATGGTGGTAAAATTAAGGAACACGGAGGTAATTTATGAGGAAGTGCGTCCCGGTCTCCTACCTCAAAAATTGCTACCCGGTGACTATCAAAATACCAACCCCCAGCTCGTCGTAATTCTCGTTTATTCATCGTAATTTGTCGTCATTCTTGTTTAGATATGAAGATGGATATATAGTTTTGAATAGACTGAGATAGATAGATAGATAGATAGATAGATAGATAAACAAACAAAATAATATAGATAGATACGAACAAATGGAGATAGATAGATAGATATTTTCGACATGTAATCTCTTAATTAAAACCTATAAAACTGCGCTTAAGAAATCGGCCTTATGTCACATCCTATTTGTTGTTGGTGAATATCTATATATAAAAAAATGATTTGGCATTAAATAACCCGTAAGAGCTGATATGCCATTAAAGTAAACAACCATACTCAAGAAGCCTAGAGAACATAGACCACAAAAGTTTGAAGTAAAACCATAGAAATTGGGATCAATATTTTAAATCCGAAGTGAAAGAAGCAGTTAATTCTGTTGGGAAATATTATATAGCTTGAAATATAAAATGCCGAAGGGCGACCCATTAAAATAAATTGTATCAAATAAATTGCGTGTCGTTCGCTAATGACATTTTCCCAGGGGAATTTTAAAACAGATACTAAATATTGTCTGAGATTGTGTAAAGTGTCCTGATCACCATTTTCCAAGTTGTTCAGACAAATATTCTTATTAATCAGAACAATTTGGAAAAGGCTGTAACATTTCCTATTCGAACAAAGACTGTAAAAGATACTCCAAGATTCCAACAATAAGAGACATAAGTATTAATGTCACCATCTGGTTAAAGACATAGCTGATTTATAGACTTGATCTATATGATTCTGTTAGATTCCGTTTCTGAAAACTTTTAATCGTCCCTATTTTATATGTTATGTTTTATTGTTACGAGAGAAAAAAAATACTAGTCGACAGCCATAAAAGATACAGCCCAGTAATTGGAGACCGTGGTGTAATATCCTATATCATAAAGAGGGTTGGGGCTTGCCATAAGGGCTATAGAGTTGGGACAATCATATAGGTACTAGGGCTTGAAGAAGTATTAATGTCACCATCTGGTTAAAGACATAGCTGATTTATAGACTTGATCTATATAATTCTGTTAGATTTCGTTTCTGAAAATTTTTAATCGTCCCTATTTTATATTTCTCTGAATGTTTGAGATGAGGCTTGAAGATTAGTATTATCTGCGTTATTCGGACTATTGTCCCCATCTTCATTGTTATTTGTACAACGTTTCGAACCCATATACCCTCCGGCATTCTTCAGGTATTTCTTGTCGGACTCGGGAACCTTCTCGGACTCGGAAAAAAATTAATTAACACAACTCCTACCCCAGCTATGGTTAGCGGAATGAGAACAGGATACCCCCGTGGAATAAATAAAGGTTTAGGTTCAAAGTTCCGTGATGGCTCCCGATTACGACAAGAAAGTTCCCGGGTTCGAAAAGAAGGTTCCCGAGTCCGAGAAGGTTCCGGAGTCCGACAAGAAATACCTGAAGAAGGCCGGAGGGTATATCCGCCGAAACGTTGTACAAATAACGATGAAGATGAGGACAATAGTCCGAATAATGCAGATAATACTTACCTATTTTATATGTTATGTTTTATTGTTACGAGAGAAAAAAATACTAGTCGACAGCCATAAAAGATACAGCCCAGTAATTGGAGACCGTGGTGTAATATCACATATTATAAAGAGGGTTGGGGCTTGCCTTAAGGGCAATAGAGTTGGGACAATCATATAGGTACTAGGACTTGAAGAAGTATTAATGTCACCATCTGGTTAAAGACATAACTGATTTACAGACTTGATCTATATAATTCTGTTAGATTTCGTTTCTGAAAACTTTTAATCGTCCCTATTTTAGTATTATCTGCGTTATTCGGACTATTGTCTCCATCTTCATTGTTATTTGTGCAACGTTTCGGCCGATATACCCTCCGGCCTTCTTCAGGTATTTCTTGTCGGACTCGGGAACCTTCTCGGAATCGGGAACCTTCTTTTCGAACTCGGGAACCTTCTTCTAGTATTCGGGAGCCATCACGGAACTTTGAACCTAACCCTTTATTTATTCCACGGGGGTATCCTGTTCTCATTCTGCTAACCATAGCTGGTGTAGGAGTTGTGTCCGTGAAGGTTCCGGAGTCCGACAAGAAATACCTGAAGAAGGCCGGAGGGTATATCGGCCGAAACGTTGTACAAATAACAATGAAGATGGGGACAATAGTCCGAATAACGCAGATAATACTAATCTTCAAGCCTCATCTCAAACATTCAGAGAAATAGTCCCTATTTTATATGTTATGTGTTATTGTTACGAGAGAAAAAAATACTAGTCGACAGCCTTAAAAGATACAGCCCAGTAATTGGAGGCCGTGGTGTAATATCACATATTATGAAGAGGGTTGGGGCTTGCCATAAGGGCAACAGAGTTGGGACAATCATATAGGTACTAGGACTTGAAGTATTAATGTCACCATCTGGTTAAAGACAGAGCTGATTTATAGACTTGATTTATATAATTCTGTTAGATTTCGTTTCTGAAAATTTTTAATCGTCCCTAATTCTTATTTTATGTTTTAGTGTTACGAGAAAAAAAATACGAGTCGACAGCCATCTATCTATACATATATACAGGGCAGTTGTGTGTATATGTATGTCCGGAAGAAACTTCGAAAATAAAACAATTAACGACAAAGTAAATATGTATACACATTAAATATCACCAGGGCTAGGTTTTTGAGCAAAAATAACAGAGATTTGATTTATAATCGTGAAGATGATTAAAAAATAAAATTTAAATGATAACAGCAAGGATCTGTTTTTTGCCAAAAAATTCAAACATTGTCGTAAAATTCAAAAATTTTTGTGAAAGTCTAAATACTACAAATTAGCAAGCCTCATCTAAAAAAAAATTCAGACAAATAAAACGTGTTTCATTTGTTTAAAATTAGATTGGATTTTGTAAAGTCTTCTTGTAGAAAATCAATTAAAAATATCAAGAATCTTTTGATTTGGCATTGCTTGCAAAAATAATTTGTTTTATTATACAACACCTTCTAGAAACAATTGACAGTTTTTAAAACTAACATCTTCCTTTCTTTCTCTTTCTGAAAGGATAAAGTTTGTACCAGTTTTTTTATGTCTAGTTTATAGGAGTTAAACTATTCTATTTCTCTTTTTCCTTTTATTTCTTTTTTTTTTTCAGTTGCTCACTCTCTACGATGGCACATTCTAATTTTGATTGCATACATATTAACCAAACCTCTCCGCATGAGCAGGAGGCGACACAAGGTCACTTTCTTAAGCGGAGTTTAACAGGTTAGAACTCAGTTTTCCTTATTCTAGACAGGTTACATAGCCAAGGTTAAAGAGCCCAGTCTGTCCTACTATTTACCCATAACTGGAGGGAGAATAATTGGATGCATACTTTTCCCAAGGGTATTAACGCATTTCGATTGCATAGCACCATAAAAGGGAAAGTATACGAGAAATACTGTTTAGAAGCCAAAGAGGTGTTATCCCAAGTTCTCGTGGATGATTCCAGAGATCAACAAAAGATAAGATCAAATTTCAGACCCCACTCCCGATTTTTGAAGCGGTTTTCATCTTTAATAAAAACTTCAAGGAACGAAATGCCTTATATAGAAAGCAGTATTTAATGCATTTGTGACACAAAGGTTATGACGTGGAACCATGATGGTGGTTTGAGTGATTAGTTATAAAAAAAGTTTGAGTGGTGGCGTGATCAGTAACGGAAAAAAATTGAATGATTATGTCAGCAAAGACGCGTGGCATTGTTTTTGATTGGACAAGAAATGCTGACGGGGCGAAGGGGAGAAAGGAAGAGTGTGAGGTGAGAGTATTGAGATTCACCCTGGCCGTCAAAAGGTTAAGACGGGTTGAGGCTGGCCTCTCCCGCGCGATGATCATGGGCTAGATTAAAGAAGCTTTAAACAAAAAATGTCTTGTTAATTCAATGGAAATGACCAAATCATTGCAATTAGTCAGAAGAAACAGCCATTAGAATAACTCAACTCCCTTGGTTAAGAAGAAGTTAGTAAGAAGTCAACCCAACTAGACAACAAGCAGCCGGAGGAGATGGTAGAAGGATCAGCAAGAAAGAAATAAGATCTCCTCACCAAGTAAGTCTAATCTGTCTCTCTCTCCAATATATCTCTATCTCTAAAGAACTTTCTTATCAAAGAACTCTCACTCACACACACACCAATTAGCAAGAAAGAAATAAGATCTCCTCACCAAGTAAGTGTAATCTGTCTGTCTGTCTGTCTGTCTGTCTCTGTCTCTGTCTCTCTCTCTCTCCAATATCTCTCTATCTCTGAAGAACTTTCTTACCAAAGAACTCTCACTCTCACACACACCAACTAGCAAGAAAGAAATAAGATCTCCTTACCAAGTAAGTCTAATCTATCTCTGTCTCTAACATCTCTCTATCTCTGAAGAACTTTCTTATCAAAGAACTCTCACTCTCACAGACACCAATTAGCAAGAAAGAACTAAGATCTCCTCACCAAGTAAGTCTAATATGCCTCTCTCTCTCTCTCTCTAATATCTCTCTCTATCCCGGAAGAACTTTCTTATCGAAGAACTCTCACTCTCACACATACCAATTAGCAAGAAAGAAATAAGATCTCCTCACCAAGTAAGTATAATCTGTCTCTCTCTCTCCAATATCTCTCTATCTCTGAAGAACTTTCTTATCAAAGAACTCTCACTCTCACACACACCAATTAGCAAGAAAGAAATAAGATCTCCTCACCAAGTAAGTCTAATCTGTCTCTCTCTCCAATATATCTCTATCCCTGAAGAACTTTCTTATCGAAGAACTCTCACTTTCACACACACCAATTAGCCAGAAAGAAATAAGATCTCCTCACCAAGTAAGTCTAATCTGTCTCTCTCTCCAATATATCTCTATCCCTGAAGAACTTTCTTATCAAAGAACTCTCACTTTCACACACAACAATTAGCCAGAAAGAAATAAGATCTCCTCACCAAGTAAGTCTAATCTCTCTCTCTCTCCCTCTCCCTCCCCCCCTCTCTCTCTCTCTCTCTCTCTCTCTCTCTCTCTCTCTAATATCTCTTTCTATCTCTGAAGAACTTTCTTATCAAAGAACTCTCACTCTCACAGACACCAATTAGCAAGAAAGAAATAAGATCTCTCACCAAGTAAGTCTAATCTGTCTCTCTCTCCAATATCTCTCTATCTCTGAAGAACTTTCTTATCGAAGAACTCTTACTTTTATACACACCAATTAGCAATGTCAATGTAGGTATGTGACACATACCATATTTGGTACCGTGGCCAACATACATTCACACATTTAAACTCTGATTTATGATGAGGACAAAATACAAAGAGAAATATTGATGGTACAAAGGTTTTTTCTTTTCTGGTTATGGCACTGAAATCTCGATTATTTATAATAGAAGACGTGAACACTGTAAGACGCGAGGGAAGTAAGCCAGGGGAGATAACCACAACATTGATTTATGGAATTAGAAAAATGTGCATTCTTGGAGAGAATAATGGGTCCGGTCCGAATATCCCCGGGAGTTATAGGCAGTGGCAGGCATTATGAAGAAGTCTGGAGACTTGAGAGCCATAAGCATTGTCACTTGATAATTAGAGGTTTTAGAAATCCAGACATTAATTATGCAAGCATATCACTTGATGTAGGAGGAAATTTTACATAATACAGACGTATGGTGTATATTATATTATATTATATATATATATATATATATATATATATATATATATATAGCAGTTACCATAAAATCCACCAAGCAAATAAGTATAAAATCTTATTTAGTTCTGTATTTTTTCCTAAAACCGCTCATAAAAATATATATTACTACATGAAGATAGGAGGGTTGGAGTAAAATCCGACAGTATGAGGTGAGGTAAAAGGAAAAGTGAACAAAAATAATGACTCAAACAAGTCCAAGCTGGAGAGAAATATTTTGTCCTGTCTGACTGAGGATGTTCTTCGGGTCAGAAGGACGAAATATTTCTCTCCTACTTGGACTTGTTTAAGTCATTATCTTTGTTCACTTTTCCTTTTACCTCACCTCATATTACTACATATATAAAAAAAAGTCGTCGGGGCGGCCTAAAGTCGGTTTCAACCAGTCAGCGAGGGAGTCTATCTCCTTCAATAGCGCTAAACCAAGGAGATTGTTTGGACGTCTGAGACGAAGCGTGACTCCTAACATCAGCTCCTCACTTAACCACACATATCAATGTGCTACTCATACGCTGTGTTGGCGAGGGCCGGAATCGAACCTGGAACTTTGAGGTTCCCAGCCAGACACTCTACCGATCACGTGTCTGTCGTGGCGCGTTTTCACTAGCGCTAAACCAAGGAGATTGTTTGGACGTCTGAGATGGTGCGCCACACCTACCATCAGCTCCTTACTTTACCACACAGATCCCTGTGCTACTCATACGCTGCGTTGGTGAGGACCGGTATCGAACTAAGAATCTTGTGGTTTCTAGCCGAACGCTCTACCGACTGAGCTACATATATATATATATATATATATATATATATATATATATATATATATATATATCTAATATATAAAACAGAGATTTTGGTATGTACGTGTTGACGTATAACAAAAAAACGGGAGGTCACTCAGATTCAAAATCTTGCATACACATTGATATCGTTCTAACTAAGAAAAATTCCAAATTTGGTTATTGATTTTTACTGATTAAGGGATTTAATCGATTAATTAATCCAAAATCACCCAATTTGCGGAACTGTCCGTATATCAGCCCCTCCTGGTAATAAAATATTGTCTCTGCCTGCTTATTGTTAAAGTGATAACAGCAGCGAAGTTTTGATTTTAATGAATTAATTTTGCAGTCTAAGCCGTTCAGCTCCGTATTTATGGCCTATTTATGGTCCAATCTTTAATAATTTTTATATCGTTAGAAAGATAAGAAAATACTCTTTCAAAATATGTAATTTGTGTGAGTTTTTATCAATCGAATCATTTTTTACAGCGAGTTAAAAAATTAAAAAATGGCTTCGGATAGCCACGCTGCCTATGATTATTGCGATACAAGCAGTGCAGTCTATATCAGTCAGATCGGAATCTCTTACCTATTTAGGATCAAATCTTTAAAATATTTATATCTTTAGTAATAAGATGAAATAGTCTTTCTGAATATGTAATTTGTATGTGTTTTATAGTTTGTTTTTTTTTTTTACAGCGAGTTAAAAAAAAAATACTACGTATTTAATCGTAAATAACAGTATCATGAAAATCAGTTTACATCGTAAGTACGGTTACATATTTGTATAAATTAAACTAAGATTTTCATTCGAATAAAATGACTTTTAATTCTTTAATTTATTTATTAATTTTTATTGTTAGAGTTTTAAAGGGTTAAAAATAACAATAAGATTGACGAATTTCCTTAGAAACTGTTTTTCTTTTGGTTCGTTAACTAATTATTTTCTCAAACCACGATAAAAAAAACAAAAACAAAGGTTACTAATACGGACAAAATCCGGTGTTTTATCTTTAGTCGAAGGCCCGACTGGAGATAAGTAGTCAATTATTTGTAAGACGAAATTTATTTCAAGTTTATCTGACAATATCCAGTTATTGGAACATTTAAAAAAAAATATATGTAAGTACGAAAAATTGTAAGCGCTTTGTTTATCAAAATGACATGATTCGTTAGTAAATTACCCGAAAAGTTGATATAAAGCAAAACAACTAACAACCAACATTTAAATTATTATTCAAAATACAATTTAAAATATTCCTCAGAATTTGCCTTACAAATTAAATTTTAAGTTTTATGATTTTACTCTTTATTGTGAAGTCAATAAACATCGCTGAGTTTATAGTGGAACTTTTCAGTTCTGAAAAATTGGCATGTTTAAATAGAGATTTCATAGGTGACATTTGAACTTTTATGAAAATTGATGTTTTGTAATTAATATAAATTTCGTAATAAAACTTAATTTTAACTAGGGGGGGTGTAGGGGTTAGGGTTGGGAGGGGTAGTTTAATGGGAAAATAAATAAATAATTTGGGTTCCGTTCAAGCGGTTCCGATATGGGGGATCAATTTACTATAAACTTATACGAGGAAATGAGCATCCGTGAATACTCAAATAATAAAGAACTTTTAAGAATTTTTTTTCAATCTGATAGATTGGTGTATAATCGATAATAATCAACTGAAGGAAAAAAAATAGATGGGGGGGGAGTCCAGATAATCAGGTCCACCAAAACGTTTTTAAACAATGTTTTTAAAATACTAGGTACCACCAATTTTACCCTATGAAATTTACCCCCTCCCTATATTTAACACTATGAAACTTGCAGAAAAATTAATATTTTCTTGAAAAAAATTTTTCCAGTTGAAAGAAAAAACATTAGATAAACTCCTGATGATTTTTTAACTTTTTTTCAGCTTACGGAAATAATGAAAATTATGATTGAAAAACAATGTTTTCATTTTTGCACTGTTAAATCAACTGAAAATTAACGTAGCTAAAAACAAGTTACGATAAGAGTTTTTTAAATTCTATGAAAAATCAATTAATTATAAATAATAACAAAATATTTCCGTTTTATTCAAGATGGCCTAAACTGATCAATTGGTGGTCCCTATAATACTATCTTAGGTTTTAGCAAAAAATAGATATTGCAATACGAAGAATTTAAATTTTCGATTCTCAGCTTCTTTTTAAACTCAACATGCAATTAAGAACTAAATGTGAATTGTTGTCATGTACAAAAAATTTAAAACAATAACAAACAAATATACAAACGAATACTTTCAATTTGTTGTATAATAATATGAAATAATTTTAAACTATAAAACAGAAAATACAAATCCTGAAATATACAAATTCTCAATGATTTTAGTTTCAAGAATTATTTTCCTCTTACCCCCTCTGTAACTACTGTCTTCCACTTTCTCTCTCACTCCCTGGTGATCCAAATTTCATTTTAGTCCGGTCATGGATCGGGTACTTTAGCTAGTATATATATATATATATATATATATAATATATATATATATATATTATATATATATATATATATATATTCGATTAAAATCGAATGATTTAAAACTACCTATAATATCTCATTTACTTATGGATTTTTTCCCTAAAGCCGATTAAAAAGTGCTCAAAATAAAAAGCTAATTAGACGATTAAAATCGAAAGGTTTAAAAACTACCATTTTAAACCATTTTTACACAGTTTTTAAAGCATTCGATTTTAATTGTCTATTTAGCTTTTTATATTGGGCACTTTTTCATCAGTTTTGGTGAAAAAATCCAGAATTAAATAAGATTTTATACGTAGTTCTTTAACCATTGTATTTTAATCGTAATATTATTATATATATATATATATATATATATATATATTATTACTATAGGTCTATGTGATAACCTACTCGAGTTCACCATGATGATGATCTTCAGGGTTAACTCCACTGTGTAAAGCAAGATGTTGGTTGATTGGAGACAATTATATTTATAATTTATAATTATAATATATAATTTATAAATTTGCTCTACTAACGTATTGAGCGCTTTTTTATTTGTTATATCACTGCCTTACCTTTATGAACTTAATATCAACCATCGTGACCATATTCACCGGTAAGTCATCTTTTCCTTAATAAATATATATATATATATATATATATATATATATATATTATCATTAAGTTACACGGTAATAACCTACTCGAGTTTCACCATAAGGATCTTCAGGGTTAAATCCACTGGATTAATCCACTTGATCAATCCAGTGGATTTAACCCTGAAGATCCCTATGGCGAAACTCGAGTAGGTTATTAACGTGTACTTTTATGATAATAAATTTGCTCTACTAACGTATTGAGCACTTTATATTTGTTATATCGCTGTCTTATCATTGTGAAACTTACATCAACTGACCACTGTGACCATTTTCACCGGTAAGTCCCTTTTTCCACAAATACCATATATATATATATATATGTGTGTGTGTGTGTGTGTGTGTGTGTGTATTTATATATATAGTAATATATAGTAATATACATATTCACAAATATAATATATAATATATCGTAATATATATATATATATATATATATATATATATATATATATATATATATATGATTTTATATGAAAAAGGTGACTTGCTGGTGAAATTGGTCACAATGGTTAATTGATGCAAGTTTCACAATGATAAGACAGCGATATAATAATTCAGTTAATTAATTGCGAATCTGTCACTAACCGTTATTGTCACAAAATACACGCGTGCAATTGGCTGTAATTAATCAAGATATTGATTAATTCCGTGGGTTTAACACTGAAGATCCTTATGGTGAAACTCGAGTAGGTTATTCCTGTGTATACTGTGTGTATATTTTTGCTTGAATGCAATTATAATGCGCATATCGCATAAAATTCGATAATTATAGAAGATAATAATGAAAATGACAAGTGAATTTCGCAAAGAATTACTCGGTGTGTCAAAACTGGAATAGAATAAATTCGTCAATGTACACTAGACAGTGATGCTGATAGCTTTTTGACTTAATGCGTCCTGGGACGCACATATATGCTTTGAATGAGTCCCGGGATGGGTTAAATCGAAAAATGTGTTTAAAACTAATTGAGTACCTTTTTAAAAATGGATAAACCAGAAATAACTTAGGAAAAAAGCTGCCCAAAGAAGATGGCCAGTCGAAGAAATAGAACCACGTTAGAACTCCTCTCTCTCTCTCTCTCTCTCTCTCTCTCTCTCTCTCTCTCTCTCTCTCTCGCCATTTACATACCCGATATAAAGGGGCATATAATAAAAAGATTATGATGATATAAGAATAGTTTTGTTGGGTCAGGAAAATAGTAATTCCGAGGGGAGGGACATGAGTACAAAAGAGTTATCTTCCCTTGCTGCAGTTGTTCGCCGATAGGTGGCGAGGGTATTTAGGCAGCAGCCCAGGAATTTTCAGTTCTCTTTCATTCGGACAGAATTCAGAGTTTTCCTTCTCCTAGACCGGTTGCCTAACCAAGGTTAAAGAGCCCAGTCTGCCCTACTGTTTACCCATAGCTGGAGGGAGAGTAGGATTTATACCTTTCGCAAGGATATTAGCGCTAAATGAAATGCAATTACCACGTCCAGCATTTTAATTCGGGTCGACGAGTCCATTTCCCATGACTTTAACCATTACACAACGCGCTTCCTGACGATATCAGATATAAGATGATGATATTTGTTTATATTGCCGTTTGGGAAATATCTATTAATTTAAAAAAAAAGTTTTTCCCACTTTGTTTTTTTACTGTTTTCTTAAAGGTCGAACATAAGACATTATTTTTGTACTTCCTTGGGATATTTTTATCGTTTTTTTCTATAAGTATATTTTTCTTATATCCAACATATTTTTATTGGTGTTTCTATTTCCACCTTTGCTTGCTCATTTTTTTTGTATTACTTGAGAATATTGATAATCTATGACTCACTGATAGAGTTACTTGTTTACACAAGTTTGTTTGGACGAAATATGGATAAATTATTATTGTTACTAGCAAATATATGCACCCTCCGGCTGCAAATATTTAAGTTTTAATGTAATAAATTATTATATTAAATTAGAAAGGCTAATGAAACTAAAGCAGAATGCAGATTAAAAGATTTGAAACAGAGGGGAGTATAATAGAAAAATAGAACAACTGAAACCTACTCTTCCATCACTTCCGCCTTTCATCGCTAAATTTTCATAATTTAACTATTTAGTTAAAATAGGAAGTAAAGAATAAAATTACAGTTATTTCTTCTGTTAATGGATTCTTTTAAGATGTATCCTTGAGATTTTTGCTTATATTCATTAAGATAAAACCAAACAATTAGAAATCAATATTACTAAGTATATATTTATTAAAATCATTTTTTTAATTCTCAATATGCAAATAGCCTTCCCGTTCACAATGTAAACCGCTATTTTGTTGTATATATAAATACAATTGCATGTTATGAGTATGTAGATCTGGCCCACGCCAGGGTCCAGTGGCTTCGGCCCTGGATCTTTACAAGTTAATAGCGTCGATCCCAGGGGGCCATCACCGCAGGCAACACCTGCCCCCTCGATTTAAAGGGGCAGGGCTGGGTTTATTGCCCAGCGCCTGAGGCGCCCCCTTGAGGGAGAATGCCGACGGGATCGACGCAAATTTTCACCTGCAACCCATGAGCTTCGGTTTGTGGGTGGTCCCACGTTAATAGGGCCTTGTGCCTAACCCGTACAAGTGGGGTACGAGGTAAATACAATGTAGATATGGTCAACAGTATTAATTATGTAAAACAGTTTTATTAATAATTGAGGTTTAAATAAGAATAGATATCATCGAGAATGTGATGTAAATAACAAAGGGAATTGGGACTTGAGTAGTGATATAGTTTCGGTTACAGACAGACACACAATCTCCATTATAATAAGATTAGACATTGTATATGGTGTGACCCCGCCTGCCCTTTAAAGAAGTCTGCAAGAGGGACATGAAGACATGCCCCATCAACACCAACACATGGGAGGCTTGTGCAGAAAACCGTGCAACCTAGCGCCTCCTCGTCAAACATGGAACGAAAAGGAGTGAAAAGGAGAGGAAAGAAGCCACCGTAGAAAAGAGAGCCATAAGGAAGGAGAGACAACAGCATCTCCAGCAAGCATAACTGTTTATTTTCGATTAAGGCACCAGAGATTGCCATTCAAAAATTGGTCTGTTCCGCCACTCGCGCAGTTGCAGATTAAAAAAAGAAAAAAGTGGTCACTACGCCATCGTCTTTAGTAGGCGGAAGGATGCCAACACAATCTGGTTTGAATTGAATCAAAGTCGAATGTTATATCTAAGAAACTGGTACATTTCTTCTTTTTTTTAAATATTGACCTGAAATCCATTTACATTGAATAGAGTAGCTAGAAAAAAAATGACTATCTGATATTTAGCCTGCTTCAGAGTGCTTCGGCCTCTGGAGCGGCTAAGTAAAATTAACAGCGTTGATCCCAGGAGGCTATCCCTACATGGCAATACCCGCCCCCTTGATTTAAAGGGACAGAGCTGGGTTTATTGCCCAGTGCCTGAGGCGTCTCCTTGAGGGGGAATGCCGATGGGATCAACGCATTTTTGTGCATACAACCCATGAGCCTCGGCTTGTGGGTGGACCCACATAAAAATATTCTAGTCTCACGCCCTCATAAGTGGGATGAGAGGCAAATATATATATATATATATATAAGTTGTAGCTTATATTTATTGTAATTGGAACAATTTTGCTACCATTGTTTTCTTGCTCAGCGGCAGTCTTCAGGCAAAAGTCTTTTAAAATGTTTTTCGTTGCCTGGAGACAGCCACAGAGCAAGAAACCAATGGTATCAAAATGGTTCTAATGATAATAAATATAAGCTAAAACTTATATATATATAGAGAGAGGGGGGAGAGACAGACAGAGAGTTTGAGTGAGAGAGAGAGAAAGAGAGAAAGAGAGTGAGACAGAGATTGAGTGAGAGAAAGACAGACAGACAGACAGACAGAGAGAGGCAGGCAGGCAGGCAGGCAGGCAGGCAGAGACAGATTTTATGAGAGATAAAGAGAAAGGGAGAGAGAGTGAGAATTTAAGAGAGAGAGAAAGACAGAATGACAGACAGACAAAGGGAGTGAGAGAGAGAAAGAGAGAGATAGGAGGAGAGTTTGAGTGAGAGAGAGGAGGGAGACGGTTTGAATGAGTGATAGAGAGAGAGAGAGTGAGAGAGAGAGACAGAGATAACTAGTTAGGTACATCATATATAGGTAGTACAAATGCTTTTATGTTAAGTCTTATCCCATTTCTTGAAATCTGCCCGGCCATTTGGGGATCAACTGAAGTCATCCCGAAGCTGTTTATCCTGGAACAGCTCCAATTCCCGTTGATACCAATTGTTACCTGGGATCATGCAAATCAGACCCGCCAGTCCCCACATCACCCGACCCCACCACTATATAAGTAAAGGCCAATAGAAACAAAGGATTTTCCTTTTCAGCAATATTTGTTCACTGATACCGATCCAACACCGGCCAAATATTCATGTCACGCCATTATTGTGTGTGTTCTAATAAATGTACAAGAATTTCATCGAAGGTCGTTAACAGTTAGGGGTGTTAGTTTTGGGTCGTCAGTGCTGGTCTGAATGCAAGAGTGGCGATGCCAGAGGTTAATTTAGAGCTCAGTAGTCATCGTGCATAGCTCAGAAGTTTGTCAGAGGTCTGTCTGGAATTTCAGAACTAGGAATCAATCACCGGTCGCTGGCAATTGGTATTGTAATTCATCTGAACGAACGAGTGGGGGTAGAGAAAGCTGGATTGGCAACAATCTGCCATATGAAGTCAGATAGGGGGAGACCTATCTGACTTTGAAATCATATTTCAAATAACCACATATGGATTTGAACACTGCGTCTTAACTCCAATGAGAAAACAGCAAACCATCAATAAAATTCTCATTTGTTTTTAACAACAACAACAAAAAAAAATGCCCGCTGGGCGACGTAAAATAAATATTGGCTGAGGTGATGGGAATTGAAAATTTAATATCAGAGAGTTTGTATCATAAGTAAAGTAAAATCATCAAATTTATTAAAGGAGTAAAAAAATAAAATAAATTTATTAAAGGAGTAAAAGATAAAAAAATTGAAATGGAAACTTAGTTCTGATAACTTTAGATATATATTAAAATAAAATAAAAACTATATATAGATAGATAAAAGTTAACTTTTCTACAGTAATTTTTTTCCTGAAATAATATTTAATAATAAAATAAAATGTAGTTTATCAATGAACAAAACAATTAACTATACAAAATGATTTTTATTATTTCTAAAAAATTGGAAATAAAAAAAATAAGCATTGACCATATTTATTTTACATTTAACAAACATTTAGTTTTAGTGTAAATAGATATAATATAAAATAGAATAGAGTAGTGATACTTAAATCAATTTCTAAATGCTAAATAATACTTAATATTATTTTTTTTTAATCAGAGGAAATAAAAATATCTAATTTATTGATTTATTTTCAACTAAATTTTATTTGGTACAATTCTGTTAAAATATAAATTCTTTAAACATTTTCTTCAATAAATAAGATCTTTTGATAATAGATCCAGTATCAATTTGTCTGTAACTAAATCTATGTCACTGTAAAAATAATAAATCAATTAAAGTAATAAAAGACAACAATGCCAAAATATGCCAAAAACTTTAAAAGGATGTTCAACATTTAATGATTTAATGAATTTCAGAGCTAGGAATTAATCAGCTGCTGTTGGCAACTGGTATAGTATTTCATGTGAACGAACGAGTGGGGGTAGAGAAAGCTGGATTGGCAACAATATGACGTTAGATAGGGGGAGACCTATCTGACTTTGAAATCATATTTCAAATAACCACATATGGATTTGCACACTACGTCTTAACACCAATGAGAAAACAGCAAACCATCAATAAAATTCTCATTTGTTTTTACTAAAAAAAAAATGCCCGCTGGGCGACATAAAATAAATATTGGTTGAGGTGATGGGAGTTGAAAATTTAATATCAGAGAGTTTGTATCATAAGTAAAGTAAAATCATCAAATTTATTAAATGAGTAAAAAATTAAAATAAATTTATTAAATGAGTAAAAGATTTAAAAAATTGAAATGGAAACTTAGTTCTGATAACTTTAATTATATATTAAAATAAAATAAAAAATATAGATAGATAGATAAAACCAGGTATGTATCTATTAAAACTTGTTTAAAAAATAGTAGTTCATGTGAACGAACGAGGGTGGGGGTAGATAAAGCTGGATTGGCAACAATCTACCATATGAAGTCAGATAGGGGGAGACCTATCTGACTTTGAAATCATATTTCAAATAACCACATATGGATTTGAACACTGCGTCTTAACACCAATGAGAAAACAGCAAACCATCAATAAAATTCTCATTTGTTTTTACTAAAAAAAAAATAAATAACGCCCACCGGGAGGTGTAAACATTATTTTTTTTAATATGTCATAGTGTTGGCAATTGCTATAGTTCTTGACTTACAAGTTTAATTCATTCCTCTCGTAACTCAGTTTCCTCGTACATTAAATCAATTTTCCCCATTGAAATTAACTGAAATGCCATTAATCCGTTCCTTTCCACACAAACAGGTTTTGTTACTTTTTTAAAATAAGAAAAATAGCAGGGTGTTGTATAAAAACATAAAATAAAATGTAATGAATTATATTTTGTAATATAGCCATTAGCATTTTTGTCGTCTGCTAGGAATTTTAAAAGCGAATTAGAAATAATTAAATCTATTATTTAAGGTCAAACTTTGTCTAAATCGATAAGTAGTAACATAATAACCATCATTAAAAAAAAAGAAGAAAAATATCATTACATATGCAGTTTATTTTTTAAAGATTTAAAACCATTTGTTTTGGTCAATTTCATGTGAATAAACGAGGGGTGAATAAAGAAAGCTAGATTGGCAACAACAACAATAACAGCAGCACCAACAAATCAACACTAAAAACTACTGCATTGCTGCAATCGGTTAGAATAGTCAGAAGAGTCCTGGAGACCTGCGGAGACTTGTTGTCACTCAGATTCAGTGAAATACCATCAGCTAACGTTGGTGTGAAAGAGAGAGGGAGAAATAGAGAGAGAGAAAGAGAGAGAGAGAGAGAAAGAGAGGAGAGAGAGAGAGAAGAGGGAGAAGAGAGACGAGGAGAGAGAAAAAGAGAGAGAGAGAGAGAGAGAGAAAGAGAGAGAGAGAGAGAGAGAGAGAAGAGAGAGAGAAAAAGAGAGTGTGTTGTGTGGGCGCACAAAACTTTCCAAACAAACCTCTCTGACTTTGAAATCATATTTCAAATATCCACATATGGATTTGAACACTGTCTCTAAACACCAATGAGAATAGCCAGCCAGCTATCAAAAAATTGTTATTTTATTTTACTAACAAAAAAAAAAAAAAAAAAACGCCCATCGGATGGTGTAAATCATCCCGTAATTTCAAATATTAACATGTGAATTTGGACAGTGTCTCTAAATACCAATGAGAAACAGTAAGCCATCTATCAATAAAATTCTCCTTTATTTTTACAAACAGAAAAAAAAAAAAAACACCCACCACGTGCAATAGTAAATTTTTGAAAGATATTGTCTGAGGGGTGGAGTTAAAATGTCAATGTCAGGGGGTTTGTATCATAAATGAGTAAAATCATCAAATTTATTAAAGGCGAGAACAAAAAAATCATCGTACATTTCCTCCTAATCATGCGTCTTCTATTCTATAGAAGACACGTGAAACTTATAGTAATGGAACGATAGCCAGAAGGTGATATTTGCAATATATATATATATATACAGGTTTCGTTGAATTGAACAGACAATTCCTGTCTTTCGTTGATCCGTTCTAATCTTCGGGCCATCCTTCTGGTGTCAGGGTGGAACTGGTATACCAGTCCACCGAATGTTTCTTCACTAGATTAGAACGGATCAGCGAAAGACTTGTCAGACAGGAATTGTCTGTTCAATTCAACGAAACCTGTATAAAAGAAAAATGCTGCCTAAATACACTTATATATATATATATATATATATAATATATATATATATATATATAATATATATATATATATATATAATAGTAATTGGTAATTTGCTTGAAGCATTGTTAAGTATATTATCATATATTAATGATTTGAAGGCAATTATAATGCATATAAAAAATAAAAACAAAAATATGTTTTTTGTCTTATAGATTTCAAAGTAAACCTTTATCTTCAGAGACACTTTTCAGAAATGGACAAGCTTCTTTCATTTGTGTCGTTATAATTATTTTTCTTTCTTTTTTCTCCTCTGCCTCTCTTTTTTCTTTTCTTTTCTTTTTTCTTTATGTTTTGAATGAAATAGGCGGATAACTGTAGTTTCCTTATTTTTGAATATCTGTTGAGAATGGGGTTTGAAATTTTATATTCATGACTTATTTAATTTATTAAATATTATATAAAAGAACTTTTTATATATTTTATATTAATATAATCTAATTTTTCTCATCAATTACTTTCTTTCTTTTATTTCCTTTGCAACATATTATATATTTATTGAATTTTATATTTATTCTTACTAGCATCGACATCACTCTCATAGTAATATTTACAGTAAATAATATATTTATTCTATGTTGTTAGTTTCCTATCTTCTACTTATTTATATATTATTCATGTGTGTGTGTGTTGTGTGTTGATGGTTGTGGAATACGTGGTGAAATGTAAAGTAATTTCTTCCAGTATCAATATGATATGAGAAAAATTATGGTTTATATAAAAATAATATAACAATTACAAATTACTACGGCAGTTAATTGATAAATTGTCATGTCGCGATAAGTTAACAATTATATTTAATGTGTCATTAATAAACAAGCTATTTATCTAAATTAATTTATTCCTATATTTTTGCTTTTTTGTTATGCATCACACAAATGAATGAGAGTAAGAATTCTTATAGTTTATTATATGACACATATAATAGAGTTAGATGTTACATATGAGATTTTATATATTCATTACTGTAATATATATTATATTATATAAATAATATTTTTTCTTCCAATATAGTCATCATTTTTAATATATATATTTTTTATCATTATTATTATATTATATATTATTATATATATATATATAATTTATATTTAAGGTATTTCAATTACTGGTAGTTAAGGGATGATTTATTGATTTTTAAAGATCTTCACTGTTATTATACCATTACTGTATTTAGCGTTTTCATTATTACCTTGAAGAGAGTGAAGTTTTCCCCAAATATCAGAATTGATCAAACCAAGGAACAAGTGACAATTGAAAGTATATAAATTCTTGACTTTGTGCTGTTTTTTTCCTTGTTTTGTTCTTTGTTTCAATGCTTCATAGAATACAAACAAACAACATTCATAAGACTAACACACATATTATATATATATATATATATAATATATATATATATATATATATATATATATAGGTTCTCAAAACTGGTAATAAGGGATATCCTATTTGGGATCTTCAGAAATCTTACTGTATAACAATTGGTAATGCCTCTTGTCAGGTGCAACAAATATATTCATACAATGATTTTTATTGATCCCTAAAGGGAGCTCAATTTAGATAATATGCAATGAAATTAGATTATTATAGAGCCCATGATTTAACTTTACAAAGTAAGTAAAAACCTTAACGAAACCATCGTTCGCGTAATAAATTTAATTTATCGAAACTTTTAAATAGACTTTTTGAGTTTCTGGTGAAATAAATTATCACGGAAATGCACGTTTTGTTAAGTTTTTGTTTTCTTTGAAGTTATATATATTATATATTATATATATATATAAGATTTTTGGATGTTTGTTTTAGAAGCAATTGTTCTGAACAAAGATATATATGTATTATATTTATATTTATTTTGACTGTGAAGGCAGATTTAAAATAAGCGTATATGCATATCCGATGATTATCATATAGATTAAATGGAAATGAATCTCCCCGACGCACCAAGAATTTCGGTGTTGCTTCAGTATAGCTCTCTCTATCTTATTTGACTTCGAGTCCGGTTTCGATTTCTGCTCGTGTAGGGAATATTTGTTCAGTAGTACATAGACAACCAATGAGGGCATCGCTCTAGATTAAATGAAAAGTTGAACACGATTACGTGACTGGCTCATAACTACACCGAGCACATTTGCGAGATTCACTTGTCATGATTATTTTCTATACATTTATCGAGTTTTATACGATAATACGCATTTTATTGCCTTCAAGCAAAATAGTAAATAACAACTAATATATATATATATATATGTGTGTGTGCGTGTGATGTGTGTGGTGTGGTGGGACGCAGAAGGATAGACAAAGATAGTCCAAGAGGTATGTTTATGTCAGTAGAGGATGTGACCTGTATATGAAGATGTTCGCTGTATAGTACAAGTTCTCGTCTGGTGACAACCCTTCATTGTGACGATTCTTTGAAGCATTGAAGCCATGTTTCTTTGTCACTTCAACGGTTAGATATTTTTCATAACTGGTCGTAGGATGAGGGAGTAAGCTCGGGAAATCCAGGGGAAGCGAAGGTGGTCCAAATTGCCTGGCCGGTTCTAAGTAGAGGATGTGAAAAACTTCTGGTAGTGGAGTATACGCGTTGAGTTTTTTTCTCTGACCCAGGTAATGTAATCTTTATTTTTTTCTTTAAAACATGAGTAAGGAATGAAAGAAAAGAGCGTAGAAGAGAAGAGAAGAGTCAAGAAGAGAAATCGAAGAAAAGGAGAAGTAAGGAGATGATGTAAGACGATAAAGGAGAGAAAAGGTACCGGAGTGAAGAGAAAGGAGAAAGCATGAAAAAATAAGAAGATGATGTAACAAGCAAATGGATAAAACGTTGACGATAAAGCGAGAAAGGGGAGCAGAAGAGATAGGAGGAGTAAGCGAAGAGAGAAAGAGCATAAGGAGGAAGAGGAAAGAGCGTAGAAAGAGAAAAGGATGCAAGAGAGAAGAACGAGAGTAGGTGAAGAGAAAGAAGAGTAAAAGAGTGAAGGAGAAGTTTAAGGAGAGAATGAGAGAAACGAGTTAGGAAGTAGGAAAACAGAGAAGATGCAGAGCAAAGTGAGACAGAGAGATCAAGGAGAAAGATAGTAAGGAGAGTAAGGAAGAAAGAGGATAACGAGAGTAAAGACACTGAAGCGCGAGTAAGGAGAGAAGGAGAGACAAAAGGAGATACAGAGAAGTAAGGAGAATAAAGGGATAATAGAGTGAAGAACAGAACAGAGAGTATAAGTTAAGAGAAAGAGAGTAAGGAGACGAAAGAGAGTAATAGAGTAAGGGGAGAAAGAGAATACAGGAGTGACGGGAGAGAAAGGAGGGAAGGAAGGAAAAGAGTAAGGAGAGAAAGAAGAGTAAGAAGACAGTTAGAACGACCTCTAATGTCAGTAAGTACATTACGCGAAAGTCAGTGATAAAGACCAGAAAGCTTTAAACGGTTAAATCGAACTTAACGGACATAAATTCCATCATCGTAGTTAGCCCCCCCCCCCCCGAAAGAAAGAAAATACCAAAAAATTAGGGAATTAACCGAATTTAATGAAATTTTCAGTGTTGATATATTAATGAATAAACGATATGATGCACCAGATATTTTATTTTTTAAATGTTACATTTTTTTTAGATCGGTTAACTTTGAACCACGTATCTTTCAGTGTAACACAGATTCTCAAAGATAAGTGTTCTAAGTTAACTGAACCTGAAAAAAACTAAAAAAGTTTTTTAAATAAAATAACTGTTGCATTATATATTTCATTATATATTTATATCAAAATGAATATTTCATTAAATTCGGTTAATTCGTGATGTTGGTATTTTTGTTTCTTTCGGAGTTCGTTGAATAAAATCCATGTGTATATTTGTAGACTTTAATCATATCCTCTTGTATCATCGATAAACTAAGTAATGTAAGTCAATATTCCTATGTGTTTATCTTCAATAGAAAGGTTTTTTTTAATCATTCATATATTGTAAGTAAGTCTCTCTTTGAACCCTCAATGTGTTTATGTCCTGATTAGCCTTGTGTTGCGTAGCGCTTCTTCGCTACTCTGAATCGTATACGTTGCTGGTATACATGCGGGTATCGTCTCTAACCCTAGACGATATATGTAGTGGTTGCTTAATGAAATTCAACACATGAGGATAGAGAGGTTTGACTTTATTTTTCTTTTCGGCTGTACGTGGTGAGCGGCGAGCGTTGAATGAAAATGACCGAGGTTAAATGACTACTACCACTGCTGGGATCTGAGGCAAAGAGGGGTGGACGAACCTCACTGCCGCATGACAGCGATGTGGGTGATCCGCGAGCGTCGGTCACTCCGTTCGCCGTCTCCTTTCTCCGACTCTAACTGACCCCTGTACGTTGTCCTTTTTTTCCAGTGTACTAAATAACGATATCTGTACGTTGTCGTATATCTGGTCACAGTACACAAGCGATATACATAACGCGGCGGCGGTGGGTGGCGATGTCTTCACGTACTAAAAAATGTCTTCAGCACGTGTGGGTCAATACTTGTTGATCCAAAATTTACAAACGCGAGAAATGAATGTGCCTTTATTTCCATAGTCACGGCTCGTCTAGTGGCTCATACAGAGAGGAGGAAGGCAGAGAGAAAGAGAGAGAACTATACTTCTAGATTACTGTGATTCCCATAGGGGACCCCAAGGTCAGTTCGTACCTACGACATCCCCACAGTCGAAAATGAGGACGATTACCGTTTCTTCGTTGTTTCACGTTACCACGTGAACATCCGTTCCGGTCACACCGCAACTTCCGGTTGACACTCAATTCTCCGTTCGGGGTCACGCTACGGTTAAATCAGCGTTCATTCTGTTTTGCCATCATTCACTATTTTTTTAATAACCTTTCTCATCTCTTATATTTCTTCGTCCTCTCTTTTCTAATATAGTAGTTCTTCGCTCACAGAAGTCAGGATAATCCCATCTTGCCTACACCCCTAACTGGTACTCCTCTGCTTTTTGTATTGACGATACGCCTAGCACTCTCTACCCCGATCTGATAACTATTCCTGAACTTATTGTTACCACATCTTCTTTTGTTCGCTTATACGTGGAAAAAAGTCCTTTGTCATTTTGTCGTCTTTTTCTTTGCTTTGTTATATCTAACCGGAAATTCCTATTTCCGTTTGTGACAATAACCAACACTTGGCCCTCCAAACGACATTAACAAATTCCAATTTTGTTATTCATCATTGTTGATATTTTGTGTGTATTTAGTTTTGTATATATACCGCTATTTTCGGATGTTTCGTAAACCGATTATGTTGAAAAATATTAAAACTGCTAGACTTGTGGCTAGTCTATGTTCTATTGATTTGTAAGATAGGTTTTGCCAATGATATTCGGTTTTCAGCGAGATTGCCACGTGCGTTATTCAATCGAAAGCTGACGTCAAGAAATTAACCGTTTTAATTTAGACAGCTACGTTAAGATTTAATTGATGGATTAAGAAATTTATATTACTTTTTTAAAGTTTAAAAAAAAAATGTTTATATACCATGCACTTAACCGACATTACGATTATTTCAAACGTTTTAAGCCATCAACATATACAGTAAGTCCGAAGATGTTCTTTATGGATTCGTAGGCTATTTTCTATTGTGGGATAACCCACAATTTCAAAAGTTTCAGACCGGCAAAACGTCATATACCTAATAGCAAATGTAATTATTATATAATTCAAAAGATAAAATTGAATTTAGGTAAAATAGGAGGAATCAATTTGTCAATGTTTGATCATTATATTTTCTTATCAATGGTGGTTGAAAATAAAGAAAAAGTGATATAACAACACAGCAACTAATTCAGATTGATGTTTCTCTCGGATTAGTGAAGCTTCCTCAATTAATTGTGAAGACAATACTTTTTATAGTCCTGCTTTTGTACTGAAAGGTAATTTTTGGTGAGGGTAAGGAATGAAAGAGGGGAGGGTTTGGGTGTGTCGTTTACAGAGAGGGGTGAAAACAGGAGGGGGTCTAATTGTGGGATATGGTATTTTATGGGTCAATTTATTGCCTTTAAAGAAATTTGATAGTCAGGATGTAGGTCAGTGATTGCGATGACTGCTGTCACTGAAGGTTTGTGAACCTGGAGGATTGGAATATTGATGTTTGATATATTTTTATTACTCAATATCGATTTTGCGAGTAATCGGTCTGGTATTATTTACCCCATCTACTCTTTTTTGAAGAGAAAATATTGGTATAATCAAGTCAAAATCGGGGGCTGCAATTGTTCCATAAATTATTGCATCCCAATATTTTTTAGGTAGTGTAGAAATCATAATGGCGATTAGTGCAGCTGAATGGCCTTGAGGGTGAGTGACAGCGCTTGACCTCACTCTGACCTTGTTTTTCCGGGGATAAATCGTGAGAACCGGAACCCCATAGAGGCCCTCTTCTGGTTTAAGGATATAGTCAGTTTAAGTCGTTAGAAGTTAGAAGCCGACTAGCAACAGTAAGTCTCACCTGTGCAGATGTTTGGTTTGAAGGATTTGAATAAAGTAACATCAACGTAAATCGAAGTCTTGTGTTTATTACCTAAAAACTAACAATGACACAGGGCTTCTGATAAGGAGTGATCCCTAAAAGAAACCAGACCCGGAATCCCCATAGAATGCCTTAGAATATATACCAGACCAATATGTTAGAAGATAGAACCAAAGCCGGCCAGAAGAAAAAGACAACTAAAGTAAGAATTAAAGAAGGTATATAACATTATTAGATTTGGTACGGTGAAAACCCCAGTATAATAAACACAATTTGGATTTGTCTTCGGTATATCATGAATTCAAGTCGAAAATTCATAGGTGCTCGCCAGTGAACATTTACTTGCTATGGATGGCTAACAATGTAAATGCGTTACAGTAATGTGTTAAGGTAATTTTACCTAGGCAACACTGAAGCGTTGTAATAAAATTATTTGTGGGTAATCTGAACATTAGCTACATAAATGAGAGTAAACTCCCCTTTGTTTCTTTCATTTTGAGGAAGCTTATGTTTGGTCGGCCATTTTCATTTCACCGTAAATCTACACATGTAAATACGAATTTTGTTCGCATCAAATACAATGCATATTTTAACACGAAACATATCAAATTTTGTTTGGTAGCTCTTCATAGATGAAAGATTTATTATATCAAACGGAATGAATGCAAACTTAGTTTTATGTTATATCACATGGAAACAATATCATTTTTGATTTTGCTATTGGTTCATATTCATGGCACTCAATTTGTTATTAGAAATACAAGCAATGAAACACCTCCGGGCGGTGTAAAGTAAATATTTGAAAGATATTGCTTGAGGTGGTGGGATATTAAATAAATAAAATAAAACTTTTAATTTTTTATAAAATATTAAAATTCGAAGCAATACAATGCGTGTAAAAAATAAAGAAAAAGATGTTCTTTATGTCTTATCGATTTCGAAGCAGAGCTTCATCATCAGAGAAATGACGTGCTTATGTTTTATCTGTGTGGTTATAATTTCTCTTCTTATTTCCTTTTCCTCTCCTTTTTTTCCTCTCTTTCTTCTTCTCCTTCCTTTATGAATGAAATGGCGAATAACTGTAATTTCTTATTTCTCTCTCTTTTTTTTTTTTTAAAGTTTGTTGAGAACGAATATCGGCTGACATCCGGTCAAATGTTGCCAATATGTAGACATGTCAAAATTTAAAAACAACAAATGAATAAATAAAATAAAAGCCGTTAATAGAAAATTTATATACTTTTGTTTCGCTTTCACCTTTCCTTTCTTTTCCTTCTCCCTCTCTTTCTTTTTTTTAAAATTTTTATTTTTTATTTTTTTATCTTAAAATTAATTACTTACATTAAAAAGTAATAATATTCACTCCATACAACTGAAAATACTTTTGTTTTACGAAAGTAGAAACTCCAAAACGTTTCTAAAATGTTCTGACTTAATTATTCAGCCTCTTAACTTCAGAGGAAAAAAAATCAAAAATGGTACAGTAAAATATATTTGGTTCGGGTGTGTTACGATTTTAGTAGCCATCAAGCAAAAGCGCTTGTCCAGGAAGTGTCTCATGGGGGAATCCCTGCTTTTAGCATGACTGATGATATATTTTTTTGTAGTAATCCTACAAAAAATATATCAGTCGGTAGAGCGTTTCGACTAGGAATCACTAGGTTCCAGGTTGGATACTGGCCCTCGTCAACTCAGTGTATGAGTAGCACAGGGATGAGGAGTTGATGGTAGTGTGGCTCCATCACAGACTCCAAAAGACAATTTAGACTGACGACTTTACTTTTTTTTTTCTTTAAGCAGTTAATTTCATGAACAAATCACCATCCAAGTCATTTCACTTAAAAATCCGTACTGTCCTCCATTCAAGTGACTTGCTTTTTATCGAGCTACTTGCTCACACATGCAAATGACCGATGGTCTTAAAAGACGGAATTGCAATGGCGGCCAAGACGGAACAAATAATCACGAGTTCTATTCCTGGACGAAGCTGTTGGCATTTCCCATGGCTCTAATACCCTTGGGAAAGGTATGAATCCAATTCTCCCTCCAGCTATGAGTAAATAGAAGGGCATACTGGACTCTTTAACCATGTCTAGGTAACCTGTATAGGAAAAGGAAAACTGAAGTAAAAACTGTTAAACTCCGCTTAAGAAATGTACGTTCTGTCGCATCCTACTCGTGCGGAGGGGTTGGGAAATATATATATATATATATATATATATATAATATATATATATTGGTGTGCGTGGTGTAATGGTTACAGACCTTGGAAATGGATTCGTTTAATCCTGGACGGGTTGTTTTCATTTCACATAGCGCTAATATCCTGGGGAAAGTATGCATTCAACTACCTTTCCTACGGCAATCGGTAAATAGTAGGTCAACTGGGCACTTCCCATGGCTAGGTAACTCAGTCATAGAGAGTGAAAGACGGAACACCTTATCCAGCAAGAAGACCAGACCTAGTATTGAATTTTTTTAAAAAGAAAGAACTTGTCAACTGGTGGATTTTGCAAGTACCACCAGATCCAGGGTGAAGATGAAGGAAAAAGAAAAGATGGATAAATACCTGAACCTTGACAGAGAACTGAAAAAGTTATGGAATATGAAATGAAAGTGATACCAATTGTAGTTGGTGCACTTGAACAGTGTCAAAAAAATTGAAAAAAGATTGTAAAATCTGGAAATCAGAGGAAGAATTAACACCATTCAGACTACTGCATTGCTGCAATCGGTTAGAATACTACAGAAAAGTCCTGGAGAACTGAGGAGACTTGTTGCCCCTCAGATTCCACTGAAATACTATCAGCTANACACTGATGTGAAATAGGACCTTAATGATGATAACCTATATGCCCATAATAATGGAGCGCGTGGTGTAATGGTTAAATCAGGGGAAATGGACTCGTCGCCCCGAGTTCAAATACTGGATGTGGTAATCGCATTTCAGTTAGCACTAATACCGTTAAGAAAGTTATGAATCCAAGTATCCTCCCCCCAGCTATGGATAAATAGTAGGGCAGTCTAGGCCCTTCAACATTGGTCAGGCAACCGGTCAAGGAGAAGGAAAACTCTGAATTCAAACCTGTTAAACTCCGCTTAAGAAATCGACCTTGTGTCGCATCCTACTCGTGCGGAAGAGTTGGGAAAATATATATACATACCACAATAAAAATGAAAATAACAGTCCGAAACATCAAAATTATTCACATCAGGACTCATCTAAAAATACAGACAAATCATACGGAACTTGTTTTCTTGAAAGGAGCTTAATCAGGATGTTGACGATGATATTTTCTTGTTTTTAAACCATAAGAGATGTTTGTCTTGTGATTATCATTGCATGTAGAATAATATATTTTCTATCTCATGCGTTTAATTAAACTTTCAATTTAGTCTAATAGTTCGATGTTGTAATTGTGTTCGTCCGGTGCCGAAATGGTTTTGTAGAATAATTGAAAGTAGCCACTTACATAATTGGGGTTTAGTGTACTTTCCAAAAAGTCATCGACTGCGTAATTAGGAGCTATATGTAATATATATATATATAGGAAACGCGTGGTGTAATGGTTAAAGTCATGGGAAATGGACTCGTCGTCCCGAGTTCAAATCCTGGACGTGGTAATTGCATTTCACTTAGCGCTAATATCATTGGGAAAGGTATGAATCCTACTCTCCCTCTAGCTATGGGTAAATAGCAGGGCAGACTGGGTTCTTTAATCATGGCTAGGTAACCAGTCTAGGAGAAGGAAAACTCTGAATTCAAACCTGTTGAACTCCGCTTAAGAAATCGACCTTGTGTCGTATCCTGCTCGTGCGGAGGGTTGGTATATATATATATGTAATATAATAATAGAGGAGGTGTGTTGTATAATGTTTATTGTCTAAAAAAAATGGACACTGAGAATCGTGAATTGGTTGGCAGCCTTCCGTCTACGAAAGACGATGGAGTAGTGTCAAAGTTTTTTTTCTTCTTTTTTCTCTCTTTGAACTACATAGCCTGGGCGGGTTCATATGGAGGATAAGCAGTTGCCCATGTAGCAAATCCCCTCTCTCAACACTGCCGCAGTGATCCAAAGGAAAGGTAAGGTATCAATGCAGTTTGGCAACGATAGTGTCGCGGAAGTTGATGGGTAGCACTGAATTTCAGCATCACATCACCTTAGGGGCTGCGGCCCCTAATTTGTTTTCGGGGTTTACTCCCCTAGCCTTTTATTGAAAGGCAACAGAGGTTTTGGCTCGGACTTTCCTTGACTGTTTGGTTGCCGTCCAAGGCTAAAGAGCCCCTTTTTACCTATTTGGGGATCCATGCGAGTAGCAAGTACCGTGGCCTACTACTATTGTTGTTCCTTGAAGAATAATCAAAGTTCCAATTACCGTCGAATTGGGAAGACATGGCAACAAACGGTTGTAACCTAATACAAACCCGAATAGTCACAAAGTCTACTGCAGAATGACAGGGTATTTATAAAACTCCACAATACCATTCAAATCAAAGAGTGAGATGAAAGGAGATTAGGGATACGGTATATTCTGCATTTGTATATCTGATAAGCAACATTACATTCAGGTCAGTTAGTTGGGGGGTAGGGGGCGGTGTAAGTCCGCTAGGGTGTCAATATGGTTCTAATGTTCGATGTGTTTATACACACATATACACATGTATATGTGAAACACACTCGTTCATGTACACGTGTGGTTATACCAGCATTGTTGAATTATCTAAGTTACGACTTAGTATAAGTCCACATGCCATTTAGTATTTTAAATTCTGCTTGGAAACGTCTTGACGCCACAAGCCTCTGTATTTATTCTACTAGTTTTAGTTTTTCAGGGAGGAAGTCAATTGGGAGTCTATTCACACGTGAGACACGAAAAAGAAATAAATGAAGAGTTATCGAAAAGAATGGGTAAAAATTGATAAATTCAAACAAGAAAATTAATAAAATAGAATTTTAAAAACATATTTCAAGAGAAGGTTGGTAATTGTATATGATAATAGCGTATGGTATGCTATTGACTCTCTCGTCGATTTCGACGCGTAATCAAAACTACGCCACTGCTTACATCACAGTAATTTCATGAATTAAGCAAGTTTGTCAATGAGTGTATGATTCATGGTCAGTATCATTTAGTAACACCAGCAGTTTCGTTGATTGTAGTAGACATTCACAAATTCAAACCGTAATCAGTTTAAATCAAAATATCTCGCATGTCCAAACTTTAAAATATTTATATGGTTGGAAAGAAAAGAAAATAATCTTTCTAAATATGTAATTTTTATGTGTTTTTATCTATTACGTTATTTTCTTACGGCGAGTTAAACCAGTATTTAGCTTTGAATAGCCGGAAATTCGTAATAATATTTTTTCCCCAGACTAAAATTCACACAGTGATTTCAACAATATGTTGAGAACGGTGAGGAATTTTCACTTAAATTGTAAAATTTTCATATTTGCCAAGGGCTGATTATATGACTATACAGTGTTTTGTTTATTGTGGTGAAGGATTGTGTTGGACCGTTCCGCACTTTTTGGCACAGTCGATAGGAAAAAATTGGTGCATAAGGAATGCCACAACCCAATCAAAGACTGACCTTAGGTTTTTCAATTTCACAGTTTTCCTTCTCCCTGACTGGTCACCTATCCAAGATCAACAAGCCCAGTCTGCCCTACTATTTTAAACCATTGTTAGTGAGTTCGATACGCACTGGGTGTCCCATACTTTTGGCTTTATGCCACAACTAAGCTAATCAAAGTTAAGTAAATGGTTATTATTAGAGTACCTCAAATGGTATCAGGGATAGCAAACCAAGTTATTACCCATTGTTAGTGAGTTCGATACGCACTGGGTGTCCCAACAATTTTGGCTTTATGCCACAACTAATCTAATAAAAGATAAGTAAATTGTTATCATTTTCTTATTTTTTGTACCCCCCCCCCGCACGAGCAGGATGAGACACAAGTCAATTTCTTAAGCGGAGTTTAACAGGTTTGAATTCAGAGTTTTCCTTATCCTAGACTGGTTGCCTCACCATGGTTAAAAAGCCCACTCTACCATGCTATTTGCCCATAGCTGGAGGGAGAATTGGATTAATACATTTTCCAAGGGTATTAGCGCTAAATGAAATGCAAACATCTTCGTCCTGGAATTGAACTCGGGGTGACCATTCCGTTTCCTACGACTCTAACCATTAGACCACGCGCCTCCATTCTTATTATTACTGTACCTCAAGTGGTGTAATGATTAACAAGCCAAGTTATCAGCCCATTCTTAGTGAGTTCGAATCTTACTGGATGCTCCATACTTTTGACTTTGTGCCACAACTAAGCTTTGTAAATAACTCTCATAATTAGAATAGGTAGATTCTTAGATAATTATACGGACCATATGACCTTTAGGCACCCCTTTTGCGATCTCGTTTCATAAGGACATTTTTTTCATTTACACCGTCAAAATCCGGTTGTTTGTTAACAGACGATTTTCAGAGTTTTTTTTTTAATTATTAAACTAACCCCTAACCCCTAAACCTAACCATAACCCCTAACAAGTAAGTAAGTAAAGTCGACAGGGCGGCCTAAAGTCGGTATCAGCTATACAGCGAGGGAGTCTATCCCCATTTTCAATAGCGCTAGACCAAGGAGATTGTTTTAGCATCTGAGGTGGAGCACCACACCTACCATCAGCTCCTTACTTTATCGCACAGATCCGTGTGCTACTCATACGCTGAGTTGGCGAGGACCGGTATCGAACTAGGAGCCTTGTGGTTTCTAGCCGAACGCTCTACCGACTGAGCTAACTCGGCCCCTTTAACCGGATTTTGACGGTGTAAATGAAAAAAAAATGTCTTATGAATCGAGATCGCAAAGGGAGTGCCTAAAGGTCATATGTTCGAATTATACTACACTTATATCTTCGCTTTGTATCTATATCCGAAATAATAATGTCCTAATAAGGTATTTATGTCTTTTCGCAAACGCATCCACAATATATCTCAGAACGAGGCTCTTATACGACTCCGTCTCGTCTCATCACGTGATTCAGAACAATAAAAGGGGGTGGTGATTTGTCTGGAGAATATAAATATGAGAAAATGGCGCCTTCCTTACCGTCTTTGCAAATTATTCGATTGTTTCATCCCCATCATTTGATGGCTTCCCTCCAGCGGTGATTTATTTCGTAATTTACACGAGACGACCACTCGTTTTCCGCAAACCATTACATTATCGCATATGCTATATATATATATTATATATATATATATATATATATATATGGTTATACTTGCAAATCGGTCGGAAAATTAGGGAGACCCAGAAAAAACGGAACCCACAAATTTTGTAATAAAACTGTTAATTTTAACTAGGGGGGTTAAGGTTAGAGTTAGGGTTTAGGGTTAGGTTAGGGAGAGGGTAAGGGCTAATTTAATGCGAAAATAAATAAATAATTTGGGTTCTGTTTTTTCTGGGTCATCCTGTATACAGGGTGACCCAGAAAAACAGAACCCACACATTTTGTAATAAAACTGTTAATTTTAACTAGTGGTGGTTTAGGATTAGGGTTTAGGGTTAGGGTTAGGGTTTGGGTTAGGGTTTAGCTTTAGGGTTAGGTTTAAGGTTTAGGGGTAGGTTTGGGGTTTAGGGTTAGTTTAATGGAAAAATAAATAAATAAATAATTTGGGTTCGGTTTTTTTCTGGGTCACCCTGTAATATGTTTTAATTTTCCGACCGATTTGCAAGTTTAGCCATATATATAATATATAATATATATATATATATATATATACTAGCAAATATATGCACCCTCCGGGTGCAAGTATTTAAGTTTTAATGTAATAAAATATTGTATTAATTAGAAAGGCTAATGAAACTAAATAGGAATACATATAAATTTTAAACAGAGGGTGGTATAATAAAAAGATTTGAAACAGAGGAGTATAATAAAAAATAGAACAACTGAAAACTTACTCTTCCATCACTCTCGTCTTTCATTGTTATTTATTTCTAATTTAAGTATTTAGTTATAAGGAAGTAAAGAATAAATGACAGTTATTTATCTTGTTAATGGATTTCATTTAAGATTTATTGAAGAGACTTTTTCTTATATTCATTAAAATAAAACCAAACAGTTAGAAATCAATAATACTAAGCACATATTTATTAAATTCGATTTTTTAATATTAATATGCAAATTAGCCTTCCCGTTCACACTGCAAACCGCTATTTTTTTGTATATATAAATATAATTGCATGTTGTCAGTATGTAGACATAGTTAACAGTATTAATAATGTAAAAAATGTTATTAATAATTGAGAATGTGATGTCAATAACTAAGAGAATTGTGACTTGAGTAGGAATATAGTTTCGGTTACAGACAGAAAAACACACAATCTCCATTATAATAAGATATCTGTCTATTTCTTTTTCCATTTGTCAGTTTCTTATCTAAGAAGCGCTACTCTTCTCCAAGCCATTAATATCTCTTAAGTTAGCGCAAAAGACAATGAATCGAGTAGTGAATATAAAATCTTGATTAATTATCTACCGTTCATACAGGTTACTCGGAGCGGCTGGAATTATTTCATCGTGTCTTTCTAGCTCCTTAGTATCCAATCATTTTCAGTTGACGGCGTGCCATAGTGGGGTCATCGGGGATATATCTAATTTTATTTCTAATCGTTAGCGATTTTGGTTCCATCATAGGTTTCTATATTTAAATCTTATTATAATAGAGATTGTGTGTTTGTCTGTCTGTAACCGAAACTATATTACTATACAAGTCAAAATTCCCTTAACATCACATTCTCCATGATTTTACTTATATTTAAACCTCAATTATTAATAAAATTGTTTTACATTACTTACACTGTTGACCATATCTACATGATATTTACCGCGTACCCCACTTGTACGGGTCAGGCACAAAGTCCCTATTAACGTGGGACCACCACAAACCGAAGCTCATGGAGTGGCAGGTGAAAAATTGCGTCGATCCCGTCGGCATTCCCCCTCAAGGGGGGCCTCAGGCACTGGGCAATAAACCCAGCCCTGCCCCTTTAAATCGAGGGGGCAGGTGTTGCCTGGGGGATGGCCCCCTGGGATCGACGCTGTTAATTATAGCAATGGTCCAGAGGCCGAAGCCACTGTTGACCATATCTACATAGTATTTACCGCGTACCCCACTTGTACGGGTCAGGCACAAAGTCCCTATTAACGTGGGACCACCCACAAGCCGAAGCTCATGGAGTGGCAGGTGAAAAATTGCGTCGATCCCGTCGGCATTCCCCCTCAAGGGGGCGCCTCAGGCACTGGGCAATAAACCCAGCCCTGCCCCTTTAAATCGAGGGGGCAGGTGTTGCCTGGGGGGATGGCCCCCTGGTATCGACGCCGTTAATTATATCAATGGTCCAGAGGCCGAAGCCACTGTTGACCATATCAACATACTAATAACATGCAATTGTATTTATATATACAACAAAATAGAAGTTTACAGTATGAATGGGAAAATTTGATTTTAATAAATATATGCTTAGGATTATTGATTTCTAATTGTTTGGTTCTATCTTATTGAATATAAGCAAAAATCTCTTCAATAAATCTTAAAAGAAATCCCTTAACAAGAAGAAATAACTGTAATATTATTCTTTACTTCTTATTTTAACTAAACAGTTTAATTAGGAAAATTTACCAATGAAAGACGGGAGTAACGGAAAATGATAGAAGAGTTAGTTTCAAAGTTGTTCTATTTTTCAATCATACCCCCTCTGTTCAAAATCTTTTTATCTACATTCTTATTCAGTTTCATTAGCCTTTCTAATTTAGTATGATATTTTATCATAAAATTTAACTAAAATACTTGCACCCGGAGTGTGTATATATTTGCTAGTAAAATTAATAGATTTAATAGACTGAAAAGGCTTTTTTACAATTTATTTTAGTTGTTTACTTATCATAGCTAGCTGTGGCAAAAAGCCAGATGTACAAGGTGTGTCATATAAGTATCGTGATTGAAGCTGTATTTATCAAGATTGAAAAGACATACATAGATACGCAGTGATTTACATAGATATTCTGAGACATAGACATAACACACACAGTCAGACACATATATTCGCACACAGAAGTAGGAAGTGCGTGGTGTAATGGTTAAAGTCATGGGTAATGGACACGTCACACCCGAGTTCAAATCCTGGACGTGGTAATTACATTTTCACTTAGCGCTAATACCCTTGGGAAAGGTATGAATCCTACTCTCCCTCCAGCTATGGATAAATAGTAGGGCAGACCGGGCTCTTTAACTTTGGTTAGGCAACCGGTCTAGGAGAAGGAAAACTCTGAATTCAAACCTGTTAAACTCCGCTTAAGAAATTGACTTTGTGTCGCATCCTGCTCGTGCGGAGGGGTTGGTAAATATATATATACGCACACAGATAGACATGTCAGGAAATTATGGTTGTGCACACATACACATATAGATATGCTGAGACATAGGCATACACACACACACACACACACACACATTAAATATCTAAACAATGTAAAGAAGAAAAACAAGCAAAAGTAAACTGTAGTGTTTATAATTTAAAAAAATTTTGCCTTCTGAAAAAAGAATTAACGTTCCATTCATTGTTCATTTTTATCTTGGTAAATACAGCTTCAAACTCGGCACTTTTTGCCACACCTTGTATTTGAAAAAATTACGTCCCATTCATTGTTCATTTCTATCTTGGTAAATACAGCTTCAAACTCGGCATTTTTTGCCACACCTTGTATTCTGAAAAAATTAACGTCCCATTCATTGTTCATTTCTATCTTGGTAAATACAGCTTCAATTACGATACTTTTATGACACACCTTGTATTCTGAAAAAATTAACGTCCCATTCATTGTTCATTTCTATATTGGTAAATACAGCTTCAAACTCGGCATTTTTTGCCACACCTTGTATTTTGAAAAAAAGTTAACGTTCCATTCATTGTTCATTTCTATCTTGGTAAATGCAGCTTCAATTACGATACTTTTATGACACACTTTGTATTCTGAAAAAGGAATTAACTTTCCATTCATTGTTTATTTCTATCCTGGTAAATACAGCTTCAAACTCGGCATTTTTTGCCACACCTTGTATTCTAAAAAAAGTTAACGTCCCATTCATTGTTCATTTCTATCTTGGTAAATACAGCTTCAAACTCGGCACTTTTTGCCACTACTTGTATTCTGAAAAAAATTAACGTCCCATTCATTGTTCATTTCTATCTTGGTAAATACAGCTTCAAACTCGGCATTTTTTGCCACATCTTGTATTCTGAAAAAATTAACGTCCCATTCATTGTTCATTTCTATCTTGGTAAATACAGCTTCAAACTCGGCACTTTTTGCCACACCTTGTATCCTGAAAAAAAGTTAACGTTCCATTCATTGTTCATTTCTATCTTGGTAAATGCAGCTTCAAACTAAGCACTTAAACATTTAAAATTAATTCATATTTTTTTATAAATATAACTCAGACTAATATATATATATATATATATATATATATATATATATATATATGGATAATTTATATACATGGATGATATGTATATATATATATATATATATATATATATATATATATATATATTCTTTTTATTTATTCATTTACTGATCTATCTAATTAAATTAATACATTTTATTTTATTTTACAACTGAAAAATTGAAAAAAAAAAAGCTAAGTAAATAAATTCTTCTATGTGACCGTTTTTTATTTTGAATTCAATATAGTTACTATGTAGCAATTTTCGACGGAAGTTGACAAGATTAGATACATATACATATAAATTACAAACCCATTCTCAACAGATATTTCAAAAATAAGAAACTACAGTTATCCGCCCTATTTCATTCATAACATGAAGAAAAAAGAAAAGAAAAGAAAAAAAGAGAGGAAGAGGAGAAAAAAGAAAGAAAAAAAATAACGACATAAATAAAAGAAGCGCGTCCATTTCTGAAAACTGTCTCTGAAAATAAAGGTTTACTTTGAAATCGATAAGACAAAAAAGCATCTTTTTGTTTTTATTTTTTATATGCATTGTAATTGCCTTCAAATCATTAATATATGATAACATACTTAACAATGCTTCAAGCAAATAACCAATTACTATTATATATATATATATATATATATATATATATATATATATATATATATAAGTGTATTTAGGCAGCATTTTTTCTTTTATACAGGTTTCGTTGAATTGAACAGACAATTCCTGTCTGACAAGTCTTTCGCTGATCCGTTCTAATCTAGTGACGAAACATTCGGTGGACTGGTATACCAGTTCCACCCTGACACCAGAAGGATGGCCCGAAGATTAGAACGGATCAACGAAAGACTTGTCAGACAGGAATTGTCTGTTCAATTCAACGAAACCTGTATATATATATATATGAATATTGCAAATATCACCTTCTGGCTATAGTTTCATTACTATAAGTTTCACGTGTCTTCTATAGAATAGAAAACGCATGATTAGGAGGAAATGTGCGATGATTCTTTTGTTCTCGCCTTTAATAAATTTGATGATTTTACTCATGTATGATACAAACCCCCTGACATTGAAATTTTAACTCCACCCCTCAGACAATATCTTTCAAAAATTTACTATTACACGTGGTGGGTGTTTTTTTTTCTTTTTTTTTTCTTTTTTTTTTCTTTTTGTCAAAATAAAGGAGAATTTTATTGATAGATTGTTGACTGTTTCTCATTGGTATTTAGAGACACTGTCCAAATCCACATGTTAATATTTGAAATTACGGGATAATTTACACCATCCGGTGGGCGTCTTTTTTTTTTTTTGTTAGTAAAGATAAATAACAATTTTATTGATAGCTGTTCTCATTGGTGTTTAGAGACAGTGTTCAAATCCATATGTGAATATTTGAAATATGATTTCAAAGTCAGAGAGGTTTGTTTGGAAAGTTTTGTGCGCCCACACACACACACACTCTCTTTTTCTCTCTCTCTCTCTCTCTCTCTCTCTCTCTCTCTCTTTCCCTTTCTCTCTCTCTATCTCTTCTCTCTCCTCGTCTCTCTTCTCCCTCTTCTCTCTTTCTCTCTCTTTCTCTCTCTCTCTCTATTTCTCCCTCTCTCTTTCACACCAACGTTAGCTGATGGTATTTCACTGAATCTGAGTGACAACAAGTCTCCGCAGGTCTCCAGGACTCTTCTGACTATTCTAACCGATTGCAGCAATGCAGTAGTTTTTAGTGTTGATTTGTTGTTGCTGCTGTTATTGTTGTTGTTGCCAATCCAGCTTTCTTTATTCACCCCTCGTTCATTCACATGAATTACTATGCGAACTATAGCAATTGCCAACAATATATCTCTCCCTCAGATGACATATTTCAAAAAATAAATTTTATACCGCCCGGTGGGTGTTATTTATTTATTTTTTATTTTTAGTAAAAACAAATTAGAATTCTATTGATGGTTGGCTATTTTCTCATTGGTGTTAAGACGTTGTGTTCAAATCCATATGTGGTTATTTGAAATATGATTTCAAAGTCAGATAGGTCTCCCCCTATCTGACTTCATATGGTAGATTGTTGCCAATCCAGCTTTCTCTACCCCCACTCGTTCGTTCAGATGAAATACTATACCAATTGCCAGCAACCGGTGATTGATTCCTGGCTCTGAAATTCCAGACAGACCTCTGACAAACTTCTGAGCTATGCACGATGACTACTGAGCTCTAAATTAACCTCTGGCATCGCCACTCTGCATTCAGACCAGCATTGACGACCCAAAACTAACACCCCCTAACTGCTAGCGACCTTCGATGAAATTCTTGTACATTTATTAGAACACACACAATAATGACGTGACATGAATATTTGGCCGGTGTTGGATCGGTATCAGTGAACAAATATTGCTGAAAAGGAAAATCCTTTGTTTCTATTGGCCTTTACTTATATAGTGGTGGGGTCGGGTGATGTGGGGACTGGCGGGTCTGATTTGCATGATCCCAGGTAACAATTGGTATCAACGGGAATTGGAGCTGTTTCCAGGATAAAACAGCTTCGGGATGACTTCGGTTTGATCCCCAAATGGCCGGGCCAGATTTCAAGAAATGGGATAAGACTTAACATAAAAGCATTTGTACTACCTATATATGATGTACCTAACTAGTTATCTCTCTCTCTCTCTCTCACTCCCTCTCTCTCTCTCTCTCACTCCCTCTCTCTCTATCACTCATTCAAACCGTCTCCCTCCTCTCTCTCACTCAAACTCTCCTCCTATCTCTCTCTTTCTCTCTCTCACTCCCTTTGTCTGTCTGTCATTCTGTCTTTCTCTCTCTCTCTCTCTTAAATTCTCACTCTCTCTCCCTTTCTCTCTATCTCTCTCTCATAAATCTGTTTCTGCCTGCCTGCCTGCCTCTCTCTGTCTGTCTGTCTGTCTGTCTGTCTTTCTCTCACTCAATCTCTGTCTCACTCTCTTTCTCTCTTTCTCTCTCTCTCTCTCTCTCACACTCAAACTCTCTGTCTGTCTGTCTGTCTCTCTCCCCTCCCCCTCTTTCTCGATGTATATATATAAGTTTTAGCTTATATTTATTATCATTGAAACCATTTTCATACCACTGGTTTCTTGCTCTGTGGCTGTCTCCAGGCAACGAAAAACATTTTAAAAGACTTTTGCCTGAAGACTGCCGCTGAGCAATGTAGCAAAATTGTTCCAATTACAATAAATATAAGCTAAAACTTAATATATATATATATATATATATATATATATATATATTATATATAAAAAGCATGGGATCATCAGGAGAGAATGTGCAACCGTTTCAGGGCCTTCCTCACAACGATTTTAAAAAGCAACATCGCCCCCCCTCACTGATGTGAGGTCCCTCGGAATATCTGTATCGAGGGCATGTGGATCGGTCTTCAACAAAAAATAAGAGGGGATGAAATGACCGTTAGAAGAAAGAATGCGCAAAAACAGAACGCTGCTTTAAACCGTTGAGAGGAAGGCCCCGAAACGGTTGCACATTCTCTCCTGATGATCCATGCTTTTGTAAACATCTTTTGTTTTTTCAACATATCAATTTCATATATATATATATATATATATATATATATATATTTATATATATTTGACTCTCATCCCACTTATGAGGGCGTGAGACAAGGACATTTTTATGTGGGTCCACCCACAAGCCGAGGCTCATGGGTTGCATGCACAAAAATGCGTTGATCCCGTCGGCATTCCCTCTCAGACACTGGGCAATAAACCCAGCCCTGTCCTTTTAAATCAAGGAGGCAGGTATTGCCATTTGGGGATAGCCTCCAGGAATCAACGCTGTTAATTTTACTTAGCCGCTCCAGAGGTCGAAGCGCTCTGAAGCAGGCTAAATATCAGATAGTCATTTTTTTCTTGCTAGTATATTTAATGTAAAAAGATTTCAGGTCAATATTTAAATTTTTTTTAAATATACCAGTTTCTTAGATATAACATTCGACTTTGAAAACGTGCAATTCAAACCAAATTGTGTTGGCATCCTTCCGCCTACTAAAGACGATGGAGTAGTGACCACTTTTTTCTATATATATATATATATATATATATATATATATATATATATATATATGCCTCTCATCCCACTTATGAGGGCGTGAGACTAGGAAATTTTTATGTGGGTCCACTCACAAGCCGAGACTGATGGGTTGTATTCACAAAAATGCGTTGATCCCGTCGGCATTCCCCCTCAAGGGGTGTGCCTCAGGCACTCGGCAATAAACCCCACCCTGTCCCTTTAAATCAAGGGGGCAGGTATTGCTATGTGGGGATAGCCTCCTGGGATCAACGCTGTTAATTTTACTTAGCCGCTCCAGAGGCCGAAGCGCTCTGAAGCAGGCTAAATATCAGATAGTCATTTTTTTTCTTGCTACTCTATTTAATGTAAATGGATTTCAGGTCAATATTTAAAAAAAATGAAATATACCAGTTTCTTAGATATAACATTCGACTTTGAAAACGTGCAATTCAAAACAAATTGTGTTGGCATCCTTCCGTCTACTAAAGACGATGGCGTAGTGACCGCGAGTGGCTGAACAGTCCAATTTTTGAATGGCAATCTCCGGTGTAGTGACTGTAAACAAACAGTGATGCTTGCTGGAGATGCTGTTGTCTCTCCTTCCTTATGGCTCTCTTTTCTGTGGCGGCTTCTTTCCTCTCTTTTTCACTCCTTTTCGTTCCTTGTTTGACGAGGAGGCGCCAGGTTGCACGGTCTTCTGCACAAGCCTCCCATGTGTTGGTGTTGATGTGGCATGTCTTCATGTCCCTCTTGCAGACATCTTTAAAGCGCAGGCGTGGTCTCCCACGCTATTTTATATGGTCACATCATATACAATGTCTAATCTTATTATAATGGAGATTGTGTGTCTGTTTGTAACCGAAACTATATCACTACTCAAGTCCCAATTCCCTTTGTTATTTACGTCCCGTTCTCGATGATATTTATTCTTATTTAAACCTCAATTATTAATAAAATTGTTTTACATAATTAATACTGTTGACCATATCTACATACTCATAATATGCAATTGTATTTATATATACAACAAAATAGCGGTTTACAGTGTGAACGGAAAGGCTAATTTGCATATTGAGAATAAAAGTTTGATTTTGATAAATATATGCTTAGTAATATTGATTTTTAATTCTTTGGTTTTATCTTAATGAATATGGGCAAAAATCTCAAGGATACATCTTAAAAGAATCCATTAACATAAGAAATAACTGTAATTTTATTTTTTTTACTTCCTATTTTAACTAAATAGTTAAATTAGGAATATTTAGCGATGAAAGGCGGAAGTGATGGAAAAATAAGTTTCTGTAGTTTTATTTTTCTATTATACTCCCCTCTGTTTCAAATCTTTTAATCTGCATTCTGCTTTAGTTTCATTAGCCTTTCTAATTTAATATAATAATTTATTACATTAAAACTTAAATATTTGCAGCCGGAGGGTGCATATATTTGCTAGTAACAATACTAATTTATCCATATTTCGTCCAAACAAACTTGTGTAAACAAGTAACTCTATCAGTGAGTCATAGATTATCAATAATCTCAAGTAATACAAAAAAATGAGCAAGCAAAGGTGGAAAAGGAAACACCAATAAAAATATGTTGGATATAAGAAAAATATACTTATAGAAAAAAACGATAAAAATATCCCAAGGAAGTACAAAAATAATGTCTTATGTTCGACCTTTAAGAAAACAGTAAAAAAACAAAGTGGGAAAAACTTAAAAATAAAAACAATTAATAGATATTTCCCAAACGGCAATATAAACAAATATCATCATCTTATATCTGATATCGTCAGGAAGCGCGTTGTGTAATGGTTAAAGTCATGGGAAATGGACTCGTCGACCCGAATTAAAATGCTGGACGTGGTAATTGCATTTCATTTAGCGCTAATATCCTTGCGAAAGGTATAAATCCTACTCTCCCTCCAGCTATGGGTAAATAGTAGGGCAGACTGGGCTCTTTAACCTTGGTTAGGCAACCGGTCTAGGAGAAGGAAAACTCTGAATTCTGTCCGAATGAAAGAGAACTGAAAATTCCTGGGCTGCTGCCTAAATACCCTCGCCACCTATCGGCGAACAACTGCAGCAAGGGAAGATAACTCTTTTGTACTCATGTCCCTCCCCTCAGAATTACTATTTTCTTGACCCAACAAAACTATTCTTATATCTTCATAATCTTTTTCTTATATATCCCTTTATATCGGGTATGTAAATGGCGAGAGAGAGAGAGAGAGAGTGGAGTTCTAACGTGGTTCTATTTCTTCGACTGGCCATCTTCTTTTGGGCAGCCTTTTTCCTAAGTTATTTCTGGTTTATCTATTTTTAAAAAGGTACTCAATTAGTTTTAGACACATTTTTCGATTTAACCCATCCCGTGACTCATTCAAAGCATATATGTGCGTCCCAGGATGCATTAAATCAAAAAAGCTATCAGCATCACTGCCTAGTGTACATTGACGAATATATTATATTCCAGTTTTGACAAGTATATATATATAATATATATATATATATATATTATATATATATATAATATATATATATATATACCAAAAATTAAAACGGGCTATTAGAAAGGGCAATTTGCAGCCCAGCAACATTCAAAGTGGAGAAGATCCAATATCTAGTTTATGTGGAAGAATATGTCTCTCCAGGACTGGCCTGGTGAGACATCTGAGAAAACACAAGGATACAGTGTCATATGCTACTGGCACCCAACTATGATGATGAAAAAAACTGGAAATGGTCATACTCGTACACTAGTTGATAGCCATTATATATATATATATATATATATATATATATATATATATATGTTATCATAATGGTATACACAGGAATAACCTACTCGAGTTACACCATAAGGATCTTCAGGGTTAAACCCACGAAATTAATCAGGATATTGATTAATTACAGCCAATTACACACGTGTATTTTGTGACAATAACGGTTAGTGACAGATTCGCAGTTAATTAACTAAATTATTATATCGCTGTCTTATCATTGTGAAACTAGCATCAATTAACCATTGTGACCAATTTCACCGGCAAGTCACCTTTTTCATATAAAATCATTTATATATATATATAATATATATTATATATATATATATATATTACGATATATTATATATATATTATATTTATAAATATGTATATTACTATATATTACTATATATATAAACACACACACACACACACACACACACACATATATATATATATATATGGTATTTGTGGAAAAAGGGACTTACCGGTGAAAATGGTCACAGTGGTCAGTTGATGTAAGTTTCACAATGATAAGACAGTGATATGACAAATATAAAGTGCTCAATACGTTAGTAGAGCAAATTTATTATCATAAAGGTACACGTTAATAACCTACTCGAATTTCACCATAGGGATTTTCAGAGTTAAATCCACTGGATGAATCCATTTGATTAATCCAGTGGATTTAACCCTGAAGATCCTTATGGTGAAACATGAGTGGTTAAAAAAACTACGTATAAAATCTTATTTACTTCTGGATTTTTTCACCAAAATTGATTGAAAAGTGCCCAATATAAAAATCTAAATAGACAATTAAAATCGAAAGCTTTAAAAACTGTTTAAACTGAATGGTTATAAAAAATGTTTTAAAATGGTAGTTTTTAAACCTTTCGATTTTAATCGTCTATTTAGCTTTTTATTTTCAGCAATTTTAATCGGTTTTAGGAAAAAAATCCATAAGCAAATAAGATATTATAGGTAGTTTTTAAATCATTCGATTTTAATCGTATAATATATATATATATATATATATATATGCAATAATATATATTATATATATATATATATATATATATATATATATATTATATATATATATATATATATATATATATATATATATATATATATATATATATATATATATATATATATATATATATATATATATATATATATATATATATATATATATATATATATATATATATATATATATATATATATATATATATATATATATAGCTCAGTCGGTAGAGCGTTCGGCTAGAAACCACAAGATTCCTAGTTCGATACCGGTCCTCACCAACTCAGCATATGAGTAGCACAGGGATCTGTGCAGTAAAGTAAGGAACTGATGGTAGGTGTGGCGCTCCATCTCAGACAAACAATCTCCTTGGTTTAGCGCTAGTGAAAACGCGCCACGATAGACACGTGCTCGGTAGAGTGTCGAAGTTCCAGGTTTGATTCCGGCCCTCGCCAACACAGCGTATGAGTAGCACATGGATATGTGTGGTTAAGTGAGGAGCTGATGGTAGGAGTCGCGCTTTGTCTCAGACGTCCAAACAATCTCCTTGGTCTAGCGCTATTGAAGGGGATAGACTCCCTCGCTGACTGGTTGATACCGACTTTTTTTTATATATGTAGTAATATGAGGTGAGGTAAAAGGAAAGGTGAACAAAAATAATGACTCAAACAAGTCCAAGTAGGAGAGAAATATTTCGTCCTTCTGACCCAAAGAACATCCTCAGTCAGACAGGACGAATTATTTCTCTCCTACTTGGATTGTTTGAGTCATTATTTTGGTTCGCTTTTACATTTACCTCACCTCATACAGTCGGATTTTACTCTACCTCTCCTATCTTCATGCAGTAATATATATTTTTATGACCGTTTTAGGAAAAAATACAGAACTAAATAAGATTTTATACTTATTTGCTTAGTGGATTTTTGGTAACTGGTTATATATATATATATATATATATATATATATATATATATATATATATATATATATATACACCATACGTCTGTATTATGTAAAATCTCCTCCTACATCAAGTGATATGCTTGCATAATTAATGTCTGGATTTCTAAAACCTCTAATTATCAAGTGACAATGCTTATGGCTCTCAAGTCTCCAGACTTCTTCATAATACCTGCCACTGCCTATAACCTCTGGGGATATTCGGACCGGACCCATTATTCTCTCCAAGAATGCACATTTTTCTAATTCCATAAATCAATGTTGTGGTTATCTCCCCTGGCTTACTTCCCTCGCGTCTTACAGTGTTCACGTCTTCTATTATAAATAATCGAGATTTCACTGCCATAACCAGAAAAGAAAAAAACCTTTGTACCATCAATATTTCACTTTGTATTTTGTCCTCATCTTAAATCAGAGTTTAAATGTGTAAATGTATGTTGGCCACGGTACCAAATGTGGTATGTGTCACATACCCACGTTGACATTGCTAATTGGTGTGTGTAAAAGTAAGAGTTTTTCGATAAGAAAGTTCTTCAGGGATAGAGAGAGAGAAGTAGATTAGACTTACTTGGTGAGGAGATCTTATTTCTTTCTTGCTAATTGGTGTGTGTGAGAGTGAGAGTTCTTTGATAAGAAAGTTCTTCAGAGATAGAGAGATATTGGAGAGAGAGAGAGAGAGAGAGAGAGAGAGAGAGAGAGAGAGAGAGAGAGAGAGAGAGATTAGACTTACTTGGTGAGGAGAATCTTATTTCTTTCTTGCTAATTGGTGTGTGTGAGAGTGAGAGTTCTTTGATAAGAAAGTTCTTCAGAGATAGAGAGATATTGGAGAGAGAGAGACAGATTAGACTTACTTGGTGAGGAAATCTGATTTCTTTCTGGCTAATTGGTGTGTGTGAGAGTGAGAGTTCTTATGATAAGAAAGTTCTTCAGAGATAGAGAGATATTGGAGAGAGAGAGAGACAGATTAGACTTACTTGGTGAGGAGATCTTATTTCTTTCTTTCTAATTGGTGTGTGTGAGAGTGAGAGTTCTTTAATAAGAAAGTTCTTCATGTATAGAGAGAGATATTAGAGAGAGAGAGAGAGAGAGAGAGGAGAGAGAGAGAGAGAGAGAGAGAGAGGGGCAGATTAGACTTACTAGTGAGGAAATCTTATTTCTTTCTTGCTAATTGGTGTGTGTGAGAGTGAGAGTTCTTTGATAAGAAAGTTCTTCAGAGATATTAGAGAGAGAGAGGCAGATTAGACTTACTTGGTGAGGAGATCTTATTTCTTTCTTGCTGATCCTTCTACCATCTCCTCCGGCTGCCGTCTTGTTGTTTAGTTGGGTTGACTTCTTACTAACTTCTTCTTAACCAAGAGAGTTGAGTTCTTCTAAGGGCTCTTTCTTCTGACTAATTGCAATGATTTGGTCATTGCAATTGAATTAACAAGACATTTTTTTTGTTTAAAGCTTTTCTTTTATCTAGCCCATGATCATCGCGCGGTAGAGGCCGGCCTCAACCCGTCTTAACCTTTTGACGGCCTGGTTGAATCTCAATACTCTCACCTCTCACTCTTTTTTCTCCCCTTCGGCACCTATCATTCCTCGTCCAATCAAAAACAATGCCACGCGTCTTTGCTGACATCATCATTCAATTTTTTCCGTTACTGATCACGCCACCACTCAAACTTTTCCCTAACTAATCACTCAAACCACCATCATGGTTCCACGTCATAACCTTTGTGTCACAAATGCATTAAATACTGCTTTCTATATAAGGCATTTCGTTCCTTGAAGTTTTTATTAAAGATGAAAACCGCTTCAAAAATCGGGACTGGGGTCTGAAATTTGATCTTATCTTTTGTTGATCTCTGGAATCATCCATGAGAACTTGGGATAACACCTCTTTGGCTTCTAAACAGTATTTCTCGTATACTTTCCCTTTTATGGTGCTATGCAATCAAAATGAGTTAATACCCTTGGGAAAGGTATGCATGCAATTATTTTCCTCCAGTTATGGGTAAATAGTAGGACAGACTGGGCTCTTAACCTTGGCTATGGGTGTCTAGAAGAAGGAAAACTGAGTTCTAACCCTGTTCCCGCCTTAAGAAAGTGACCTTGTGTTGCCTCCTGCTCATGCGAGGGGTTTGGTTAATATGTATGCAATCAAAATTAGAAAGTGCCATCGTAGAGAGTGAGTAACTGAAAAAAAAAAGAAATAAAAGGAAAAAGAGAAATAGAATAGTTTAACTCCTATAAACTAGACATAAAAAAACTGGTACAATCTTTATCCTTTCAGAAAGAGAAAGAAAGGAGATTTAGTGTTAAAACTGTCTTTGTGTTTCTAAAGGTGTTTGTATATAAACTTATTTTTGCAAGCATGCCAAATCAAAAGATTCTGAATTTTTAATTGATTTCTACCAGAAGACTTTACAAATCAATCTATTTAAACAAATGAAACACGTTTGATTGTTGAATTTTTTAGATGAGGCTTGCTAATTTGTAGTATTAGAGAACTTTCAAAAATTTTTAAATGCTTTACAGACATGTTTGAATTTTTTTGGCAAAAAACAGATCCTTGCTGTTATCATTTAAATTTTATTTTTTAATCATCTTCACGATTATAAATCAAATCTCTGTTATTTTGCTCAACCTAGCCCTGGTGATATTTAATGTGTATACATATTTACTTTGTCGTTAATTGTTTATTTTCGAAGTTTCTTCGGACATACATATACCACAACTGCCCTTATTATGTTAGATAATGGCTGTCGACATCGTATTTTTTTTTCTGTAACACTAAAAATAAAATAAGAATTAGTGGAAAATCTAACAGAATGAAAAAAAGAATGGTGACATTAATACTTCAAGTCCTAGTACCTATATGATTTCCCAACTCTGTTGCCCTTATGCAGCCCCAACCCTTTATAATATGGATATACACACGGCCTCCAAATTACTGGGCTGTATCTTTTAAGGCTGCGACTAGATTTTTTTTCTCTAGTAACATAAAACATAATAAATTATAAAAATAGGGACCTTTCAGGAGGATCTACAGAATTAATATAGAATTCAAGAAATATAATCTATTGAAGAAGCGAGGACTATTGTATATCGCGGAACTGAACGTCACGGAACTTTGACCTATTTACTGATATCAAAAACGTCAAATAACAGGGAAGACAATATCCGAATAACGCAATAATACTAATCTTCAAGCCTCATCTCAACATTCAGAGAAAATAAAAATAGGGACGATTAAAATTTTCAGAAACGAAATCTAAAGGGTCAAGTCTATAAATCAGCTATGTCTGTTACCCAGATGGTGACATTAATACTTCTTCAAGCCTAGTACCTATATTGATTGTCCCAACTCTTACCCTTATGGCAAGCCCCAACCCTCTTTATGATATATAGATATTACACCACGGTCTCCAATTACTGGGGCTGTATCTTTTATGGCTTGTCGACTAGTAATTTTTTTTCTCTCGTAACAATAAAACATAACATATAAATAGGGAACGATTAAAGTTTTCAGAAACGGAATCTAACAGAATCATTATAGATCAAGTCTATAATTAGCTATGTCCAACCAGATGGTGACATTAATACTTATGTCTCTTATTGTTGGATCTTGGAGTATCTTTTACAGTCTTTGTTCGAATAGGAAATGTTACAGCCTTTCCAAATTTGTTCTGATTAATAAGAATATTTGTCTGAACAACTTGGAAAATGGTGATCAGGACCTTTTACAATCTCAGACAATATTTAGTATCTGTTTTAAAATTCCCCTGGGAAAATGTCATTAAGCGAACGACACGCAATTTATTTGATACAATTTATTTTAAATGGGTCTCCTTTCGGCATTTTATATTTCAAGCTATATAATATTTCCCAACCAGAATTAACTGCTTCTTTCACTTCGGATTTAAATATTGATCCCAATTTCTATGGTTTTTACTTTCAAACTTTTGTGGTCTATGTCTCTAGGCTTCTTGAGTATGGTTGTTTACTTTAATGGCATATTCAACTCTTGCGGGCTATTAATGCCAAATCATTTTTTTATTATATACATATTATCACCAAGAATTAGGATGTGACATAAGGTCGATTTCTTAAGCGCAGTTTAATAGGTTTTAATTAAGAGATTACATGTCGAAAAATATCTATCTATCTTATCTTCATTTGTTCGTATCTATCTATATTATTTTGTTTGTTTTATCTATCTATCTAATCTATCTATCTATCTATCTCAGTCTATTTCAAAACTATATATCCATCTTCATATCTAAACAAGAATGACGACAAATTACGATGAATAAACGAGAATTACGACGAGCTGGGGTTGTATTTTTTTGATAGTCACCGGGTAGCAATTTTTGAGGTAGGAGACCGGGACGCACTTCCTCATAAATTACCTCCCGTGTTCTTAATTTTAACCACCATTATCATCTTGCAACACCCTCTGATTAAAAATGAGACCATCCAAGATGAAATGCCAAAAAATGTAAATGCTTATTATCTGGTATTGCTTATTCACCAAATTCTTATTTCTTTATGAAATATATATGTATTTATGTCCAGTTTTTAAAATTATTCTGTGATAATATTACGTAAGAATGAAATAAGTTTCTGTGTTCCTGATTTTTAAGAAGAATTAACCAAGATGGAAACGGAGAGAGATCCAACATTAGTTACAACAGAGACTATGAAGAAAGGCCCAGACAATTCAACCTGGCCAGCAGTGATAATGTTAGATGATAGAATACCATAGCAGAAAGTAATAAGACTATTCAACCATGCATAGTAAATAATTTCTACGATAGAAACGTATTTTAAATTATTTTATGATAGAAATGCGTTGTAAATGTCTTTATTATAGACATGTCTCTACTATTTTTTACCAGCCTTCCTAGCTTTGTTTACATTAATGGCATATCATCTCTTTTGGGTTATTTAATGCCAAATTATTTTTTTTATATCTATTAATAATGGAGATTGTCTGTATTTCTGTCTGTAACAAAAACTACGCCATAGCTCTACGTCACAGCTTACGTCACAATATTCTTATGCTATATACACCCAAAATTTGAGTAAGCAATTTTAGAAATTGTTTTTTACTCTCGTCCTTTTTTTTCAGTAACAAGAAGTTAACTAAAAAGTTTACAAATAAAAAATACCTACTATTTTGTGGACAATTGATGTGGAAAATATTCAAAATTTTCAAAATATATGGCGTTCCTCAACTCTTAAACAATAGTTGATATACATATCGCCGTGGGATAAGTACTAATAAAAAAAAACACCTAGTACTTTCAATGACTCTGAGGATGGAATTTTACTTCCGAAAATATTTAGTTTAAAAAAAAAAAAAGTTAAATAAATATATTTTTCAACACATATTGCATTGTAAATTGCCTTCAAAAATCTTTATATTACACATACACACAATGCTTCAAAGATACTATAAAAAAAAAACTTTATTTCACTATGCCGAGCAAGGCTATATTTATAGTAAGAAATGAAAAGAATTTCGAACAATTGCCACGTGCGGGAGCAGCCGAGCCAAATTAACATCACGGAAATAGCCGATTTAACATGACGGAAATTTTTTTTCAAATATACGGCGTTCCTCAACTTCTTAAACAACAGATGATTACAATATCGCCGTGGGATAAGTATTATAAAAAAACACCTAGAACTTTCAATAACTCTGAAGATGGAATTTTACTTCCGAAAATATTTAGTTTTGAAAAAAACAAACAAAAGTTAAATAAATATAATTTTCAACACATATTGCATTGTAAATTGCCTTCAAAATCTTTATATATATATATATATATATATATATATATATATATATATATATATATAGGAATATATATAACTATGTAAATAGAGCTGTTATATGATATAATAAAATAAAATATATAAAGGTTTTATATATCTATTTTGTTTGGTGACAAAGGAACATTCGCGACCATATTGGTTTCATGCGATAGCAATCGTCAGGTGAAGATGTTACAAATGCATTTGTAACATATTCTTTTAAAGAAAACAAACACAGGATGTCATGAACAATGGAAACTCTTTATGTCGATACTTAAGTATTTCGTTTTTTTAAATCAAAACCTTATTCAGGACATTTTACTCGTTTTCAAAGAAGAAGAACGTTTTAATTGAATAAAAAAAGTAATCTGCTGCATATGGTTTGAAATATGGCAGTATACTTAACCGTGTAGCTTCAATTATCTATCTGTCAGGTATTTCTATTATTGTTATATATGGTACACCCTATAAGCTAATGGAATGCGCCGACAGGTTACTATAAATAACAGGGATAATTGTGGCTCAGCAGTAAGCCAATGCGAATATCCAATAACTCTGTTCGTCGGACGTAATTCCCATTATCTGTATTGTATTTGTCTACTTTCTGTTAATACATTTTTCTACATTTGTTACCCGTCGTTTTGTTCTTATTTGACCCCTTAAAAACCTCACAACAATTATTCAAAATATTATTCGACCGTTCTCGAAATTGACGTGTCTTTTCAAAAATTAAAGTTATTATTTCATAAAATTATTTTCGAACTGTCAATCATAGCGATAATATGAAGATTATTTTGCGGGTCAGAGGGATGTTCAATGTTTCCATCATAAAAAAGAATCTTTCACTTTAAACCATTTCAGTTTATGATAATCATACCTCTAACAATATTCAAACAGTATTATTCGGATATTCGGACTACTGTCCTCATCTGTAATGTGAGGGTTCTCGATTACGAAAAGAAGGTTCCCGGGTTCGAAAAGAAGGGTCCTGAGTTCGATAAGGCTCCTGAGTCCGATAAGAAGTACCTAAGAAGGCCGGAGGGCATATCAGCCGAAACGTTGTGTAGATAACAATAAAGATGAGGACAATAGTCCGAATAATCTAAATAATACTAATTATCAAGCTCATCTAAAAAGAATCAGAGAAATAGTGTAGATAACAATAAAGATGAGGACAATAGTGTAGATAGCAATATATGTGGAAAGAGGATTTGAATGAATCCGACAGGATGTGGTGGAGATGTGAGGAACAAAAGAACAAAACTCAGACAAAAGTGTGTAGGATATATTTTGTTAGAGTTTTGAGCCTGGCATTTAAAACGACTGATGATGCCGAGCTCAAAGCTCTAGCAAAATATATCCAACACTTTTGTCTGAGTTTTGTCTTTTTGTTCATCACATCTCCACCACATAACAATATCTATTAATAAATGGAGATTCGCTTCCGGATTTTGTCTGTAACAATTACGTCACTACTTACGTCACATTACCAAAAATCGTCATAACATAGAATAAATACACTGAAAATTTGAACATGCAACATTAGACAGTACTCTTGTTTTTTTTTAAAAACAAGTTTTAATAAATACATGACTGGTATATATATCTATATATAGTTTGTTTATTCTAATACATGTTTAAAGTTTACATTTCAAATTGTTTTATTTTAATCCTTTAATGAATTTGAGGATTTTACTTACTTAGGTACAAACTCGCTGACATTGAATTTGTACTCCCACCCTCAGGCAATATGTTTTCAAAAATTCTTTTTACATCGCCCGGAGATCGTTTTTAATTTTACTAGTAAAACTAATTATCAAGCCTCATCTCAAAAATCAGGGAAATAATATTCAAACACTAACAGCTAAGCAGTTTCGTTTAATGTGAGGATATTGATGCCACGTATTAAAATAGTTTCAATGATGGAAACCTACGGCCTAGCGATTGCACGGCGTCCTCTAGATGATAAATTATGCCTGTTTACATCCTCGTCAAAAAACATTTAAAATGTAATAATTTCGTTTTGGAATTTGATATCCCGAGGCATTCTGTCAAAAAGCAATTTAAAATTCATTAAGAATTTAATATTGTTTTTTTTTTTAATTTCTTTTAAGTATAAAAAAATATATTTATATGTCATAAGTCATAAATTGGAGCACGAGATTTTTTGACAGAGCCATGAAGTGCGAGCAATATATTACTGCACGATAATTTATTATTATTTTCACTCATTTTGAGTTTTTCACATCTGCGTTAGCTGATGGTCTTTCACTGGAGTCTGAGTGACAACAAGTCTCCTCAGGTCTCCAAGTCTATTCTGGGTATTCTAGCCGATTGCAGCAGTGCAGTAGTCTGGATGGTCTCTATTCTTCCTCTGATTTCTAGATCCTCCAGTCTTTTTTCCAAGTTTATTAGTACCGTTCCAAGTGCACAAAATACAATTGGTATCACTTTCACTTTCATATTCCATAACTTTTTTCAGTTCTCTGGCAAGGTCCAGATATTTCTCCATTTTTCATTTTCCTTTAGCTTCACCTGTGATCTGCTGGAACTGCAAATCCACCAGTTGACAAGTTCTTTCTTTTATTATTATTATTATTATTTACCCTTTTGAGTTTTCACATCAGTGTTAACTGATGGTCTTTCACTGGAGTCTGAGTGACAGCAAGTCTCCTCAGGTCTCCAGGATTCTTCTGAGTATTCTGGCCGATTGCAGCAGTGCAGTGTTCTGAATGGTATCAATCCTTCCTCTGATTTCCAAAGTTTCCAAACCCTTTTCCAATCCTTTTGGGACCATTCCAAGTGCACCAACCACAATTGGTATCAATTTCACTTTCATATTCCATAACTTTTTCAGTTCTCTGGCAAGGTCCAGATATTTGTCCATTTTTCATTTTCCTTTAGCTTCACCCTGTGATCTGCTGGAACTGCAAAATCCACCAGTTGACAAGTTCTTTCTTTTATTATTATTATTATTATTATTATTATTATTATTATTATTATTATTATTATTATTATTATTCCACCTTTTAGAATTTGTCACACCCGCCTTAGCCGATGGTTCCCAGGAGGCTGAGTGTCAGCAAGTCTCCTCGAGTCTCCAGGACTTTTCTGAGTATTCCAGCCGATCCCAACAATGCTGTCGTCAAGATGGTCTCGATTCTTCCTCTGATTTCCAGTTCCTCCAGACTCTTTACAGTCCCTTGGGGACCGTTCCCAGGGCACCAATTACAATTGGAAGGACCTTCACCTTCATGTTCCACAGTTTTCTTAGTTTCCTGGAAAGGTCCAAGTAAGTTTATCTTTTCCCTTTCTTTCATTTTCACGCGGTTATCGGCTGGGATGTCAAAATCCACGAGATGACGTTCTCTTCTTCTTATTGATCGATACCAGGTCTGGTCTCCTGGCTGGGATTACGTGATCCGTCTGTACCTCAAATCCCGAGAATTTTATGTGTCTCATTCTCCGGGAAGGATTATTATTATTATTAATTATTATTATTATTATTATTATTATTATAGTGAGTTTTCATGGCGGTTCTGTTGCATAAGGCCAAGTTCGATTTTAGTAGTAAGTCGTCAGTAGTAGTCGTCGTCGTTAGTTCAGAAACAACATACTCGAGTTGTATAGTCACAAAAAGGGTTGTTTATTTCTTTCTAGGTTCGTGGGTCCTTTTCAGAGAAAAGGAAAGAGAGAGAGAGAGAGAGGGAGGAGGGGCACTGTCAAATTACCCTGTCCTAAATTATGTTCGGTACTACTATGTGATTCGGGGTTTGTTCTGTAACAAAAACTACGTCAATGCTTACATCACATTCCCAAAATCGTCATAAAATAGATTGAATTCACTCAAAATTTGAACATGCAACATTATACAGTCCTCATTGTTTTTTAAAACAAGTTTTAATAAATACATGACTGGTATTATATATCTATATATAGTTTGTTTTATATTAATACATGTTTAAAGTTTACATTTCAAATTGTTTTATTTTTTTATTTTTAAAAAAAATCTTTTAATGAATTTGATTTTACTTACTTAGGGTACAAACTCGCTGACATTGAATTTTCTACTTCCACCCCTCAGACAATATGTTTCAAAAATCTATTATTACATCGCCCGGAGGGTGTTTTTTATTTTGTACTAGTACATATAATGTTGGGTTGAATTTGTTGTCATAATCGGGTAGAATATCTGAGTAGAAGCTCTGAAAAACCGGAACGTTATAGCGTCGACATCACCACCAGTAATATTCTTCCATCCATCATAACATTCCGTGTATATATATTGTGTGCGTGTGCGTGTCTGCGTATTTTGGCAGCATTCTAAGCGCGCGGTCCGTCGCTGTTACGTTTACGCTCGTACCCGAACAGTCCTCGACAGGACTACGACCGGGGCTCGCAGCCTATGCAACCGCAAGCCGAAACCGTTACCGACCGACCACGACGTCAACCTCGCCCGTAGACGCACTGTTTCCCGATTCCGGATTCCAGCTGCCTATCCGACAACCGACGACCTAACCACCCAGATTTACGTTTCTGTCAATTCTCGAAATAAATTGACCACTAGGTTTCTTTCTGCCATCCAATTCCTCTGCCTTTGTCTCTTTCATTGTCTCCAGTCGTTTCACTTATTCAAACGTCTGTGGGGTCGACATCCTTATCGGCCCCGCAACAGGTCTGTTTAACAATTTTAATAACAATCTTTTCGAGATTTCTGGCCAACTTTTTAACATTTGGATAGAATCCGTGGATTAGGCCATCGAATATTTCAAATAATAAGGCAAAATTAATTATTTATTTCACCAAATCTAAAACCACTAACCTCGTTATGCGCCAACAACTCATCTCCCCAAACAAGTAGTCTTAATGAGACTAATGTAGAATACAAATTTAAATGCCCTTTGGGATATTGTTGTGTCCTAAACATGAAAGTACCTACATAGGTTTTACCTAAACGACTTTGTCACGCCATTTGACTCTTCATATGACATATAGCTCCATTTCACAACATCTAAAATTGCATGCAATGCCCCCACTCTAATTACCGAAATAGCAAAACAGAAATAAGCACATTTGCACAAAGGCAAAAAGAACAAACAAAAACTCCAAATACTAAAGCTTTAATTACATCAAACCAATACAAACCATCCTTAGATAGATTAATTTTGAATGCAGTACTCCCACATTTTAAAATGCCTATAAGCTACATTTCTTTAACCAATTCTCCGTCCCTTCCAGCATCCCACACGCCGTTAATATAATTTCTACCGAGTTGCCCTCCTAATACTCTCATAACTACTATTTGAAAAAAAAACAAAAAAACCGACTGGACACAAATAAATCACCCCTGATGATGGCACTTCGAAAGTGCTGAAGTACTTGTGATAAGAACTTCGGTAGAACTAATCCACGGGTTCGATCCAAATGTAAAAAAAGTTGGCCAGAAAGCTTGAAATATCGTTAAGAAAATTGTTAAAACACATATATATTATATATATTATATATATTTATATATATAATATATATTTTTAAATTTGTTTAGGGATGAAAAGATCAGTGTACCACAAATTTTAGGCAAGGCTTATTTATTTGCCTTGAATTTTTTTTAAAAATATAAAGTTTTCATAAGCAACTACTCCCAGGTTTCAGGTTATTTACATCGTCAGTTGCTCTATGGAAGTAGTTTGTGTTTGTTATGTTTAGGATGCAAATTACGTTCGGTTGATTATAATCGGTACTGAATACTATATATAGTAATATATACGATGTATATAGATATTTATATATAATATATATATAATATATATATATATATTTATTTATTATTGAGGGTATCGATAGGTCTTATACAGTGTTTATATATAATAAAAAATATTATATAAATAGATAAATAATGTTCACTCTGATGAAGTCGTTCTTTGTATGTGTGCAAAATATTTTCACACACATAAATGACGGACACAGAGGCGTATAAATTCATATTTATCCATTTCTTTCTTTTCTTTACCATCCATTTTTCCTCACTATTGTCGATTCAATTCCTTTTCCCATTTTCCATATATATATATATTATATAGTTATATATATATATATATAACATATATATACTAGCAAATATTGCACCCTCGCTGGTGCAAGTATTCTAAGTTTGATCTATAAAAATATATTAAATTAGAAGGCTAATGACTGACTAAGATGCCAGATAAAAGATCTGCATCAGAGTGGTATAATTCGAAATAGAACAGACGTTTGAAAACTATACTAGTTCATCATTTCCATACTCCCCTCTTCATTGGTAAATTTCCTAATCAATGCTATTTAGTTAAAATTAAAGATATAAGGAAGTTACAGATTCTTCTTTAATAATTTCTTTTACAGATTTATCACTGAGTGGTAATATTTCTTAAGATAAAACCCAACAATTAGAAAATCAATAATACGCAAGCACATATTTATTAAAATAAAATTTTTAAATATCAATATGCAAATTAGCCTTCTCGTTAAACTGTAAACCACTTTGTGAATATAATACATTGCATGTTATTAAGTTACGTAGATTGGTCAATCAGTAATTTAAATAAATGTAAAACAATTTTTTAATTAACTGAAGGTTTAAAGATGAAATCAATGGGAGAATTTGACGTAAAAATTAAGGGAATTGTGACTTGAGTATAATATAGTTTCGGTTACAGACAGAAACACCACAATCTCATTCTAATAAGATTAATTATATATATATAATTATATTGTTGAGTTTTAATTTGTTTTTGTCACATCCGGGTACTATGTATGACGTAATATTTTTTTCGCTAATATATCGGTTGAAGGTAGTGTTCCCCAATAATGCTTCGTCAGAACAGAAATTCGCATAAATATCGATTGGTAATTAATTGTCTGCGATCGAGATTAATTCCTAGAGAATTCTTTGCAATGCAGAAGAAATACATTCTTGGTTTAGCAGACACACTTGGTCTTCGGCGACTTTGACTGGAGTCGAATTGGATTTGTTGCCATCACATGGATTTTTTGTGGGCGTGTTCAAAACGACGCTGTCTGCATAATAAAGTCCTTTGGGAGTGAATCGTACAAGGCTGGGTGAACATTAATTTCTTTAATAAAGAGGGATCTAATAAAAGATATAGAAACAACACAACACGACGTGCAACGCAAGCAATCGTACACTAATAGGAGTAGGGAAAAAAAATTCTAAATATTGATCAAGTGTTAAAGAAATTGAGAGGGAAAATCCTTTAGAATGGAACAGTGAAGAAGAAAAAGACGAAAAAGAAAATGTAATAAAATATAGGAAAGAAATCAATATAAATAGAAGAATTAAAATGATTAAATGAATAAATGAAAGTAAAGAAAAGAAGAATAAGAATATAAAAACAAACAAACAAACAAAAATTGGTGATATGAACAAAAGAAAATAGAAGAAGAAGAAGATAAGAGAAAGAAAGAAAGGAAAGAAAGAACGAACAAAAAGAGAAAGGAAAGAAAGAAGAAATAAAAATGAAAAAAGTAAAATAAAAAAAGAAAGAGAGAACGAAGAAAGAAAAGAACGAAAGAAGGAAGAAGTGAAAGAAGAAGGAAGAAGTGAAAGAAAGAAAGAAACAAACAACAACAAACAAGAAGAAACAGAATAAATAATGAAAAAGTAAAGAAAAAAAGAAAGAGGAAGGAAAGAAAGAAAGAGAAAAGAAGAAAAAGAAGAAAGAAAGAAAGAAGAAGAAACAACCACACAAACAACAAAACAAATAGGTGACATGAAGCAAAAGAAATCCAAAGAAAGAAAGAAAAAGAGTGAAATGAAAGAAAGAATGAAAGAAAATGGGAAAGAAAAAGGAAAGAAAGAAAGAAATAATGAAAAATAACAAAGAAGAAGGAAAAGCGAGAGAATGAATAAAGACCAGAAGTGTCATAAAGAAAAAAAGAAAGAAAGAAAGAAGAAAGAAAAACAAATAAAAAACAATGTAACATGAAGCAAAAAGAAACACAAAGAAGAAAGAAAGAAAAGAGAAAGGAAAAAAAAGAAAAGACAGAACGAAAGAAGAAAAGAGGGAAAGAAGATAGAAAGAAAAAAGGAAAGAAAAAAAGACAAGGAATGGAAGAGAGAGAAATGAAATAGACAATGTCATATAAAGAAAAAGAATAGAAAGAAGAGAAAGGTACGAAAGACTAAAAAAATAGGAGTGAAAGTAAACAGATCGGTGATATGAAGAAAAGAAATGAAACGAGAGATAAAATAGAATGATGAAAGAAGAAAGAAAGAAAGAAAGAAGATGAAAGAAAGAAAGAAAGAAAGAAGCATTGAATGAAAAGAAATAAGAAAGAAAGAAACAATGAATGAAAGAAGAATGAATGAAAGAAGAAAGAAGCAATGAATGAAAGAAAGAAAGAGAAAGAAAGAAAGAAAGAAAGAAGAAATGGTTGATATGAAGAAAAAAAGAGATGGTTAAAAGTGAAGAAAAAGAAGAAATATTTGTATAATGAAAAGAAAGAAGTGAAAATCAAGTTACGAATATATAAATGACAGTAACGGCAGAAGAAAGAAAAAAAAAAGAAATGAAAAAAAAAACGCAATATAGGAAAGTGGGGTGGGGAGAAGGACTTCAAAAACGAAAGAAATTCATACGCGGATTGTCCAATTGACACATGAGCTAGTGGATAAAGGAAGGTTAACAGTTCTAAGTGACAGTTACCTCTACACTGAAAGTTAATCCCTGGTCAGGGGCAGCAGTAAGCAATATAATTTTCTTTGAATATTTTTAACAGGAGGCTTGATAATTTGTATCACCCTGGATTATTTAGATCTATTGGTCAATCAACCTATATTGTTATCTGTAACATGTTTTGCCGATGTTCCCTCCGGCTTCTTCAAGGTATCTTTGCCGATTCGGAGCCTTATTCGAACTGAGTAAATTGGACTCATGCGTAAGTGGATGCTAAGAACAGTTAAAAAGTTGACAGACATTCTCTAGACTGCAGGTCAAATCTGGTCAGGTGCAGTAGTAACATAGAATAATAATTAACACAGCTTAACGCTCTACCCCAGTGCTATGGTTAGCCAGATCTGAGAACAGGATATCCCGTAGACTGAATAACGGTTAGGTTCAGAGTTTCGTGATGGCTCCCATTACGACAAGAAAGTTTTCCCGCTTGCGAAACAAGAAGGTTCCCAATTTACGACAAAGTTTTCCCGAGTCTGAGAAAGTTCCGGAGTCCGACAACGAAGGCTGACCATGAAACTGGGTTAAAACTCTTCCTGTTTGAAAAAGAGATTTGTCTATTTTTGAAATTTGAAATATGTTCTTCTTTCAAAAACAGTTACATTAAGATATACATTATGTCGTTGACTGCGACAACGGCGTAGCGGATGTGCTAATGAGAAACGAATCGCATCTACGTGTACGCTTTTTGACATCAATTTTCCAATTTTGAATTAAATTATTTCTGCTTTCTCTCTCGATGAGTCCGGATTATAGAAATAAGATATGAAGTGATTTTTAATAAATCGAAGATATTGTTCAATATTAGCTTATAATGAATACAAAATATTTCATTTTTAAAACAATTGTGTGTTTTCATATCCTTTATCTAGACTCATATATATATATATATATATATATATAATATATATATATATATATATATATATTTATGAGTCTAGATAAAAGGATATGAAAACACACAATGGTGTTAAAATCGAAATATTTTGTAATCATATTCATAGCTAATATTGAACATATTTCGATTTATAAAAACATCTTAATATCTTTATTTCTAATCCGACTCATCGAGAGAGAAGCAGAAAATAATTTAAAATTCAATGGAAACCATTGATGTTCTAAAAAGCGTACACGTGATGCGATCGGTTTCTTCATTAGCACATCCGCTACGCGTTTCTCAGTCAACGACATAAATGTATATCTTTAATTACTGTTTTTGAAAGAAGACATATTTCAAATGTCAAAAAATAGACAAATTCTCTTTTCAAAAACAGGAAGAGTTTTAACGGCCGTTCAATGGTCCAGCCTTCCTTGTCGACTCGAAACTTTCTCAGACTCTCGGGAAACTTCTGTCGTTAATTGGGAACTTCTTGTGCGCAAGCGGAACTTTCCTTGTCGTAAAATCGGGAGCCATTCACGAAAAACTCGAACATAACCCTTTAATTTCAGTCTACCGGGGATATCCTGTTCTATTCTGCTAACCATAGCTGGGGTAAGAGGCGTTAAGCTGTGTTAATTATTATTCTATGTTTACTACTGGCACCTGAACCAGGATTTGAACCTAGCATTTGTCTAGAGATGTCTGTCCTTTAACTGTCTTAGCATCCACTACGCCATGAGTCCAATTTACTCAGTTCGATAAGGCTCCCGAATCCGGCCAAGGAAATACCTGAAGAAGGCCGGAGAACATCGCCAAAACATTGTACAGATAACAATATAGGTATGACAATAGTCTAAATAATCCAGGTGATACAAATTATCAAGGCCTCCTGTAAAATAATCAAAGAAATTTTTACTTGTTTTACTGTGGCCCCCTGACCAGATTGAAACTTTCAGTGTAGAGGTAACTGTCACTTAGAACTGTTTTAAACCTTCCTTTATCCACTAGGTATGTTGTACCAATTGCAATCCGGTATGAATTTTCTTTCGTTTTGAGTCCTTCTCCCCACCCCACTTCTATATTGCGTTTTTTTTCATTTTCTTTTTTTTTTTTTTTCTTCTGCCGTACTGTCATTCATATATTTCGTTAACTTTGATTTTTCACTTCTTTCCTTTCATTATACAGTATTTCTTCTTTTTCCTCAACGTTAACCAATCTTTTTTCTCATTCACCATTTCTTCTTTTTCTTTCTTTCTTCTTCCTTTCTTCTTTCATTATTGCTTCTTTCTTTCTTTATTCATTCTTTCTTTCATTCATGTTTCTTTCTTCTTTTTATTTCTTTTCATTCATGCTTCTTTCTTCTTTCTTGTCTTCATTCTTTCTTTCTTTCTTTTCTTTCTTTCTTTCATTATCATTTTTATCTCTTCTTTCATTTCTTTTCTCAATCACGATCTGTTTCTTCACTCTCTATTTTTTTATGTCTTTCGTTTACCCTTTTCTTTTTTTCTTTCTATTCTTTTCTTCTTTATTTATGACATTTCTGTCTTTATTTCATTCTCTCTCTTTCCTTCCTTGTTTCTTTTTTTCTTTCCTTTTTTCTTTCTATCTTTCTTTCCCTCTTTTTCTTTCTTTCGTTCTGTCTTTCTTTCTTTTTCCTTTCTCTTTCTTTCTTTCTTTCTTTGTGTTTCTTTTTGCTTCATGTTACATTTGTTTTTTATTTGTTTTTCTTGTTCTTTCTTTCTTCTTTTTCTTATGACACTTCTGTTTTATTTCATTCTCTCGCTTTCCCTTTCTTCTTTGTTTATTTTTTCAATTATTTCTTTCTTTCTTTCCCTTTTCTTTCCCTTTTTCTTTCAATTCTTTTCTTTCAATCACTCTTTTTCTTTCTTTCTTTGATTTCTTTTTGGGGCTTCATGTCACCTATTGTTTTTGTTTGTTTGTTTGTTTGTTTGTTTTCTTCTTTCTTTCTTTCTTTCCTTCTTTTTTCTTTCTTTTCTCTTTCTTTCTTTCCTTCTCTCTTTCTTTTTTTCTTACTTTTTTCATTATTTATTTCCTTGTTTCTTTCCTTGTTTGTTTTGTTTGTTTGTTTCCTTTCTTTCTTTCACTCTTTTTCTTTCTTTCTTTCACTCTTTCTCTTTCTTTCGTTCTTTTTTCTTTCTTTCGTTCTTTCTTTCTTTTTTTATTACTTTTTTCATTATTTATTTCCTTCTTTCTTTCCTTTTTTCTTTCTTTTGTTCGTTCTTTCTTTCTTTCTTTCTTTTCTCTTTCTTTCTTTCTTTCTTTTTATTTTCCTTTTTGTTTCATATCACCAATTTGTTTTTGTTTGTTTGTTTGTTTTTTTCTCATTCTTCTTTCTTCTTTTTTTCTTTCAATATCTTTCTAATTTCTCTTTCTTATATTGATTTTTTTCCTATTTTTTTTATATAGCATTTTTTCTTTTCGTCTTTTTCTCTTCACTGTCCATTCTAAAGGATTTCCCTCTCATATTTCTTTAACAACTTGATCAGATATTTAGATTCTTTTTCACCTTTACATCCTTATGTGTACGTATGCAGTATTAGGACGTATGGCACGTGTGTATGTGTATGTTTCATTTTCTTTTAATTTTAGTCCTCCTTGTTATTAAATAATATTATGTTCACCAGCCTTGTACGATTCCTCAAAAAGACTTTTTTTGCAGACAGCGTCCGTTTGAACTACGCCACAAAAAAGTCCATGTGATTGGCAACAAATCCAATTCCGACTCCAGTCAAAGTCCTCCGAACGACAAGGTTGTCTGTAACCAAGGAATTGTTTTCTTCTGCATTGCAAAGAATTCTCTGGGAATTATCTCGATCGCAACAATAATTACCAAGTTCGATATTATGCGAATTCTGTTCTTGACGAAGCATTTGGGAACACTACTCAACCGATATTTAAGCGAAAAAAAAATATTTACGTCATACAACGTACCCGGATGTGACAAAACAAATTAAACTCAACAATATATATTAATATATATATATATTATATATCTTTATTAAATGGAGATTGTGGTGTTTTTCTGTCTGTACCGAACTATATTACTACTCAAGTCACATTCCCTTAATTATTTACGTCAAAATTCTCCATGATTTCATTCTTTTTAAACTTCAGTTATTAATAAAAATTGTTTTACATTATTAATACTGTTTGACCATAATCTACGTACTAATATACATGCATATGTGTATTTTATATATAACAACAAATAGTGGTTACAGTTTGAAACGAGAAGGCTATTTGCATATTGATATTTAAAATTTTATTTAATAAATATGTGTTGGTATTATTGATTTCTAATTGTTTGGTTTTATCTTAATGAAAATATAAACAACAATCTCGTGGAATAAATCTTAAAGAAATTTATTTACAAGAAGATAATAATTGTAATATTATCCTTACTTCATTTTAACTAAAAATAATTGAATTAAGGATTTTACAATGGAAAGAGGGGAGTAATGGAAATGATGGAATAGTTATTTCAAGAGTGTTCTATTTTCGATTAATACCCTCTGTTGCAGATCTTTTTATTGCATTCTTAAGTCAGTTTCATTAGCCTTTCTAATTTAATATGATTTTTAATTAATATAAAACTTAAATACTTGCACCAGGAAGGGTGCATATATTTGCCTAGTATATATATGTATATATATATTTATATATATATATATATATATATATATTATGTTAATGAAAGGAATTGAATCCGACAATATGAGGAAAAATGAAGTAAAGAAAAGAAAAGTAAATGGATAAAATGAAATTTAATCGATCACTTACATGTGTTTCGGTCAGTTTTGTGTGTGAAAATATTTCGCACACATACAAGAATCGACCTTCAATCAGAGTGAACATTTAATTTATTATTTATATATATATATATATATATATATATATATATATATATACAATAATATAAATATATATATATATATATATATATATATATATATATATATATATATATATTTATAATATATATAATATTATCAACCGCGTAATTTGCGTCCATAAACATAACAACACAAAATCTCTGTCAAATTAACACCAAGGAGCAACCTGACGATGTAAAATAACCTGCCCTGGGTAGGTTTGTGCTTAAGAAAAACTTTATATTTATAAAAAATTCAGCAAATAAATAAGCTCCTACAAATTGTGGTTGAGGCACTGATTTCTTTGTTTTCATCCCAAAACAAATTTTAAATATATTAATATATATATATATTATATATATATTATATATATATATATGTGTTACAATTTTTCCCTGTAAAACGAATATTTTCCAAGGCTTTCTGGCCCAACTTTTTTTACATTTGGATCGAACCCGTGGATTAGTCTACCGAAGTCTTATCACAATACTTTCAGCACTTCGAAGTGGCCATCATCAGGGGTGATTTATTTGTGTTCCAGTCGTTTTTTTGTTGTTTTTTTTCTTCAAGTTAAGTAGTAAGTGAGAGTTCTAGGAGGGCAACTCGAGAAATTATATTAACGGGTGTGGAATGATGGAGGAGGAGTAATTGGTAAGAAATGTGTTATAGGCATTTTAAAATGTGAGTACTGGCATTCAAAATTATCTTATCTAAGGATTTTGTTTGGTTTGATGTATAAGCTTCTAGTATTTGGAGTTTTTGTTTGTTTCTTTTGTTGTGCAAAATGGTGCTTATTTTCTGTTTTGCTATTCGTATAAGTGGGGCATGCATGCAATTTTAGTGTTGTGATAAATGGAGCTTTATGTCATATGAAGATCATGGCGTGACAGTCGTTTAGGTAAAAACCTATGTAGTATTTTGTTTAGGAACAACAATTCCAAAGGCATTTAAAATTTGTATTCTACATTAGTCTCATTAAGCTACTTGTTTGGGGAGATGAGTTGTTGGCGCAATAACGAGGTTAGTGGTTTTTAGATTTGGTGAAATAAATAATAATTTTGCCTTATTATTTTGAAATATTCGTGGCCTAATCCCGGATTCTATCCAAATGTTAAAATTGGCACAGAAATTTCTCGAAAAGATTGTTTAAAAATTGTTAACAGGACCTGTTGCGGGGCTCGAATGAGATGTGATCCCCTATCAGACGTTGATAAATGAAACGAACGATGACTAATGAAAGATAGACAAGGCATGAGGAATGATGGCAGAAAGAAACCTAGTGGTCATTATTTCGAGAAATTGCAGAAACGTAAATCTGGGGGTGGTTAGGTCGTGGGTTGTCGATAGGCAGTTGGAATCCGGAATCGGGGAAACAGTGCGTCTACGGCAGGTGACGTCGTGGTCGGTCGTAACCCCTTCCTGGTGTCTCGTCTCCAGGCCGGTTTCGGCTTGCGGTTGCATAGGCTGCGAGCCCCGGTTCGTAGTCCTGTCGAGGACGTTCGGGTACGGCGTACGTAACAGCGAGGACCGCGCGCTAGAATGCTGCAAAATACGCAGAACACGCCACGCACACAATATTATAATACACCGGAATTTAGTGATGATGGAAAGAATATTACTGGTGGTGATGTCGACGCTATAACGTTCCGGTTTTTCAGAGCTTCTACTCAAGATATTCCTACCCGATTATGCAACAAGATTCAACGCAACATTATGTACTAGTACAAATAAAAAACACCCTCCGGGCGATGTAAATAGACTCTTTTGAAACATATTGTCTGAGGGTGGAAGTAGCAAATTCAAATGTCAGCGAGTTTGGTACCCTATAAGTAAAATCAAATCATTAAAAGATTTTTTTTAAATAAAAATACAACCAATTTGAAATGTAAACTTTTAAACAATGTATTATATAAAACAAACTATAATATAGATATAATAAATACCAGTCATGTATTTATTAAAAACTTGTTTTAAAAAAACAATGAGGACTGTATAATGGTTGCATGTTCAAATTTTTTGAGTGAATCAATCTATTTTAATGAACATTTTGGGAAATGTGATTAAGCATTGACGTAGTTTTTGTTACAGAACAAAAACCCGAATCACATAGTAGTACGGAACAATAATTTTAGGACAGGGTAATTGACCAAGTGCTCCCCTCCTCCCTCTCTCTCTCTCTCTCTTTCCTTTTCTCTGAAAAAGGACCCACCGAACCTAGAAGAAATAAACAACCCTTTGTGACTATACAACTCGAGTATGTGTTTCTGACTAACGACGACTACTACTACTGAACGACCTAACTACTAAAAATCGAACTTGGCCTTATTCCAACAGAACCGCCATGGAAAACTCACTATAATAATAATAATAATATATAATAAAATAAATAATAATAATCCTTCCCGGAGAATGAGACACATAATTCCTCTGGTGATTTGAGGTAGCAGACGGATCAACGTAAATCCCAAGCAGGACCAGACCTGGTATCGATCAATAAGAAGAAGAGAACGTCATTCGTGGATTTTGACATCCAGCCGATAACCGCGTGAAAATGAAAGAAAGGGAGATAAACTTACTTGGACCTTTCCAGGAAAACTAAGAAAACTGTGAACAATGAAGGTGAAGGTCCTTCCAATTGTAATTGGTGCCCGGGAACGGTCCCAAAGGGACTGTAAATGAGTCTGGAGGAACTGGACAGAGAAGAATGCGAGACCATCTTGACGACAGCCATGTTGGGTCGGCTGGAATACTCGAAAAGTCTGAGAGACTTCGAGGGACTTGCTGACACTCAGCCTCCTGGAACCATCGGCTAGGCGGTGTGAGCAAACTCTAAAGATTGGAATAATAATAATAATAATAATAATAATAATAAAATAATATAATATATAATAATAATAAAGAAAAGAACTTGTCAACTGGTTGGATTTTGCAGTTCGCAGCAGATCAACAGGGTGAAGCTAAAGAAAAATGAAAAATGGACAAATATCTGGACTTGCAGAGAACTGAAAAAGTTACTGGAAATATGAAAGGAAATTGATAACCAATTGTGGTTGGTGCACTTGGAATGGTCCCAAGGATTGGAAAAGGGTTTGGAAACTTGGAAATCAGAGGAAGGATTATACCATTCAGACAACTGCACCTGCTGCATCGGCCAGAATACTCGAAGAATCCTGGAACCTGAGGAGACTTGCTGTATCTCAAGACTCCATGAAAGACCATCAGTTAACACTGATGTGAAAACTCAAAGGGGTAAATAATAATAATATAATAAAAGAAAGAACTGTCAACTGGCTGATTTGCAAGTTCCAGCAGATCACAGAGTGAGCTAAAGGAAAATGAAAATGGAGAATACTGGACCTTGCAGAGAACTGAAAAGTTATGGATATGAAAAGTGAAAGTGATACCAATTGTATTGTTGTGCACTTGGAACGGTACTAATAAACTTGAAAAAAGACTGGAGGATCTAGAAATCAGAGGAAGAATAGAGACCATCCAGACTACTGCACTGCTGCAATCGCTAGAATACCCAGAATAGACTTGGAGACCTGGGAGACTTGTTGTCACTCAGACTCCAGTGAAAGACCATCAGCTAACGGCAGTGTTGAAAACTCAAAATGAGTGAAAATAATAATAAATTTCTCGTGCAAGTAAATATATTGCTCGCCTTCAATGGCCTGTCAAAATCTTCGTGCTCCAATTATGACTTATGACATATAAATATATTTTTTATACTTAAAAGAAATTAAAAAAAAAAAACAATATTAAATCTTAATGATTTTAAATTGGCTTTTTGACCAGAATGCTCGGGATATCAAATTCCAAAACGAAATTATTACATTTTAAATGTTTTTTGGACGAAGGATGTAACAGGATAATTATCATCTAGAGGACGCCGTGCAATCGCTAGGCCGTAGGTTTCCATCATTGAAACTATTTTAATACGTGGCATCAAATCATCCTCACATTAACGAAACTGCTATAGCTGTTATGTTTGATATTTTTCCGCTGATTTTGAATGAGGCTTGATAATTTAGTTTTAGCTAGTAGCAAAATTAAAAAGATCTCCGGGCGATGTAAAAATAGATTTTTGAAAACCATATTGCCTGAGGGTGGGAGTACAAATTCACTGTCGCGAGTTTGTACCCTAGTAAGTAAAATTCCTCAATTCATTAAGGATTAAAAAATAAAACCATTTGAAATGTAAACTTTAAACATGTATTAGAATAAAACAAACTATATTATAGATATATATTATACCAGTCATGTTCTATAAAACTTGTTTTTAAAAAAAACAATGAGTACGTCTAATGTTGCATGTCAAATTTTCAGTGTATTTATTCTATGTTATGATCGATTTGGTAATGTGACGTAAAGTAGTGACGTAATTTTTGTACAGACAAAATCCGGAAGCGAATCTCCATATTAATAGATATTCGTTATGTGTGGAAGAAATGTGATGAACAAAAGAACAAAACTCAGACACAAAAGTGGTGTTGGATATTATTTTGCTAGAGCTTTGAAGCTCGGCATATCAAGTCGTTTTTAATGCCAGGCCTCAAACTCTAAACAAATATATCCTACACACTTTTGTCTGAGTTTTGTTCTTTTGTTCCGTCAACATCTCCAGCAACATCCTGTCGGATTCATTCAAATCCTCTTTCCACATATATTGCCTATCTATCACTATTGTCCTCATCTTTATTGTTATCTATCATATTTCTCTGAATTCTTTTTAAGAATGAGGCTTTGATAATTAGTAATTATTTTAGATTATTCGGACATTGTCCTCATCTTTATTGTTATCTACACAAGTTTTTGGCTGATATGCCCTCCGGCCCTTCTTAGGTAGCTTCTTATCGGACTCAGGAGCCTTATCGTAAACTCGGACCCTTCTTTTTCGACCCGGAACCTTCTTTTTCCGCTTCGAGAACCTCACATCTAACAGATGAGGCAGTAAGTCCGAAAATACCGAATAATACTGTTTTTGAATATTGTTAGATGGTATGAATTATCATAAACTGAAATGGTTAAAGTGAAAGAATTCCTTTTTTATGATGAAACATTTGAACATCCCTCTGACCCGCAAATAATCTTCATATTATCGCTATGATTGACATTTCGAAAATAATTTTAATGAATAATAATTTAATTTTTGATAAAGACACGTCGCAATTTCGAGAACGGTCGAATAATATTTTGAATTAATTGTTGTGAGAGTGTTTTAAGGGGTTCAAATAAGAACAAAACGACGGTACAATTAGAAAAATGTTTAACAGAAAGTAGAACAAATACAATA